>OZ004330.1:2311648-2911648 GCA_963924455.1 Pelagia noctiluca | reverse complement strand
AAAAAAGGCCAACAAATATGTTGTATGAAGGGAATTTATTAAAGGAGGAACTCTCTCAGTATGTAAACCAAGTTTCAAAACATTCAAAACAGACAATCTAGTTTTTAATTTCCCTAATTAAACGAATCAAATTGTCTAGTCCCGTCATTTCTAGTTTATTGTGATCCCTCTTTTCGTCTATTTTATTAACAACACTTTGCATCCTTCTGCTCTCCTTCTTAGCTATTCTTATACCTTTCAACTTGATCCGTACTATATCTCCGTCCCTGAAATAACAATCATTTGAATTCATTTATTCCAATGATTTAGTGCAAGAAAGGGCTAGCATTATTTTAACAATCAGCTACTTTTGTTATTCATGTTATAGTTTTCTGATTGCCTTCATAATAATCAAATAGTATATAAATAAAAAGAACCACCATCAAAAATAACAGAAAACTAGATAGAAAGACAACACTGTTAAAACACAAATATTTCGATATTAAAATCTTCGTCAGTCTTGTCTATCGAAACATTTGTGTTTTAACAGTGTTGTCTTTCTATTTATTTTTCTGTTATTTTTGATGTTGGTTCTTTTTATTTATTCAATTTTTCCAACGGAGAGGGTTTAAGATGGACGAGGACAGCCAAGTTTCAAGAAAGAGATACCTTTTTAATCTGGCTGACAAAGTCATTAGATACGCTAATCATTGGTTGTTTATGAAGATTTGTACAAAATGTAATGCTACGCCGAATGGATTAAAATTAAAGAAAACGCCCCAGATTGGTAAGATGTCAAAAGATTTTCTATCGCACTGGAACAATATTATGGTTAGGGCAGAAATCAAATAGAATATATTTATACATACTCTAAATTCTTGGTGACTTCCCCATCTTCATTTTCAAAGACAAACTGCCTGTCGATGGGTACTTTTAATTCTTTGGCCAACAACCACTTGAATTTATTAAACGAGTCAGTTGATGACCAAACGAGTTTCTAGAATAAATTAAACATGTCAAAAGGTTAGGATAAATCACGTTTTAAAAATTGTAAAAAGTATCCAGTCAAGGAATCATAAGGTGTGGTCACATCGAGAGGAATGACCAAAGTCGCACTGCTCGATCAGTTTACCTATTCAGTGGACCCTTTGTGCTTAGCACATAAGCCCATACCTCGCGAAAACTAGGGAAATCTTGTTCACAACTATGTGTTGACAGATTTGAAATGAGAAGCTTAAAGTAAAACAAATCATGTAAGTTAAGAATTTTGAAATTAGATAAGATTGGTGTAGATGGACTAGTAAAATACTTGAAAGCAATAGCTCTAACAACTTTCTTTTGTAGAAGATATATCGTTTTGGAATGATGTACTTCATAAGCAGTGGCGTAGAAAGGGGCGGGGGTCAGTAGGGCAAGTTTGTCGGAAAATCTATAATCTTGTAAGAGAAATAAAGCAAAAGTCGTACTTAATTAAGGTATGGGTGTCAATGAAAACGATAATTTAAATTTTCCTTTCAAACTTGGTATACAACTCAACTCACACACAAATTGTAAGTGTAGCTCACATTTATTTGAAATTGACAGACTTATAAATGCCTTAAAATTATAAGCATTTTTTGATGTGAGCTCCTGTCAGAAGTGCGTTTGTTAGAGATCTAAAGAAAAGTTTTAATGGAAAAACTTTGATCCTTGCCCCTCATAACAAATTTTCTATCTATGCCACCATAAGTAAGGCCTCAGACAACAATACCATACTGGAGAAGGGAAGAAAATAAAGAACGATAAGATTCCAGAACGGTAGCTAGTAGATCTCAGCGCAGCTTTTGACACGATTGACCATGCTATTTTGTTAGAGACACTTCAGAAAAAAGTAGGTGTTTCAGAAAAAGCCCTTAATTGGTTTCAATCGTACCTAAAAGACAGATACCAACGTGTTCAGGTTTCGGGAGAATTATCAAAAGAGTAAAACTCGAATATGGTGTTCCTCAAGGTTCTTGCTTAGGCCCTATATTGTTCCTCATCTACGCGAGTACTGAATGTATTTGTACAGCGCCTCAGAATATGTATACATAGAATATGACGCTCTATGAAATTTAATATTGTTATTATTATTATCATTAGAAGATGTCTTATTCTAAAAAAGACCCCACGAGTTCTTGAAAGCTTCTTTGAGAATTCACACAGATTGTACTTCCAGCTATGAAGTTCATCTAAGAGTAAGCCAAGAAACTTGACATATTTAGTTTGTCTCATGTGTTACTTCCAATTTTTATAGTTCAACTTTGACTCAAAGAAATTTTTACAGGATGAATAACAACAAAGTTTATTTTTCCAATATCAAGAGCAATTTTATTAGCACTAGTTGACTGTCTTAGTTCCTTATTGACAACCTTCTGAATATCAACTAAGGTATCCGATTCAAGGTAAGTTATACTATTTAATGCACGATTTCCAGAATGTCGGAGCAGATACAAAAGTAAAACTTCTCTCGTCAGGAAAGCTTGGAAGGCCGATTGGACTAAGCTAAGGGCGTTAGTTGTTTTGACCGTAGTTCAATTCCTCTGAAGGTAAGACTTCTAATTTCTAAGATTAATAATCTTTGATGAAAATGATTCAAAAGCAATACCTTTCTAGTCGAGAAAGCTTGGACGGCCAAGTGGACTAAGCTATTGACTCTATGTGAATGGACCGTAGTTCGATTCCTCGTAAGGTAAGAATTTTGATTTTTAAGATTTATAAGATTTATAATGTTTGGTAAAAGTGATACAAAATTCAAACTTCTATCATCAAGTAAGCTCGTGTGGCGAAGTGGTCTAAGTCGAGTGGTTCAAGTATACGGATCGCAGTTCGACTCCTCGTAAGGTAGAACTTTTGATTTCTATGATTTATAAAATCTGATAAGAATGTTACAGAAGTAAAACCTCTCTTACCAACAAAACCTGAATGGCCAAGTGGGTTGAGCTATGGGCTTTCAATGTGCAAACCTTAGTTCGATTCTTCGTAAGGTAAGACTTTTAATTTCGGAGATTTCAAATCATTGGCAGAAATTATACTAAAGTGATACCACTAAAATCTAGAGAGCTTGGATGGCCAAGTGGACTAAGCCACGAGCTTTCGATGTGCGAGCCGTAGCTCAACTCCTCGTGAGGTAAGACTTTTGAATTCTAAACTTTGATTTCTGAAATCAAAAATGATATTAACTTCAAACCCCTCCTGCCGGCGGCAGGGATGGCCGAGTGGGTAAGTCACTCGACTCTCAAGCGGAAGGTAAGTGGTTCGAAACCAACCGGAGAGAATCGAAATTGGGGAAAAAGGTGAGTCGGAATCGGGGGAAAAACCGGAATCGGGGGAAAAACCGGAATCGGGGGAAAAACCGGAATCGGGGGAAAAAGAAGGTGAGTCGGGGTAATCGGTGAAGAAGCTGAATCCAGGAAGAAGGGGAAAGAAGATGAGGGGGATAAGAAATTTTATTTGAACTTTTAATTAGTTCATCAAAAAGAAATTTGAAGTTTGTGGATTCTTTTTCTCTGACATCACCCTGCCTTGACCTTACTCAACTCTGTTCCGACGGTTCTCCAATTCCCCTCCGTCGTTTCACCGACGCTTCTCCATCACTCCGGGTGGTTTCGAACCACCTACCCTTCGCTCGAGAGTCAAGTGACTTAACCACTCTGCCATCCATGCCATCGACAGGAGAGGTTTGAAGTTGATATCATTTTTGATTAGAGTTTAGAAATCAAAATTCTTATCTTTTGAGGAGACGACCTAAGGTCCTTCGCTCGGGAGTCGAGTGACTTGACCACTCGGCCATCCATGCCATCGACAGGAGAGGTTTGAAGTTGATATCATTTTTGATTAGGGTTTAGAAATCAAAATTCTTACCTTACGAAGAGTTGAACTGCGATCCGCATATCTGAACCACTCGACTTACGCCACTTCGCCACACGAGCTTTCATAATGAGACAGGTTTTACTTTTGTATCATTTTTACCAAACATTATAAATCTTAGAAATGAAATGTCTTACCTTACGACGAGTCGAACAACGGTCGGAACATTGTAAGCCAATGGGTTAATCCGCTTCGCCATCCATGCTTTCTATATGAGAGAGGCATTACTTTTGCATCATTTTTACCCAATAACAAATATTAGAAATCAAAATACTTACCTTACCAGGAGTCGAACTCGGCTATCGAAGCTGTCTTGATGTGAGATGTATTACTTTTGATTCATTTTAACCAAACATTATAAATATCAGAAATCAAAAGTCTTACCTTGCGAGGAGTCGATCTACGGTTAAAACATTACATGCCCAATGCTTGGTCCGCTTGGCTATCCGAGCTTACTTAATAAGGGAGGTATTACCTTTTCATCATTTTTATGAAATATTATAAATCAAAAGCTTTTACTTCAGACTTAGCCAAGTCTCGAACCCTCGTTAATAAAGTAGGAACACTGATCTCAAAATAGAGACTGAATTGAGCATCTGTCGTCAACTTCTGAAATGAAGTCATTGGCAGTCATACAGGTAGACCAATTCAATACATTGAAACTCCATATGGGAGTGCTCTTTTCTTTGATGATTGTTGGAAGGTGATGTATAATTAGCACGAGATTGAATTATCGTGCAGCTACTGTTAACAAAGAATCAAGTCAATATAATTTCTTTGGCAGCCATCTTGAGAGGCCAAGTGCAAGCCAAAGCAATTGGCTTCAAATATTTGACTCCAAGAAAAGAATGATTGATGCAGTCTTTATTTTGAGATCACTGAAGCTTCATATTTTTGATCATATCTAAAACAATAATTTGACCTACAGTCTGAGCCTAGAAAAATGCAAAACCTTCCTCCGGTTGAAATCTTCTCTTTAATCAACACTTCTCAAATATCAAACATTCTTCTTGAAGAACAAAGGATATAATTGACAGCTAGGATACCAAACACTACCCTTAGGACATCTGGGGCTGAGATGATCAGACCTCTAGCAGCTAGTCTAATATACATAATTGACTAAAAGCAGCCACACAAATAATGAAAGCTACCGGGTATCCCATTCAGTCTATAAAACTTTTCTCATAATGCCACGAAAAGTTCTTCATCTTAAAAACCATCCTCAAAACTTAGCAGATTTTGCTGACCTTCCGTTGGCTCTCAGCGATGAAACCATCATGTTTTCTGTACTCTGTCTTCAATTTGCAGAGGTCATTACCAAGTAAAACAGATCCAAATATACAAGTTAAACCTTTTCAAATGTGTACAATGTTTCCATAGCTTTTGTACTTTTAAAAGCAAGTTTTCGGGTAAAATCGGTTCATGAAAAAATGAAAATTTTTAAAAAATTTTAATTGCTTGCCAATTTTTACCAAAAACCATGGCACTTAAAGGGATTCATAGTTGTTATGGAGTTTATAAAAATTCAAACATAATTGATACGGAGTTTTCGTAGTTTATGAAATCTGAAGAATATTCGGTGCTTTTGCCCTCAAATTTCCTATTGGGATCCATCTATTTTAGGATGATTTTGACCAAAAATATGGGCAAAGCGTTTTTCGCATTTTCCGGATATTTGGTAAGATTTTTTTGTATTTTTATGCGTTTTCTAAGATATTTATAGCCAAACATGCTCCCTTTAATGTCCTGAATGGATTTAAAGCCTACAGTAGAATCCCCATAGCTCGAATAAGCAAGGGACGATCAAAATAGTTCGAGTTAACGAATGTTCGAGTTATCGAGGCTCTTCATAACGTGAATAAGGTTCGAGGGGAATGCCAAATCTGTTCGAGTTATCGGGATTCTACTGTATTTGGAAACATTTATCCTGGGCCAGTTTTGACCAAAACCATGGGCTAATCATCAGGTTTTTGTTCAATTATTTACTGTTTTGAAGGATACTTTTTTGGTGATGTTATGCGTTTTGAACCAGACTTTTTCGAATCATTCATTTAGATGAAAAACCATGGGAAAACCATCAGATCTTTTTTCCAATTACTGGCTGTTTGGGAAAGGAAATATAAATTGATTTTATGCGTTTTATAAGGCTATTATAGCCTAATATCATTCCCTGATTAACCATCTGACATTATCGGTGTGCTGTGACATCATCAGCTTGTTTTGTAATTATTTCTCAGTGTTATGGTCATTTCGTAAAATTTTCATATTTAGCCAAAAATATTCAGCTTCGGTTTGTACTTAGATTGTTCTTAATAATGAAATTGCTCTTACATAATAAAACCACTAAGATCCATGTTTGTAGTTGAAAAGAAGATTGTTACTTTAATTATGTAATCATTAGAGTAGTTCTTACATTGCAGATGACGCTAGTAATTTTGAATTTTATTTATACACAGAGAGGGCCCCGCTATTGGCAGGGCATTCCAAAAATTGCCTATAGGCTCATTCACTTGTCCTCCTCCACGGAAATCTTTAGTAAAAGGCGAAAGATTTGTGCGTTCTGGAGGAAGACCAGAGCATGATTCATTGTTGATTGAAAATAGGACCGACTTGAAGTGGTTTTTCTAGCGATTGTGGGAAGAAATATTGCGCATGCGCATTCAATATTACACCTTGAAGGATTATCATATCCAATTTCGACAAAAAACAGTAGGCTGACCACCAGGCTTTCCTTCAATGTTTTGATTATTAAAAAGAAAGTTGTGATAAAAACCTCCCAGCCAACCTCAACGAACGTATACTTAACCATAATCTGCATCTATACGACCGGTCGATTTGGCAAACACCCACTTCAGATTAATAAAAAGAAATGAACCACAATGTCCACTTTCTGTATTTATCTGTTTAAGACAGTATTCATTTTCATAGAATTAGTGTATTATATTTTTGTAAATGTCTAATTCCAGGAGGAGCAAAATATAACGACTACCTCCTAGAATTAGACATTTAGAAAAATAACAATAAACTAATTTACCCACGTCGGTTGTCTGAGGATTGCGATTAAAGCATGAAACTTGAAGTAACAACTTAAATACTTGAGTTTCTTTCGTCTCACTCTATTAATTTAGCTCTATCTTTATGATATCGAGCACTCTGCCGACCAGAATAGACGATATCGCATATATTACAGATTCATGAAAAAACCCATCGTTAGTGGTTGAAATTGGCACAAAATGAAAGGTTTGCAGTAGGCATTAAAGCAACTCAGGACTGTCCAGGGAGTAATATTAGCCTATAATAGCCTTAGAAAACGCCTAAAATCACCGAACCAATTTTCCTACAAAATTAGCTAAAAATTGAAGAAAAGGCTGATGGTTAGTCCATGGTGTTTGGTCTTTATTGGCATAAAATGAAAGGTTTCCAGTAAGGCTGAAAGCAACTCAGAATTCTTCAGATTACAATATTAGGCTATAGAGAAGCCTAAGAAAACGCATGAAAGCACTAAAAATGTTTTCCTTCAAAATCAGCTAAAAAATTGAAAAAAGCCTTATGGCTAGCCCGGGACTTTGGGTTGATACTTTCCCAAAATAGAAGGTTTCCAATAGCCTTTTAAGCAACTAGGAATTGTTCAGATAGCAATATTAGGCGATAATAGCCTTAGAAAGCGCATGAAATTACCAAACTAAATTCCTTCACAATCACCAAAATATTGGAAAAAAGACATACAAAATAAAAGGTTTGCAATAGTCTTTTAAGCAACTGAAGCAAAATAAAAGGTTTCTAATTGGTTTTTAGGCCACTAAGGACTGTTCAAAAGCAAGTTTAGGCTATAATAGCCTTGGAAAATGCTTTGAGTCACCAAAGACATTTTGCCTTCAAAACTAGCAAGAAATTGTAGGCTACAAAAGCCCATGGTTTTTGATCAAAATTGGCCCAACATGAATGGTTCCCAATAGGATTAATCCACTCAGGACAGTTTAAGGAGCATTATCAGATTGTATAGTAGCCTTAGAAAATGCATAAAATAACCAAACAAATTGTTCCTTTAAGCCAGCTAAAATTGGAAAAAACCTTTTGGTCAGCTAATGGTTTTTGGTCGAATTGACACAAAATGAAAGGTTTCAAAAATGCTTCTAACAAGTTTGGGAGCAATATTAGGCTATATTAGCCTTAGAAAACGGATCAAATCACTGGCTTTTTTTGTAATTATTTCTCAGTCTTATGGTTATTTCGTAAAATTTTCATATTTAGCCAAAAATGTTCAGTTTCAGGTTTGTTTTTAGATCGTTCTTAAGTTTTGGTAAAATTTGAGGCTGGTGCTCTTATAAAATTGTTCGTATAGAATACAATTATTATATCCTTGCTTGCAAAAGATAGATTGTTACTTTGATGATATAATCATTAGAGTGATTCTCACATTGTGGATAACGCTAGTGATTTTGCAATTTTATTTATTAACTAAAGGAGCCCCACTATATGCAGGGCATTCCAAAAATTGCCTATAGGCTCATTCACTTGTCCTCCTCCACGGAAATCTTTAGTAAAAGGCGAAAGATTTGTACGTTCTGAAGGAAGACCAGAGCATGGCTTAATAAATATTGTTGATGAGACCCAGTTCAAGTGGCTTTCTCTGGCGATTGTGGGAAGAAATATTGCGCATGCGTATTCAATAATTAGCTATGAAAAGATTATCTTTACTTCTGGCTGCAGAAATGTATCTCCTTAAAGTAACCAAATCTCAAAACAAACCAACTATGGCCTAATACCAAACTTGGCCAAAAGTATGCACAATCTTGTAGGCCATGGAAAATATTTAAGATTAGGGGTTAGTAACAATAAATTAGCCATGTCCAATTTCGACCAAAATCAGAAGGCTGACCACCAGGCTTTTCTCCAATGTTTTGATTATTTTCAAAGAAAATGAAAGAAAATGTTAGAGCCATTAAAGAAGTTGCACAACTACACCATTGATTACAGTATAATATTACAATTATAAAGTTCCTTAGTCATTAGGCCTTTAGTAGTCGCAGTTCCTAAGTTTTTCGATCTTCTACATGTACACTAGGCTATCAAAATTATTGCACAGGTCGATTCAAAATGGCGGCGAAATTGCAAAGCTGAGAGGGCTAGGCCTAAACTAAAATTCCCATAACTTGTGTCTGACAGCTCACAAATACAAGGTTTTGGTGGCAAAATTTAGGAAATTTTACTGACACTATAGCTCATAACGACAAGCAATAATGAATTGAGGGAGAAATTATGTATGACTTGGGATTTGAGTGATGGTCAAAATATCAGCAAGAAGATTTTGAAGAAGGAGTTGTCATCTAAAATCAGTACAAAAGGGTTGTTAAAAGTCAATAATATGGTAAAGTGCTTTGTTACTTTGTTGCTACTGCTTTGAGGACCCCCATGGGTTTTGTTTCTTCTCTGTATGGTGACTTAAAAAATGTACTTTAAAATCAAAGGTCTCCTCATTCCCTTAAAATTTTTGAGACTCCCAACTAATATCTTGCCTCACCACAGGGACAGCTATAACAAGACTCATGGGGCTCCTGAAAGCAGTAGCAACAAAGTAACAAAACACTGTAGGTTCCTTATAAAAGGTTCCTTATGAAAAAAGCGTGTAAACACATCTCGATAAGATCAGAGAAACGGCCTAAACCAAAGTGAAAAAACCTACCTTTTCAAGATGAAAGATTCATCTTGAAGTGCAAAATACAGCAGAAGGTAGAGCAAAGGTTTGTCGTCATTAACAGTTACAGCCATGATGATTTGGACGGTGGAGGCTCTTCGAAGTTCATTTGACACTTACGTAGCTTGGGAAGATGGAACTAAGGAGACGATATTAGGCCTAAATTAAACTAAATTTACAAAAGCGAGAATTCAAAACGAGGCTGCATTACTTTTTAAAATATTTTCGCGCGAAAAATTAAAGCTGACGTGACCAAAACAAGAACATTCAAACAAACGTGTTTTTTCTAAAGATTATTAAGCCACCTTTTGCGTTTTTGCTCTTGTAAGTGTAAATCGGAGGAGGCACTTTGAAGATTCATTTGAGAGTGAACACTTCTGTAGTGTGGGAAGAAGAAATAATGTAAACGATAACGATGGACCTAACTCAAATTTGCGAATACAAAACGCAAAACGAGGCTGCGCAATTTTTAAAAATATTTTCGCGCGAAAAATAAAAGCTGGCCTTGCCTTGACAAAAACAAAGAACATTTTAACAAATGTTCCTAAAGATTATCAAAGTGCCTCTTCACCTTACTTTTAACTTCACATTATTCTTTGGATTCAAATGCGCTGAATTTGGAAATGCAAAAATGCCAACGCCAAAATGTAAATTCACGAAAAGCCCCGAATTTTACGACTTTGAGAGATCATAACTCAGCAACCACAACTCTGATCGTAAAAAAATTTTTTTGCTTCAGAATCAGCGCAGTGAGCTCTATCAAATTACTAAATAAAAAAGAGGCACTTTAAGTCTTTCTCTCTGCTTTTCATCTTCATTGAGAAATAAATCTTCACCAAACTTTTTGAAAAAACTGAATAGTCTAATGACTGTGGATGGGTGAGAAGACGAGAAGATACAACCCCAAGGACTAAAGGACTATATTTTTTGTATTAAAGCTTTGTGTTGCTGGCTACATTGCTTTCATATTTCAATGCTAAACCTTCAACTATCAATTTTCCTTCTGCTTACTTTAGACCCAATGTTAAGAACCTACACCCTGATTACGGGATGTGCCTCATCATATAAGAACCTAAACAGGCTGAGTTCAAAAAGTTAGGTTCTTATGTGCGGGTTTTTACTGTAAGCCTTGTTTTACCTTTTTGCTGTGGTAAAGTTGTAAACTTAGGCCAATCGTTAACCTACTTTTAACCCTAGTGCACAACAAAGAGCAGCGGCTAGTGTGGAGAAACAGCAGAGGATGTAATCAGTGGCGTAGCGTGACTTTCAGTAGTGGGTATTCAGTTGAGATTCAACTTAGGCCCTCAAAATGGCGTAGGGTCCTAAAAATCACTCAAAATCTACCTTGCACTTACCTTCTTACTTGTTTTCGTGTAATGAGCTCAGGCCATCCTAGCAAAATATCTATTCAAATATCATACTGCAAAAGCAACGACGAGATTTGGGTTTCATGTTGATCTATTTTTGTTCAGCTGTTGATTCTAAACTGTTCATGATATCAATTCTGTTTTACTTCCGTCTTCTTGCCTATGATTGTTTGAGCCTCGGAATCAGTTTTGATCATCTAAGTCAAGAAAGGAGGCTGTACCCAGAGATTTCTCTGCGTGCAGCTCTTTTGTTTTCTCGATCTGAAAGGTCAATCTAGGGTCAAATACTGGCGAAATGGAGAGTTCTGATTGGTGGAAACTGCCGGAAGAGATTCAGTGCGTACCGTAGACCTCTGCTGTGATTAATACAATGAAATTCAATCGTTTACTGTTCTCATAAACAATCACACATAACCACTAATCCATTTAGGAATGTTTCCTCTGCTCAACTAGAGATCTTTATCAAAAATGTGGAACACGGAATCAAATACAATGGAATGGAATAGATGGAACATATACATATTGTGTTGCGTTGCGTTCAACAACTAGAAATTGAGAAAACACCATGAAGTTTATTACCCAAACATTAAACAAGGTTTTCTTGTTTAGCAAAATCTTATATTTAGGCTATTTTTTCATTTTTTGTTCAAAATCCCAGGGTATTCACTGAATACCTTGAATACCCAGACGCTACGCCACTGGATGTAATCTCTTTTCATAAAAATGGCTAAAATTGGCCAAACCCCCAGACTTAGTTTTCCTCTTGTTTTCAATTCGGAGCCCTAATATGACTTATTTTAAATATTTGGGTTAAACGTGACCGACTCTTTCAATTATTGAAAGGTTTAATATTAAATAAAGTATACAGTATGTTGAGCAGAAGACAATATGAAAACGTCCATTACCAAACAACTCAAAACTTTAAATTTAGAATTATAATTTACTATTTATGAATTTGCAAAACAAAACAGTATGCGTTTAATTAAATTTCCTGGGACAGATTTTGATATGTTAGATATTTTCAACCTGGTGCTCGTTCATCCGTCTGTGCAGTGCTATGGGGGATGTCCAGTACTGTGAAGGGATACCATCAATACTGTGGAGGATACTCAGCACTGTGGAGGGAAACAACAAGCACTTTGGGTATCATCTCAAAAGTGCTTTTGGTTTCCTTGAAAAGTACTGAATATCCTCCACAGTACTGATGGTATCCCTTCACAATACTGAATATCCTTCACAGTACTGATGGTATCCCTTCACAGTACTGAATATCCTCCACAGTACTGATGGTATCCCTTCACAGTACTGAATATCCTGCAAAGTACTGATGGTATCCCTTCACAGTACTGAATATCCTCCACAGTACTGATGGTATCCCTTCACAGTACTGAATATCCTGCAAAGTACTGATGGTATCCCTTCACAGTACTGAACATCCTCCACAGCACTAATGGTATCCCTTCACAGTACTGAATATCCTCCACAGTACTGATGGTATCCCTTCACAATACTGAATATCCTTCACAGTACTGATGGTATCCCTTCACAGTACTGAATATCCTGCACAGTACTAATGGTATCCCTTCACAGTACTGAATATCCTGCAAAGTACTGATGGTATTCCTCTACGGGTACCCTGCCATGTACATCCGTTCATAGTACTGAACATCCTCCACATCTGGACACAGATATTCCCATGGTGATTATATTATGGTAAGAAGAAAACAATATTAAAACATCCATTGCCAAACAACTCAAAACTTTAATTCAATTCAAAATTATGATTTACTATTCATGGATTTGCAAAACAAAGTAGTATGCGTTTAATTAAATTTCCTGGGAATGATACAAACAAGTTAGATATGTAGAGCTTGCTTTATCCCGGGGTGGATCTAGGAGAAATTATGACTACTGCTGAAATTGGTTCAAGGGACAAAATTATCGATTAATTTTATCTTACTTGAACTTACACCAACTTGAACTAAACCAGCTTTTTTAATACACGTTTTTTTTATAAGAAACCGGTTTATAAGAAACCTAGTACTAGAGCCCCAAAAATTTAAGAAACTTTTAGAACTACATCAATATCTTTAAGAAACTCCGAAAAAAGAGGACTTTATGAGCCGGAAAGTAATATGTCAACAATACATGTTTGCTTGATTTAAGTTTGCAACACGTTTTTATTTAGAGGAACACAGGATCTCGAGTCTACTTAATATTAGTAGGTGGGTTTCACTTTATTACAAGAAATATGCGAGGGCAAGTGCAAAATTTGATTTTAAGCACGTATCTAAAAATAAGTAACTTCTAAGAAACTTTTAGTACTAGAAACTGGTGAAAAATTAAGAAACTTTTAGTACTAGGACCCAAGCTAGGTTTCTTATAAAATTACGTGTAGAAGATTTTGATTGGTCAATTTAGTAACTCAAATGCTTTTGATTGGCTGAAAAGGAACCTGGAGTAAATGAAGCTGGGTTGACTATAACTGTGTGAATGTGGTATTGGAGCCTATATATGAAGAAAGAAAAATATTAGGCCTAAAATCTGACTGCGGCTTGAGCATTAGTAGCTGTTGTCTGGATCCACCCCTGCTTGATATATTATCGTTGTTAATTAACGCACAAAATTTAGACATCTATATGAAGATAAGAGACAAATTAAGACAATCAATTTTGATAAGAAGCAGGATTTGGAAAATCAATCGAGATGATTTGTGAGAATGAAAATGACCCGAGTAGGACTTGAACCCACGACCTCTAGATTCGTACTCTAGAGCACTACCAATGCGCAAACGGGGCTACGTGAAACCCAGGCCATTTCATTCACACAAATTGCACCACCACTCGCCAAATGCAGAGACGAACCTATCCAGGCTTTTTAACAACTACACCTAGGACCTGCTTAATGAGGACAACTTTCTCACACTAGGAGGACCATCGCAGTCCCACAACTGGATAGGGTTACAGATTCGCATTTTCCGAATCCTGCTTCTCTTCAAATTTACTATTTCACTCCCAAATTCCAGTCCAAAGAAATCCAATCCTATTTTCCCAATTAATTAAAAGGCAAATCACAGTTCCCTATTTACACCTTCTATGAGCCTCTTAGTTACACAACGTGAAAGATCAGCAAAGCTCCAAAATGTATACCGGATAATCCATTAATGAATACCATTATTATATGTGATCATGATCAAGGTTAATTACCTATATAATCCATTAACGAAAGGGTCAACTTGGATTTCAAGATACCCAAGGGAACGTCTGTGCAGTACTATGGAGGATGTCCAGTACTGTGGGGAGATGTCATCATTACTGTAACGGGATATCACCATTACTATGATGGAGGGATACAATTCAGCACTTTGAGGGGATGTTCAGTACCCTGGAGGATGTCCAGTACTGTAAGGGGATGCCATTAGTACATAGGAAGGTGTTCAGTAACGTGGTTTGATGCAATCATCGCTGTTGAATGATACAATTTAGCACAGTGGAGGATGTTCAATACCTTAGAGAGATACCATCAGTGCCATTAGAAATAATCCACTGATAGTGTAGGCCCTTATGTCACAAAAAAGGACTTGGCTCAATGGAGCTTGTTACAAGCGAAACTTTTGTTGCTATGGCACTAACATGGTCCAAGGGTAAGAAAAATCTAGGGTGCCAACTTCGCACCTATTTTAGTCACGTGATATGACGTCATCAAGTGTCCTGGTCTAATAAAAAAAAAGTGCGAGACTTTTTAAAAAACTATACACCAAGCGATAGCAAATTAAAAACTTAACAAATAATACCAAAACACCTTATATGAAAAATGAAAGACAAACGAGTTATGGCCGTTCAAAGTTTTCATTATTCGGGGGGTAACGTCAAAATTTTTACAGGTATTTTTTTTAAAAAAATGCTAAAATATGAGTCATTTCAATGTACATAATAAATTTACGCAGTAGTTAGAGCTAGAAGTGCTACTTTAAACGTTTAAATAGTAAATATTGAGTCTCAGCCTGAGCTTTGGACGAATTTAATCTTTTAGGTGAGCCCCCCTGAAATTATGTAAATTGCAGAATAGGTTATTTTTCTTAGTTTTCAAATCGCCATTGTTTTACTTTTAAACAAACCGTATCAAATTTCTCCCCTAGTCATTGTTTACTCAGGAATTTGATCTGCTTTCCTGAATCTCAATCCCTCTCACATGCTTCAGACAGACATCTTTCACTATCACATGACATTTTCGTCAGTAAGCAAAGTCAAACAACGTGACATTTTTAAATATTCAAAATGTAATCCTGATATTTAGTTCGAAACAGGAATGGACAAACCTGGTCCTTCAGATAGTAAGCGGAAGAAGATCATCGATTTTAGCAAATGTATAATCTGCCAGAAAGAAGATTCCAAGAAGAAGGTAGGCCTAGGCCCTAAGATTCTTTTTAAATTTTGAAAAATTCAGCATTACGTGAATTCTACATTGTAAAGTAGCGATTACTCTTATGATCATAGTTTTCTTATTTATGTTGTTAATATATTTGGTAAATATGAAATGAATTTTAATTTATTTAAGGTTGTCAAGTGCCCAGAATTCATCGAGAAGCTGATAAACGCGTTTGAAGAGAGAATAAAATATGGCGACGAGTCAATTCCTCCCAGTGCAAGCTCTATTCTCGATACACCGTTACAGAGGCTGTATGAAAACAAAGCCACGTATCATTCTGAGTGCTATAAAGCTATTACAAATCGGAGCAAAATTGATCGACTTAAAGCGAAAGCTAAAAGCCCTAATGCACTTGCAGCAAGTGAAGAACAGACGAACAACTCTTCTTCTCAAGCGAATCCAAGGCCCAGTGATCAATCAAAAAGAGATCTTAGATCAAGCAATATTGGCTTTGATAAACAACTCTGTGTAATTTGCCAGAAAAAAGGAGGAAAGCTAAGAAAGGTCATGTTCAAAGAGATGGGAGCTAATATGCTTTCAGTCGCTAAGGCCATGGAAGATAAATCATTTTTCATACGACTTAATACTATACCAAACGCTTGTGATGCAGTTGCCAATGACGTCATGTATCATCTGGTCTGCTGGGTAATGGCTCAAAGAGCAGCAAAAGCCGATAGTCAAGGAATAGGGAACATCGAGGATGTTAGTCGAGTGCTAGCAGATATTGAAATCGTAAATACTGTGAGGTCTATGTTACAAGAAAACCCTGATACTATTCTCACGATGAACGACATTAATGCATTCTACAACAAACTGTTGGACAATGAAACCCAGATACAAAACTTCAAACAGTACATAAAGCGACTCCTCCAAGAAAACATTGCAAATGTTGTATTTCATAAGCCAAAGAATCGAAATGAGTCTGAACGTGTCTGTTTTAATGATGCTGTGTTAGATGCTGTTGAACACAAATTTGCCTGTGATGAATTTTTGAATATTTTTGAATGCGCAAGCACTGTTAGACAGGAAATCCTCCAGCAAAAACCTTGGCTTTTCGAAGGTGACTTTGAAGGGTTCACAGTTCCTAAATCACTACACCAACTTATCAAATGGATTGTTCTCGGTGCCAAACATCAGATAGGTGATTCTACTCGCAGTTTACATGAAGCAGATGTAACAGTCAATAACATATGTCAAATCATAATGAAAGCAACAAAAACAACAAGGCAAGTTAGGTATAAGCCAGCCGTTACCTCAAACGCAAGTTTTCGCTCCAAACTTCATTCAGAGACACCATTTTCTGTCGGTTTAGGGTTACACATACATAAAGAGACACGCAGTAAAAAAATCATCGATTGTCTTTCTGAACTTTCCCTCACCATTAGCTATGATAAAATCATGAAAATTGAAACAGAGATCGCTAACACTGCTACCAAAATAATAAGGGAAAACGATGGTGTTTTCATACCACCTACCGTAACACAAGATACGAAGATACATTTTGCTATTGATAACACCGATTTTCACAACGATACACCGGATGGTAAGCTTGAATTTCATGGGACCGGACAGATCTTGTTCCAAAAACGAGCAGCCGAGAAAAAGCACACGAACCTCAAGATTGAAAGATCATCCAGCAGCACAATCATGTTTAAGCAAAATCCTTTCGAAAAAACGATGCTTTGCAACAAACCAACACCGCAACGTGAATCGTTTCCACTTTTTACGGGAGCAACACCAGCTAACGAAATACAGCTATACCAGAACACAGATCGTTGTTGGGCGCTTTGTCAAATCTTCAATGAAGAAAGACTGATGCCTTTGCCAAGTTGGGCAGCCTACAATTCGCTAGTAACAGAAGGTTGTGAAGAAACAATGTGCCAAGGAATGCCGCTTTATCCAGGATCACCAACTGATTGGTCAAACCTTTATACGGCACTGAAGATTGCTCAAGGTATAAATGTTAAGGTTACTGGAACAAAGAAAACAATCATAAGTCTTGATTTGCAATTGTATTCGAAAGCTATTCAACTGAGAGAGAAAGCAGAAATCCGCCAAGACTTCATATTCAGACTTGGAGAGTTACATGTGGTTTTTGCTATGTTGAAATGCATCGGAAAGTACATCGAAGACAGTGGTCTGGATAGATTATTTACAGAAGCTGGAATATATGGAGAAAACACGTTGTCGCAAGTTTTAGCTGGAAAGCATTATAAAAGAGCAATGGAAGCCCATACAACAATGTACTTGGCGCTTTTTCATTTGCTGTTTCGAAAGTTCCACAAGACGAACTTTGCCGATCCAGATGCAACCAGTCGAGTTCAATCAGAGATCGATTCGTTTGAGAGGATTCTCGAGCAAGGTGCAGAAGAAGAACGCAAGCAACAACACGATAAGATGCTAAAATTTCTTGACAAAGAAGGCGTCTTGAATTATTTACAAGCATTTGCAGATGGTCTCGATAATCAAGCTCAGTTTCAGTGGAATTACATGAAGATGTTCGAGTCTCTTCTTCGTTTCCTCCGAGCATCACGTCAAGGTATATGGCAGCTCCATCTCTCTTCACTCAATGAGTTTGTTCAATATTTCTTTGCACATGATCAATTGAATTACGCCAGACTTTCCCCCGTTTATTTGGCAAGGATGCAGGAGCTAAAGAATTCAGATGCAGAATCATGGCTTTACCTTCAGGATAACTTTTCTATTTGCAAATCAGGAATACCATTCACAGCAATTGGATCTGACCATGCCATGGAGCAAGAAAACAAAGCCTTAAAGGTAATAACCCATGCCAATTTGTTTTTAATATTTTATTCGTTTTACCATTTAAACTGAAGATTTAACTAAAACAAAGTCTTATACAAGCAGACAAATCCGTAATTATTTTTTATATTTTCTCAGGTCAGTGGTGGTGTTACTGGGTTAACTCAGCGTCAATCTGCATTGAATCGTTTTTCCCTTATCTCTCCCATGCTCGCATCTTTATCGGAAGACTTTTGTCGACTACAGAACATAAATACTGACTACAGAAAGCTTCACTATCAGCTAACTGGTACAACAAGATCTAGAATTGGCTCCAATGTACGTGCATTAGTGAAGACTATGGATGAATTCGATATTGGGTTTGATGAATCAGACTGTGTTTTTAATGTCATATCCAAGGCCATACTTCCCACCCAGTCTGCTTTTGAAGTACTCCATCATGCAGCAATTGGAAAGGAATGCTATGATGAGTTTATAAAAGAAAGGTTTCACGGCTCCCTGTCAGTTTGGGCACCCATGAAGAAACGAAAGCTGAAATCCTTTAAAGCCACCAAGACTGTGATCAAGACAAAGGTTGGAGCTAAGGTTGTTCAACTAAAGGAAGAAAAGACTCTTCTGGCAAGATTTCTGATCGCCGCTCGTAAAAGACCAGACCTCGATTTAGAACATTGTCTTGGCAACTTCGAATTTTCTGTTGTACCGAAAGCATTGTTCACTGGCGATGGTCAACTGCTGACATGCACTGATAAGTCTGCTATAATGCATCAGGTGGAAAATCTTGCAGAGCCTGGAGAATCTCAGGAGATAATGAGCAGTTCAACAGATTCTTATCGAGCGATAGTAATCGATGGTATGGCTCTTGTGAATCAAGTTAAGAAAACAAAGGAAATGTTGACATGTCAGGTAAGGTACCTTAGGCCGGCAAAGTTGCGCCTTAGAAGTCGATGAGAAATGAGTTAAAGAAATCTTAATTTCGTAAAGTACAGCTTAATTTCGGGCAATTCCAAATTAAACTTAAAAAATTTGAGTTTTTAGCTCTGCGTAATAATACCAATTAACGTCGCTGCTAACATAAGATGGTGCAAACAAGTGCCGGCCAAAGGTATATAAAGGGGCCATTCAAAAGTTAGGTAACGCCTGAAGGATGGGTAGTTGAAAATGGTGAGTTTTGGTGTTACGTGATTTTTGAATGGCCCCATAAGGATATATTTTAATGAAGATTTGTTTATCTGTTTACTTGTTTAATTTTCTGCGGTATACGAGCATCAAAAAACGTAAACTTATCAGTCATTAATTGATTGCTGCACTCCATTAGTCCTCCATGATCTCCATTAACATTCACATCTCAGCTTTGATATACTGCTACAAAGTTTGTGTACGGAAAGGTAATGTAAAAAATATCACTTTTTTCCTAGGACTTTGCCGAAGCATTTATCAAGAAAGTATGGAAAATCGGAAAAGATTTTAACGAAATTCATCTTGTTTTTGACCGGTATATTCGGGATTCTTTGAAGTCAAGGACGAGGCAGCACAGAACATCAGGGAAAGAAGTCCGATACCGAGTGAAAGATGAAACAAGTATTGCCAATACAAGCTTGAAGCAATTTCTATCACACATTGATACAAAGCAGGACTTGACCATCTACCTGTCCCAAAAGACCATCGAGAAATTTAACACCATGGGTATAACATATGTGGTAACATATGATACAATGTCTGTGACGAACATCAATCAAATGGAAATCGATTTAAAAATTCATGACCATGAAGAAGCGGATACCCTTCTCGTTCTACATGCCATTGAAATTGCTAAACGAATTCCTTTGTGCGAGTGTTACATTTTTTCACCAGATACTGATGTATTTCTTCTATCAATCAATTTTTACGAATCACTGCCAAACGTCACAATGTTTTGGACAGGGAGAGGAGACAATTTGCGATGCATCGACATTGGGAAGTGCTACGAATCTCTTGGTTCACAAAGAGCTTCTGCCATGTTAGGGTTCCACACTTTTACTGGTTGTGACCAAACAGGAAAGTTTAACGGAAAATCAAAAATCGCTTGTTGGAAAGTTTTCACAAGAAGCGACGACGACATTCTTCGTGCATTATCAGCTCTTGGAGAAGATGAAGGGCCTCCAACGCAAGAGACTTTAGAGTCATTAGAACGTTTTGTCGTTTCACTTTACGGTGGCAACAGCTGTCCAACTCATGTTAAGACCCTACCACAGCTGCGCTGGTATCTGTACTCAAAGTTTCAAACTGATGCAGATAAATTACCACCAACGATGTCCGCTTTAAAATTCAAGATCTTTCGTTCTCATTATGTCTCTCTGGTACTGAGAAGAGCCTGCCAGCCTTTGCAGAACCTACCATCACCCGATATTAATGGATGGAAAAGACAGAATGATGCCTTGACGCCCATAATGACAGATAACCTACCAGCTCCAATGGCAATGATTGAGTTGAGTGTTTGTGGATGCAAATCAAACTGTCAGAACAACAGATGCAAATGTCGGAAAAACAGGCTACCTTGCACGGATATGTGTAAATGTACAGGCTGCACTAACAGTACAGAAGATGGAGAAGATGATGAATTCGGCGAAAGTGACAATGATTTAAATACGGGTAGCGATGATGATGATGACTGAGCCTTGGACCAATATCTAAGATAATTCTTTTTTGTTCTACCATATAAATATATAATCCTTCTTTTTTTTAATTTCAAATATCAGGTAAAGCTAACAAATGATTACAATAGTGACATTTTGCATAGAAAATCATATATAAGGGTTGCTTTGTAGCTATACTGTATTTAAATAAAAGTAACCAAAAGTGGGCGAACATGGGCTAAAATGTATCCAATATCGTTTTTACAGCCTAGAGAAACTCCGAGGGCAAGCAAAACAGTACCAAATGCTGAGATTCATCGAAACTCACTTTTACGTTTGATTTGCAGATGGAAAATATGTAGGATTAGCCTAAATATACAAGATACATGTTTTCAGGGGGGTCCGGAAAATGATTAAATCAATGTAAATCTCAAGCTGAATTGCATTTGTACAACTTCAACAGTTAAACTTGCATTTCTACCTCTAAATACAGTGTAAATTTATTATAGGCATTGAAATGGCTCATATTTTAGCATTCTTTCAAGAAAAATACCTGTAAAATTTTGACGTTACCCCCTGAATAATGGAAACTTTGAACGACCATAACTCGTTTGTCTTTCATTTTTCATATAAGGTGTTTTAGTATTGTTTGTTTAGTTTTTAATTTGCTATCGTTTGGTGTATAGTTTTATAAAAAGTTTCGCACTTTTTTTTTATTAGACCAGGACACTTGATGACGTCATATCACGTGACTAAAAAAGGTGCGAATTTGGCACCCTAGATTTTTCTTACCCTTGGACCATGCTAGAGCCATAGCAACAAAAGTTTTGCTTGTAACAAGCTTCATTGAGCCAAGTGACATAATGGCCTACACTATGACATACAAAGGGACGCTATGAGCAATGTCAAACTTAATACAATTTTTCTTTTATTTTTCTGCAAGTATGCTATGACCACTGATCTCAAAATTAAGACCGGATCGATTATTCTTTTCTTTCTGGAGCCAGATAGTAGTACTTGGTTAGTACTTAGTTCTTTAGTAGTACTTGGCCTCCCAATATGGCTGCCAAAGAAATTATGTAGACTTGATTGTTTGTAAAACAAAAGCTGCACGATTATTCAGTCTCGTGCTTATTATTCATAAAATTCCAAAAATCATCAAAGAAAAAGCCACTTCCCAGTCTAATCTCATTGAATTGAATTGGGCCTCCCAATATGGCTGCCAATCGACTTCATTTCAGAACGACAGATGCTCGATCCAGTCTTTATGTTTAAATCAGTGGCCATGACCTGTTTCTAAAACGATAATCGACATTTTCCTGTCAATACTACCTGTTTTCCAATACCAAATAAACGCTCATTAAGTTTTCTATCTTACAGGGAATCTCATTATTATTTCTGCATGGCAAGCTTAACCCCCTCTATTGATGTTTGCAAATATTTTGATCCCCCACATGATGACAAACTTTTTTTGGCATAGGTTGATTATTAAGCTGAGGAACATCTGTGGAATACTGTGGAGAATCTTCAGTACTATAGAAGGATACCATCCAGTACTGTGGTTGTGTTCAATAATGTGGGAAATACTTTCAGTACTGTGTGGGAATACTATCTAGTACTGTGTGGGATACCACTTTTCAGGTTTTTAAGCCTAATCAAGGTTTTAAAGGTTTTCCAAAGCTTAAGTCTTTTCAAGGTTAAAGAATTTCAACGCTTTTTAGGGCTTATCGATACCCTGGGAAACGTCTGTAGAGTACTGTGGAGGGTGTTCTGTATTGTGGAGATACTATCTGTATATCGGAGGGTATTCCGTACTGTGGGGAAAACTATCAGTACATTGGAGGCTGTTGAGTACTGTGGATGAATACTAATGGTATCCCTCTACAGTACTGAATATCCTCCACAGCACTGAACACCTTTTAAGGGTGATAAAATGATACTTTGACTTTGGCACTCTTTGGCCCTAACTGAGCCCCCGTGTCAGACTTTGATGGGAAAACCCTTGGGGGACAATCCCTTTGATAACTTATATTCATTCTTTTGAGAATTGTATAGCTAGCTACTAAAAGCCATTAACAAACTTTTATCAAGGGCCTGTTAACATGCTGGTAGGGTCCTAGGACGACCAACATTTTGTTGATTTAAGTCATATAAACACTAAGGTAGGGTGACCCTAGGGGGAGGTTATCTTTAAAGGACTTTATTCATTCTTATTAATAGGCAAAGAACCACTTTAGGCAAACTCATAACCCTCCTCTTAGGGTCAGCCTAGTTTATCAAATTTTCAATGGAAAGGAGAGCTGATTCTTAGCCTTTCTAGTAAGGTACCCCAAAGGATGGCGACCCTATCTACATGTTAAAAAGACCCTAACTATTACATGCCCTAAGTATTTCTCAAAATAATTGCAGAGCTGAAGACAATCTAATTTTATTCCTAGGGGGAATACTAGAGCTAAGAAAAGCTACATTAATCTGAGATACCATTACCAAGCGTTCATCCAAGCATGATATTATTAGCACTCTTCAGTTGTTGCATAGCCATTCGTATTAATTCATCTTCCTGTAAATTAATAACACGTTTATCATGCCTGACTCATACTGTACGTGTATAAAGATAACATCAGTGTATTGGGGATGGTTAAGCACTGCGAAGGATACCATCAGTGCTGTGGAGAAAATTCAGCACTGTGGGGATATATCATCAGTACCGTGGGGGGGGGGAGTATCATCAGTACTGCTGAGGGATACCATCAGTATTGAAGGGTGTCTAGTACTGTGGATAGGATAGCCATTCGTAAATCATCTTTCTGTAAATCAATAACACGTTTATCATATGCCTGACTCATACTGTACATGTAGAGAGAAATCATCAGTGCATTGGAGATTGTTTAGTACTGTGGAGGTATACCATTAGTACATTGGTGGGTGTTCAGTACTGTAGGGAGATACTATCAGTACATTAGAGAGTGTTCAGTACTGTAGGGAGATACCATTAGTACTGTGGAGGATGTTCAGTACTGTGGAGGGATACCATCAGTACTGTGGAGGATGTTCAGTACTGTGGAGGGATACCATCAGTACTGTGGAGGATGTTCAGTACTCTTGAGGGATACCATCAGTACTGTGGAGGATGTTCAGTACTGTGGAGGGATACCATCAGCACTGTGGAGGATGTTCAGTATTGTGAAGGGATACCATCAGTACTGTGAAGGATATTCAGTATTGTGAAGGGATACCATCAGTACTGTGGAGGATGTTTAGTACTATGGAGGGATACCATTAGTACGTCGGAGGGTTTCTAGTATTGTGGATAGGATAGCCATTTGTAAACCATCTTCCTGTAAATTAATAACATGCATGACTCGCTATGCCTGATTTTGCCTAAAAGGGAATGGCTTCAGATTTCTCCAACCCTACCAACCTCCGATCTATCAATCTAAGCCTAGGCCCTCATTTTTAGCAAAGACACAAGTGTATTGAGTAGGTTGCCAATAGACTAGTTTGATTATAACACGTGCTATGGTTAATTAGGGATCTAGGTAGGTCTCCAAATCATTTTAAGAAAAGTTACAGAAGAACATATTGTTACCGTTACATCAAGAAGCATGGCTTATTCTTATCTTATCTGATTTGCAAAGGATATCTATCCGCCCAGGACTGTAAGTGCTTTATGTTCAGATGTGGAGTGGAGGGCCATTAGTCCTTGCAAATAAAAGGAAAATATATCCTAGGAAAGTGGATGACTCTGAGACAAGGGAGCCCTTCCTACGTTAAAAGAGACCCTAAAATTCTATTTTTCACCATAGCCAGTCATGAAAATTTCCAAAAAACTCCAATAAAGTACCCCCAAAGCCAAAAGGGTCCAACTTCTGTCACACATACTTCAGGGATTAAACCTGCATGCTAACTTTCTCCTTCTAGGGATAAGGCCTCTTAAGGCCTTTCGTGGGCTAGCACTAAACAAGCTAGGATCTCACGCACTACTATATGTAGTGAAATAGTGCATGCTCCTCTCCTGATACAGTGAAGTAGTCTGTGCCCCTGCTGGAAATAAGGCCACTGTCCCTTAGCAGGCTAGCAGGTTAAACAAAGACTCATTCCCTTACTACTAGGAGCATTAAAATACTAAATAAAGTGATATAGTGAATTCTAGTGCTCCTTCTAGAAATTAGGCCTCTTGTTGCCTTTCTCAGGCAAGCAAATTAAACTTAAACTCACTCACTCATAATTAATTTGAATAAACCACTAGGACAGCCTCATGTTGTACTATATGTAGTGATCACTGATCTCAACATAAAGACTGGATCGAGTATCTGTCGTTCCGAAATGAAGTCATTGGCAGCCATATTGGGAGGCCCGATTGAATACAATAAGATCACACTAGGGAGTGCCTTTTTCTTTGATGATTTTTGGCATGTTATGAATAATCAGCACGAGAATGAAAAATCGTGCAGCTTTTGTTTTACAAAGAATCAAGTCAACATAATTTCTTTGGCAGCCATATTGGGAAGCCAAATGATAGCCGAAGCAATTAGCTTCAAAAATTTGGCTCCAGAAAGAAAAGAAAGATCGATCCAGTCTTAATTTTGAGATCAGTGGTAGTGATGTAGTGCATCCTACCATACCCCTTCTAGAAATAAGGCTTATGGCTTTTGTGGGTTAGCACTTTCAACATAAATTTACTTACTTTAAAGCAAGAAAAACTTACGATTATCGATCATCAGCTTTGCTCAGAGTTCTCACACGAACATGGATCACACGATGAAGTTGTCTCCTGGAAAAATGAAAATGATGTTCAAAACATCTGAGACAAGCAAGGTATATCCAGATGTATCGGAAACATAGCGAAACAAACACATAGATTACTTAAACTTTTCGTTTGACACTCAACAGAGTAATACGTCAGAAAGAGAACGAAACAGAAACCTAACTGATTTATATACCCAGATGTAGAACAGTCTTTGGATGGTACAGAACTTCAGTATAGCCAGAAATATCGGAAACATAATGAAGCGAACACATAGATTACTTAAACTTTTCGTTTGACACTCAACAGAGCAATACGTCAGAAAGAGAACGAAACAGAAACCTAACTGATTTATATACTCAGATGTAGAACAGTCTTTGGATGGTACAGAACTTCAGTATAGCCAGAAATATCGGAAACATAATGAAACGAACACATAGATTACTTAAACTTTTCGTCTGACACTCAACATAGTAATACGTCAGAAAGAGAACGAAACAGAAACCTAACTGATTTATATACCCTGATGTGGAACGAAATAGGCTTATCGGAAATCTAAGTGTTCATTTCGCTATGTTTCCGATATTTCTGTCTATATTGAAGTTTTGTACCATCCAAAGACTGTACCAGTAAGGTATGTAGCACATTTCATCTCCTATGGAGTCCTGGGAACAGGTGAAAGGGCTACGGTGATGCACTAGCCCCGCCTACTCATAAAATGGCCTATGGAGATTGCCTTTGACCAAGTGGTTAGATCATTAAACCCTTGTTCAAAGGATCGTTGGTGAGAATCCACCTGGAGAAAATTTATCAGCTCTCTGTAACTCCAAACAAAAGGCAAAAGGAATGACGAGGTGTGGTCACATTGAGAGAAAGGACAACGATTGCAGTGCCTGGTTAATATGATACGCAAATACACTTACTATCTTCGTAAGGTATTGGTTTATGTGCAAAGCACAAAGGGCCCACTGAATAGGTAAACTAATTGAAGCAGTGCATTGATAGTTGATAGGCAAATATGCTTACTATCTTTGTAAGGTATGGTTTATGTGTAAAGCACAAAGGGTCCACTGAATAGGTAAACTAATCGAAGCAGTGCGACCCTGGTCCTTCCTCTCGATGTGACCACACCTCGTGATTCCTTTTGCCTTATTGCCTGGAATTACAGAGAGCTGGCTAATTCTCTCCTCACACTTTGTGATAGGTCTGAAGGTGGTTTCGAACCCAGGACCCTTTGAATAAGGGTCAAGTGATGTAACCACTCTGGAATCCCCACCACTTCTAAGTTTAACCATTTAGCTCTACCTATTCAGTGGGCCATTTGTGCTTAGCAGATGATAAACCAATACCTTACGAAGATAGTAAGCGTATTTGCATATTCAACTAACAATGCACTGCTTCGATTAGTCTACCTATTCAGTGGGCCTTTGTGATTTGCACATAAACCAATACCTTACAAAGATAGTAAGTGTATTTGCCTATCAACTATCAATGCACTGCTTCAATTAGTCTACCTATTCAGTGGGCCTTTGTGATTTGCACATAAACCAATACCTTACGAAGATAGTAAGCGTATTAGCCTATCAACTATCAATGCACTGCTTTGATTAGTCTACCTATTCAGTTGGCCCTTTGTGCTCATATAAACCAATACCTTACAAAGATAATGAGCATATTTGCCTATTCAACTATCAGCTCAATCAAGAATAAAGCTCTTTAGGGCATTACCAGGGTACAAAGCAAAAAATTACTTACAAAGGGCGTTCTGACACCAAATTTGCTCCAAAATGTCACTTTGCAACTCCGTTTCTTCCCTGACCTCTCATCGAATACAGCACAAGAATCGAAGGGAGGCGAGTATAGATGAAGTGAAACAGCTGGGTTTGTGTGACTCAGATTTTCGATTCTGTGAAGTCCAATCGAGTCTTAAAGAAAATGAAATTCAAATGAGAAAAATAGAAAAAACAATCTAGTTAAAAAAGCATATCAAAAACATGGATTATTCAAGCTTTTTATCAGACACTCAATAGTGTGATACGTCAGAAAGAGAACGAAACAAAATCTAACAAATTATCATACCCAGATGTGGATAGAAATAGGCCAATCAGAAAATACGTGAATGATTGGTATAGTGTAGGAAAACCAATCAACACCCACGATACAGTGAGCTGACCAATAAGATTACTTCAAGATTCCTAAGGTGAAAACGAAATCCTTCTGTCTACACAATAGGGGATCCCTGGTCTTTATGAAGACAGATTCCAAAATAGCTAAGTGAAATGTAGATCTTGATCTGCCAATTATTCGAAAATAATTCTCACTGTAGGCTTATAAATCATTAAAGCACACACATAAATAGAATTCGTACTCCAGCCGATTCCCCTGCTAACAGGCTTTGACCGGTATATGGATTTTTGTCAAGACAAATTCATGATTTTCGTTATCGAGCAAAGTTTTATGGCCATATGCCCTCTCTGACGCCAACTTCTTTAATCACCTTTTACGACACACAGGGATACCATGGATGAATTCTGAAACTCCACCATAGGGGACCCAACCACTGGGGATATCTATCACATTTCAAATGATTAAAGCTATAAATTAGAATTAGATTTCTGCAACTATTGCTGGTTGCTCCTACACAAAAGCAATGATTCATCTCTTTTTTATTAGCAAACTTTAATTGCAGCTGGACATTACAAATCAGAAGACTTCATGTTCAGTCTTTGAGGGTCATATAGGGGTTCTAGGGAACAAAGGGAAAAGCCCAAAATTAAAAAGGAAACAAGGGAATATGAGACAAATTAAACAGGGCCAAGAGAACATTGACAGCAAGCAGGGATCAGGACACACCACAGATCAACATTTCTTCTTAGAACGATGAGGAAGCATTTGCAATTTCTACAAGGGAACAGGGGAACATGACCCCTCTATATGACCCTCGTTTTTAGAGTTGGGTTGAGTAGTGCATGACACCCATTGCATAAGCATTTCTTGGGTGTCATGTATCCCTGTGGATTGTTTTATAAAAAGCTGTGAACATGTGAACTTGTACTAAGTTCAAATGTACCATAGTTTGAGGTTATTAGGGATAGGAAGGTGAATAGGGACAAAAACGGACAATGATTGTTGACATTAAAGATTAGCTTAGAGGTTTCTGATTGTGACCAAACAATATTACGTATTATGTAAAGATCAAATTGTTTCAGAATGAGAAGGCTCTCTGTAGTTTTCAAAGTCCACAATCTTTATCCCTTTTTTGTATCTATTCACATTCCTTTCCCTATTAACCCCAAACTGCTGTACTAAGTATACATATTAACAGATTTTGATAACAATTCTATGATTTTGGGTATGGAGCAAAGTTTTATGGCCATATGCCCTTCCTGACGCCAACTCTTTTAATCACGTCTTACGACACACAGGGATACCATGGATTAATTCTGAATCCCCACCATAGGGGACCCAACCACTGGGGATATTTATCACGTTTTAAATGATCAAAGCTGTAAATTAGAATTACATTTCTGCAACTATTGCTGGTAGCTCCTACAAAAAAGCAATAATTCATCTCCTTTTTATTAGCAAACTTTGACCTCATCTGGACATTACAAATCAGAATGTTCGTTCTCTAGGGGTGGGGTTAGCAGTTGAACAAGGGTTACTTCCCATCTTTTTACATGCTGCGCATTGCAGGGTGTCATGTACCCCTGGGGTATTCTATCCTACATGGTATCTGTTTTGTTTATAAAAAGCTGTGAACATGAGAACTTGTACTAAGTTCATGAATATTGTTCTAGTAAAAGTATCGACGTCAGATTCGTAAAAATTTTGTGCCAATGATGAGAACCGTAGTTTGGGATGAATAGGGACAGGAATGTACATAGGGACAAAAACAGACAAAATATGTTGACAGTGAAGATTAGGTTACAGGTTTGTGATTGTGACCCAACAATATTACGTATGATATAAAGTTAAAATGGTTTCAAAATGAGAAGGTCCTCTTTAGTTTTTGAAGTCCAAAATCTTTGTTCCTTTTTGTCTCTATTCACCTTCCTGTCCCTATAAACCCCTAACAATGGTACTAAGTTCACACGTTCACAAAGTTTGATAAAGGATTTGGATACGTTAACAGCTTTTAATAAAGGATCTGGCTTTTTAAGTTGGGCTAGGGGAGTGGCGGAGTGGTTGAGTGGCCTAAGTGGTTTACTATGTGCAGCTGAAGTAAAACTTTGTTGTGTGAGATTAACCTGGATGGGTGACCTAGACCTTCAAGGTGTCAGGCATGGTTCCATAATAATAATAATGATAATATAATTCATTTTAGGTTGGAACAATGCTAATAAAAGCAAACTATATACCAAGAGTTTATTTACACAAAAACTCAAAGCATCTAAGATTATAAGAACAAACCCTAGCTAAATTGAGGCAAGTTGTGATACAAATGTTTTGCAGAGCTT
Source organism: Pelagia noctiluca (assembly GCA_963924455.1). Taxonomy (NCBI): domain Eukaryota; kingdom Metazoa; phylum Cnidaria; class Scyphozoa; order Semaeostomeae; family Pelagiidae; genus Pelagia; species Pelagia noctiluca. The sequence goes on along the minus strand of OZ004330.1, from coordinate 2,881,709 downwards.
GCAGTGGCATTTGACTGTTGTCCATTTTTTGATGTGACCCTTAAAGATTTCCAGGGTTCGAGACTCTTCGATTTCAATTGGTGCTCATATCATTATGGGCCAAAGTCTACTTCAAATATATCGTATGGTTTCTATACCAAATGCAGTGGCATTTCCCATGGTTTGAGAAGACAATTATTATTTCGAAGGTTGTATGGCATGTTAGGCATTTTGACGAATATATCTTCCATCAACAATTAATTTAAACTGTTTAATCTCTATTTGGAAGCGCACATTACAACCATTTTAACATAGGGGCTCATTGCAAAGATAAATTCAATCAATCTATGTAAACCAAACCTACAAAGTGAACACCAACAATCTACACTCTTTTTTTATAAGAACAATTTATAAGATCACAAGCATCAAATGTTGCCAAAACTTAAGAACAAGCTGAGAAAAAATCGTGGGTGGGCATTCTTGGCTGGATAAAAGGATTTTATGAAATAACCATGAAACTTATAAATAATTGCAAAACAAGCAGAACGAGCGCATATAGATATGTAGATGGTCAAGAGAGTTAAATTCTGCAACAATTAACACAACTGATAGCAAAAACAGGCTTCCAATTTAATACAAAGTAAGAACATTTAAAGAAAATTTCAGGCTGAAAATAGAGGAATATTTAAGAACAGCAAGCTTCAAATCAAATTTACTGGTTCTTTTAAAAAAAGAGTGTAACTGAAAACTTACCATTGATATATGCAACTTGATTTTTGCTGTAAAGGTTTTTCCTGATTGGTTCCATTTTCTCGTTGCAAACCCCGTCCTTAGGCCAGCCATAAAGTGTTTCTTGCAGTTGTCCGTCCACAATTTTCATGAAGCAGTGAGCATCCGCATGGTCGTGGATACCGCTGCAAGAAACAATTTCACGTTTTTTTATAAGAAACCTAGCCTGGGTCCTAGTACTAAAAGTTTCTTAATTTTTCACCAGTTTCTAGTACTAAAAGTTTCTTAAAAGTTTCTTATTTTTAGATACGCACTTAATATTAAATTTTGCACTTTCCCTCGCATATTTCTTGTATTAAAGTGAAACCCACCTACTAATAAAAGTAGACTCAACATCCTGTGTTCCTCTAAATAAAAACGTGTAGCAAACTTAAGTCAAGCAAAAATGTATTGTTGACATATCACTTTCCGGCTCAGAGAGTCCTCTTATTCTTTTTCGGAGTTTCTTAAAGATATTGATGTAGTTCTAAAAGTTTCTTAAATTTTTGGGGCTCTAGTACTAGGTTCCTTATAATTCGGTTTTTTATAAAAAAAAGCGTTCTCCTGTTTTGTCCAGTGAACAAGGTTTTTAGTTTAAGGAGCTTTGAACTGAAAATTTTTGTTCCTTTAATCAAAAGACTTGTTTGGAATTTCATTCAAATAATCCAAAACTGGGCAGAAGAATCGGTAAAAGAATGCAAACTGGCAAAAGACTTGTTTGGAAGAGAAATAAAACCATTTTCAGACCTTCATCAGACCCTTAGGTTTTTGGGCAGCCATTGAATAGCATAGCATTCTGTGATACTGATAATCCTTTGAGCCTGAGTGTTGATGTCTTCTTGTTGTTGTTTTTGACTTAATACATCCATTTCGATATATTGATCTTTCAAATGAGGTTTCATGCAACTTTTTCTATATGGTGATAAAAGTCTTTCATTTAACCTCAACCAACGTATAACCATAAATTACAACCAGTCGAGTCGGTTGACATTGAGCAATGAACCACCAAGCCTAAAATTTTGTATTCTTCTTTTGCGTAATTATTTATTTAGTGTATTGTTTTTTTTAATGTTTATTTCCAGGAAGTAGTTATGATTTTTTGCTCCTTTTCGTATCGTTTTTGCAATGTAGATGTTTGTTTGTTACCTCTTTGAATTGAATTGAATCGAAAAAACACTGATAAATAAACACTAGTGCCAGCCAGGATATTTCTGCCATGATTGAGGATTTCTAGACAGCCTTTTATCTATCATTGCAACAACAGGCAAAGGCTTGTTGAAGAGAAAATCTAGAAGCAAAATCCCAATAAAGCAATATAAAAATATTTTGCTTTTAAAATTTGATTGCCATTTATTGCAGGGGCGGATCCAGCTTTTTATTGACTGTTGCAGAATGAAGAAAATGATGGGGGTTTAGGCTTTATACCCTTTACAGTTTACAAGAAAGATTGATTTTCATGATTTTTTCGCTATGGAAAATTCAAAATGGTTTTGCCTTTCTTTTAAGGATTCCCTTCTACAACCCTGGTCAAAATAGTTGGCAGTAAGCCACAAGTTATGAACGTATTTGGTAGGCCAACTTTCCCCCAGTATCAATGTTTTAAGCCCATTGTCCCTCAACAACATTGAACTTTGGGGTATAGCGGGGCAGATATTGTTTAAAATTGTGCTTTCTTACCCTACTGTTACTATATTTTGACCAGGATTGTAATTAATTGTAATACTGTACTGTGTAATATAGAAATTTGACTGTTGCAGCGGCATTGCTACCGCCTGGATCTGCCCCTGTATTGTTCCAAAGTTTCAAACTGAAAGAGTTACCTTCCCATTCCTTCACCCCAACATAGTATCATCAGATTGAATTTTCCGTTTCCTTCATCAACCAAATTCCTCGTGTACCTGAAAGAGAACATCGTCCGATTAAAAACATTAATCGTTTCTTACGAGGGTTAGCTTGCCAGTAGGGTAGTCTGTACCTATTGTTTTTCCTGGTCTACTTTACATATCAGGTAGGGTCAATCCTAGGGGTAGGGTCACCCTATCAGCTAATGCATTGATGTTGACCTAAGGCCTGTTTATATGGGCGAAAACACCTCACCTGCCAGACCCGGGGCTGACAAGCGAAGTAAATTTCAAGCACTTTATATGGGATTTTCATGCCAGGTCTAAAAGGTAAGGTAAACCCCTTAGACGTCATTATTCGTCAACGCATCATCAATTTTCCACTGAAAAAGGTCGACTCTACATCACCTCGCCGGTAGTTTTGCGTTTAGATGGAGAAACTTCACTTCACCTGAGGGAAACTTCATCTCCTGAAAGGCGAAGTTTCACTATACCGTTGGTGTGGAAAGGAGTTTTATTTTCCATATACTGTAAACGCAAACTGAGATTTCAATGGTATTCTGTAGGAAGGTGAAATATCACTTGCCAGCCCCGGGTCCGGTAGGCGAAGTAATTTTCCCCATATAAACAGGCCCTTAGTTAATTTGGTAGGGTGAAAATAAATTGATATTCATAAGAGTCTTTAATTAGAGGGGGCTGAGCTTTGGCCCTGCTAGGAGGGTGACCCCACCCGCCTGTGAACAGGTGTTTATATAACTCACTCGTTCTCTCATTAGCTGAATACATCATTGTCCTGCCGACCAGTGCGTCTTATCAAAACACGGCAGGTAATAATTCAAACACCTATTCATCAACTAAGTCACCTGTAAACCGCTCAATCGGCTTTCGTTCAGACTGGCAGAATCGAACGTGCGTAGAGGCGCGTAGGCGTGCGAAAGCTTTTATGCAGTGGCGTTCCGTGAGTTCAAAGATAGGGTATTCTGTGGATAATTTTTTCTGACCACACCCAACAAATCTAACAGGGACTGGACCACGCCCTAGTAAAATTTAACGGACATCAAATTAGTTTATTTTCGCTGCTTTCCTTTAGCTTTAACGTTACAAAATTAGGAGCAGTAAATTTATGCAAATAAAACTTCATTTAATAAATAATATCACTGTAATATCACACTAAAAGTAGGATAAATATCCCTAACACAAACCCATACACATAAGACTGATAAAGGACCATCTAAACAGAAAACATGATATTCTGATAAAACTACAAATAAGTAACTATCACCTATAGAATGGATGCTTCGACAAAGAGTGAGAAGATTTCAGGCCTCTCAGTGTGGCCTTAATAGGCCCATATAGCTTACAACAACAAAAGTAAGATATAAAATATTCTTTACTTAACTTCAAGCTAGTTGTTTTCTGTCTTTTGCAACTGCAACATTAAGGTTCTAAAAGTTTCCCTTCTTTCTTGTTTAGACTATTTGACAAATCTGTTTCTTCCCTTTGTTCGATTTGTTTATGTCGTAAAATCGATATGGATAACGCGCCTCGTGAACTTGAATGTATTTACCAACACAGTGTGAGAGTTAAATAACAAAGGAAAGGAGATTGCGTGTACGGATCTTACCGCGCCAATTTCAAAAACGAAATTCGACCTGATGGACGCAGGATCTTAATGTGCGTCTTTCGCTAGTACAAACCTATAGGACTTGCCGCTTCAGTGATTTCGCCAATATGGATTTTGATTGGCTAAAGGTGCTTCAAGGTTCCCTTCGGCGAACTTAGGTCAAAAGCTTAGAAAAGTATCTGCCCGCTCTAAAAGCAGGTTCTAAGAGTGAGGTCAACAAATATCCTGCTGGGGCCGCAATATCAACCGCAATACATTGTCAAACAAACACACAGACAATTACCAACGTTAAAAAAGCAACGTTAAACAAGAAAGAGTAAATCAACCTGAGCACAGCAGCCTCAACAATATCCGTTCACTGCGGTGAAGGAAGAGAGGTGCGTCATATACCACAAATAAGCAAATAAACCTGAGCACAGCAGCCTCAACAATTTCCATTCACTGCGGTGAAGGAAGAGAGGTGCATTATATACAAGAAATGAGTAAATAAACCTGAGGACAGCAGCCTCAACAATTTCCATTCACTGCGGTGAAGGAAGAGAGGTGCATCATATACAAGAAATGAGTAAATAAACCTGAATACAGCAGCCTCAACAATATCCGTTCACTGCGGTGAAGGAAGAGTGGTGCAACATATACAAGAAATAAGTAAATCAACCTGAATACAGCAGCCTCAACAATATCCGTTCACTGCGGTGAAGGAAGAGAGGTGCATCATATACAAGAAATGAGTAAATAAACCTAAATACAGCAGCCTCAACAATATCCGTTCACTGCGGTGAAGGAAGAGAGATGCATCATATACAAGAAATGAGTAAATAAACCTGAATACAGCAGCCTCAACAATATCCGTTCACTGCGGTGAAGGAAGAGAGGTGCATCATATACAAGAAATGAGTAAATAAACCTGAATACAGCAGCCTCAACAATATCCGTTCACTGCGGTGAAGGAAGAGAGATGCATCATATACAAGAAATGAGTAAATAAACCTGAATACAGCAGCCTCAACAATATCCGTTCACTGCGGTGAAGGAAGAGAGGTGCATCATATACAAGAAATGAGTAAATAAACCTGAGCACAGCAGCCTCAACAATTTCCATTCACTGCGGTGAAGGAAGAGAGGTGCATCATATACAAGAAATGAGTAAATAAACCTGAATACAGCAGCCTCAACAATATCCGTTCACTGCGGTGAAGGAAGAGAGGTGCATCATATACAAGAAACGAGTAAATAAACCTGAATACAGCAGCCTCAACAATATCCGTTCACTGCGGTGAAGGAAGAGAGGTGCATCATATACAAGAAATGAGTAAATAAACCTTAATACAGCAGCTTCAACAATATCCGTTCACTGCGGTGAAGGAAGGGAGGTGCAGCATATACAAGAAATGAGTAAATCAACCTGAGCACAGCAGCCTCAACAATATCCGTTCACTGCGGTGAAGGAAGAGAGGTGCATCATATACAAGAAATGAGTAAATAAACCTGAATACAGCAGCCTCAACAATATCCGTTCACTGCGGTGAAGGAAGAGAGGTGCAACATATACAAGAAATGAGTAAATAAACCTGAGCACAGCAGCCTCAACAATTTCCATTCACTGCGGTGAAGGAAGAGAGGTGCATCATATACAAGAAATGAGTAAATAAACCTGAATACAGCAGCCTCAACAATATCCGTTCACTGCGGTGAAGGAAGAGAGGTGCAACATATACAAGAAATAAGTAAATAAACCTGAATACAGCAGCCTCAACAATATCCGTTCACTGCGGTGAAGGAAGAGAGATGCATCATATACAAGAAATGAGTAAATAAACCTGAATACAGCAGCCTCAACAATATCTGTTCACTGCGGTGAAGGAAGAGAGATGCATCATATACAAGAAATGAGTAAATAAACCTGAATACAGCAGCCTCAACAATATCCGTTCACTGCGGTGAAGGAAGAGAGGTGCATCATATACAAGAAATGAGTAAATAAACCTGAATACAGCAGCCTCAACAATATCCGTTCACTGCGGTGAAGGAAGAGAGGTGCAGCATATACAAGAAATGAGTAAATCAACCTGAGCACAGCAGCCTCAACAATATCCGTTCACTGCGGTGAAGGAAGAGAGGTGCATCATATACAAGAAATGAGTAAATAAACCTGAATACAGCAGCCTCAACAATATCCGTTCACTGCGGTGAAGGAAGAGAGGTGCAACATATACAAGAAATGAGTAAATAAACCTGAGCACAGCAGCCTCAACAATTTCCATTCACTGCGGTGAAGGAAGAGAGGTGCATCATATACAAGAAATGAGTGAATAAACCTGAATACAGCAGCCTAAACAATATCCGTTCACTGCGGTGAAGGAAGAGAGGTGCAACATATACAAGAAATAAGTAAATAAACCTGAATACAGCAGCCTCAACAATATCCGTTCACTGCGGTGAAGGAAGAGAGATGCATCATATACAAGAAATGAGTAAATAAACCTGAATACAGCAGCCTCAACAATATTTGTTCACTGCGGTGAAGGAAGAGAGATGCATCATATACAAGAAATGAGTAAATAAACCTGAATACAGCAGCCTCAACAATATCCGTTCACTGCGGTGAAGGAAGAGAGATGCATCATATACAAGAAATGAGTAAATAAACCTGAATACAGCAGCCTCAACAATATCCGTTCACTGCGGTGAAGGAAGAGAGGTGCATCATATACAAGAAATGAGTAAATAAACCTGAATACAGCAGCCTCAACAATTTCCGTTCACTGCGGTGAAGGAAGAGAGGTGCAACATGTACAAGAAAGAGTAAATCAACCTGAGCACAGCAGCCTCAACAATATCCGTTCACTGCGGTGAAGGAAGAGAGGTGCATCATATACAAGAAATGAGTAAATAAACCTCAATACAGCAGCTTCAACAATATCCGTTCACTGCGGTGAAGGAAGGGAGGTGCAGCATATACAAGAAATGAGTAAATCAACCTGAGCACAGCAGCCTCAACAATATCCGTTCACTGCGGTGAAGGAAGAGAGGTGCATCATATACAAGAAATGAGTAAATAAACCTGAATACAGCAGCCTCAACAATTTCCGTTCACTGCGGTGAAGGAAGAGAGGTGCAACATATACAAGAAATGAGTAAATAAACCTGAGCACAGCAGCCTCAACAATTTCCATTCACTGCGGTGAAGGAAGAGAGGTGCATCATATACAAGAAATGAGTAAATAAACCTGAATACAGCAGCCTCAACAATATCCGTTCACTGCGGTGAAGGAAGAGAGGTGCAACCTATACAAGAAATAAGTAAAACAACCTGAATACAGCAGCCTCAACAATATCCGTTCACTGCGGTGAGGGAAGAGAGGTGCATCATATACAAGAAATGAGTAAATAAACCTGAATATAGCAGCCTCAACAGTATCCGTTCACTGCGGTGAAGGAAGAGAGGTGCATCATATACAAGAAATGAGTAAATAAACCTCAATAAAGCAGCCTCAACAATATCTGTTCACTGCGGTGAAGGAAGAGAGGTGCATCATATACAAGAAATGAGTAAATAAACCTGAATACAGCAGCCTCAACAATATCCGTTCACTGCGGTGAAGGAAGAGAGGTGCATCATATACAAGAAATGAGTAAATCAACCTGAGCACAGCAGCCTCAACAATATCCGTTCACTGCGGTGAAGGAAGAGAGGTGCATTACAAGAAATGAGTAAATAAACCCGAGCATAACCCCTGTTTGCTTGGCCGTATTCAGTTCTGTATCAACAGCCCTATTAGGCTCCACACACGAATACTGTGCCCAACTGGCTGATACTGCAGTGCTGAAAGAAAGGGCTGGAGGCATGCTGGTCACTGCTCCTTGAGAGACAGTAGAAATTGGGAAGCCCGAGCCTGATATAGGTTATCTTGGTAGGGTGCAGGAAGAATAGGGGGTGACCCATTCTCACAGTTGTCAATTCCACCAGTTGTTGAGGTTGATATCTCTGTTCGAGCAGCTTTACCAGATTGACCAGCATTCGTGGACCCCTCTTTTCGTGATGACAGGAGTGCAAAGATGTGGGACATATTCTGATCAAATTTTCCGAACCGATCCAGAGCTTCCTGCCTGCTAAAGATAGGAGTTTGTTCCTGACTAGTATCATTAAAACCACTGCTATTATTTTCCCCAGACAAAATATTATGGGCCATTTTGGAGTTGAGACAAGGCGAACAGAAAATCTTTCAAAACGAACAGTTATCGTTACACTTCGACGATGCAAGTTGTAGATTAAATTACGGTGCGGTCAGTTTAGTTTGATTCAAGCCTCAAATATGCACACGCAAAAAGAAAGGGAAAGTTCCCAACGTGAGTTAGTATCGGTTATACGAGCTGATATATATAAATTTGTGACTCGAGGGAAGCCCTCTACGGTTAAGAAGTTTAAATAATGGGTAGATCTCACCGCTGTTGAAGTTAAGAAACCTGCAAGCCAGGGTGGAAAACTGAGAAAAACTCGTATGACATCGACCACTTGTGGTTCTAAGTCACGCGAACAGAAAACAGCAAAAAGGCAACAAACTTGATCTTGAACGACGTCCAAAAGTTCAACAATCAATCCAAACGGACACGATAACGAAGAAATGAATAATAACCAGGAATTAATGCATTCAAATAGCTAGAAACGATTTTCGATAAACAACTTGCAAAGTTGTATCTGCAAAACTAAGCTGAGGTTAAATTGCATGTGTGATAACGGAAGAAGCCAATCCTAATCCTGTACCCCATGCTGTGAGACTGACAGTTAGGCGGAAACAGGGTCCCTTGGATATATAATAACCCCAGTTAAAATTCTTCTAACTGTGTATAAAAAAGCCGCCTACTGGCCGTAACCTCAAGCCCTTTGTTTGCAGAGTAACAGGACAACACGAGAAGACGAGAAGGGTTTGCGAGCGCATAAGGAAAACTTATTTTAAGGCAATGACTTCATAAATTTTATGAATATGGTTTTTAACTGTATGAAAAGCAATAAATGTTTTATTATATCTATAAAACGAAATGATCTGAATAAGAAATTTAGAGCATAAAAATTATTTTTTGTTTGAAAACGCTAGGGTATTCTCTGAATACCCTGAATACCCGGACGGAACGCCACTGCTTTTATGATCAGTTCTTTATAAACACACGTAGTTTTTCACGTAGTTGTCTTTGATTGGTACAGAACTTGAGGGAGGCGAGGGAACATAATGAAACACAATTAGTACTGAAACTTTGCATCTGTCACTCATCAGAGTGGTACGTCACGTCAGAATAGTCTTTGATTGGTACAGAACTTGAGCACTTTTCATTAAGCAAAAGGGGCAACCACTGAAATTATAAAGGGGCACTTCATCGTTCTCTGAAAAATGAAGGGGGGCAAACCTCCGGTGCCCCGCCCCTACGTGTCTGTAGAAGATTTACACGTATTTCTTTATAAGCAACTACTTTATGAGCAAGTCAGTACTCGATTAGACAAAAAATTAAGCAATTCCAGTACTGGATAGAGGAATGCTAAGCAATTTGAAAATTTTAGTTTTGAAACAATTGGCAATGAAAATCGTGCAGCAGGTATAGAAAAGTAGGTCACAGTGGATATTAGTTTTCCGGCACACATTTGTATGCAAAATGTTATCAACATTTGTTGTACAACAACTCGTGAGATAGTATTCTAAGAAACAATTTCTTTAGTAAAAAAGCTTGGCAATTACAAAGCAATTTGAGTAATCAAATTCGCCTCCAGCTAAGCAATTTTGAGTAATGAGCTCGAGCTGAAATTGCTTTTACACAAAAATGCGTGTACTGCTACTAATATAGAAGATTTTCTAATAAAAAGAAGAGTTCGAGTTGAATAAAAAAAAGGAATAGACATAAAAACAGGTGACATTGTCAGACGGAAACGTATCTTCATCAAAGTTGATAAAGCAATAGAAAATCGTTCAAACAAATATAACCTGCCATCTATCAATTCGACCCCTAATTTCTACGTGCGCAGAATCGTATCTGATTTTTTCATTGATCAAATCATTTCTAGCACAGTGGTAAGCCTTCTTTCTAGTTAAGGCGTGGCAACATACACTCTTTTTTTATAAGAATAATTTCATAAGAACACGAGCCTCAAATTTGGCCAAAACTTAAGAATAAGAACAAACCGAAGCTGACCTTTTTTGGCTCAATATGAAAAAATACGAAATAACCACAAGACCAAGAAATAATTACAAAACAAGCTGGTGTACAGCACACAGATAATGTCAGATGGTCAAGAAAGTCAAACTTTTGAACAATTAACCCAACTAGTAGCAAAAAACGCTACCCAATGATTGTAAAAGTAAGAACAATTTAGGAAGATTTCAGCTGGAAAATAGAGGAATATTTAAGAACAGCCAGCTTCAAATCAACTTTACTGGTTCTTATAAGAAAAAGAGTGTACGCTCTTTGTCATAAGGACCATTAGAATTGGTTTGAAATAGGCTGTTCTTAAATATTCCTCTATTTTCAGGCTGAAATGTTCTTAAATTGTTCTTACTTTCATAATGCTTTAAAAGCCTTTTTTTACTATAAATTGTGGTAATTGTTGAAGATTTTGACTATCTTGACCATCTGACTTATCTATGTCCTGTCGTTCTGCCTGTTTTGTGATTATTTCTCAGTCTTATGGTTATTTCGTAAAATTTTCATATTGAGCCAAAATTGGTCAGCCTTGGTTTGTTCTTAGCTTGTTCTTAAGTTTTGGCAAAATTCGAGGCTCGTGATCTTATAAAATTGTTCTTATAAAAAAAGAGTATTTCATCCAAGGAAGAAGCAACACATTTCTTTCAATAATGAGGTACGTGAAGGAAGTATTTGTTTAAAAACAGGTGTCCACAATGAATAATTAACTGAAATGACTCACAAGACTTTAATTTGATAAAATTTGCTTCTTGGAAGACATTTTCTAGAAGAGGAAGTTCGAGGAAGTTGATCTCCCGTCTTTGAAGCTTTTCTTGGAGTAGTGGGTCGCAGGAAACTCATGAAAAGATCATTGTTTCATTCATATTGAATAGTGATTAGTTATATTTTACACAAATTTAGCTACTCCCCTGAAGCTATACTGTAAACACTTTTAAGAAAGTTCTACTTCAGTAAAAAACCAAGTACACTCTTTTTTTATAAGAACCAGTAAGTTTGATTTGAAGCGTGCTGTTCCTAAATATTGCTCAATTTTTGGCCTGGAATGTTCTTAAATTGTTCTTACTTTTGTAATGCCTTTAAAGCCTGCTTTTGCTATTGGCTGTGTAAATTGTTGCAAATTGCCACTTTTCTGGCCTATCTGACATACCAGTAGGCTGCCAGTTGGCTTGATTATATTTATTTCTCAGTCGTATGGTTATTTCTAATAATTCACGTATTGAGCAAAGAATAGCCAGCTTCAGCTTGTTCTTAACTCGTTCTTAGCATTTGGTAGAATTCGAGGCTCGTGTTCTAATAAAATTGTTCTTATAAAAAGAAGAGTGTATAAGAATCTACTCTACTGATGGTATACTCTTTCATCCAGGGAAAGAGAAAGCAATTTCTTTCAATAATGTGGTATGGGAAGGTTAAGAATTTGTTTAGAAATAGATTCCCTCGATATATTATTAACTGAAATGACTCACGAAATTAGTCATTTGAGAAAATCTGGTTCTTGGAAGACAATTTTTAGAAGAGGAAGTTGATCCTATTTAATGATCTTCTTGGATAATGGGTTGAAGGCTGTAGGAGAACTCATTAATGAGTTATGTTTTATTGAATAGTGGAAGAAAGAGACTCAAACGAGACGTTTGCAATGCTCTTCTTGGATAATAAGTTGGAGGAAATTCATCAATGACTCACAACAATAGAAATTTGAGAAAATCTGCTTCTTGGAAGACTATTTCTAGCAGAGGAGGTTTATCGTATTTAATGCCCTTCTTGGATAATGAGTCCGAGGAAATTCGTCAATGACTCACAACAATAGTAATATGGGAAAATCTGCTTCTTAGAAGACTATTTCTAGCAGAGGAGGTTTATCGTATTTAATGCCCTTCTTGGATAATGAGTTGGAGGAAACTTATCAATGACTCACAAGACTAGTAATATGAGAAAATCTGCTTCTTGGAAGCAAATTTCTTTAAGAGGATTTCTTTAAGATTTCTTTTTCTAATGCTCCTCTTGGATCATGGGCTGAACGAAACTCATTGTTTTTATATTTTGCATAGATTCATCTTCTCTCTGGCACCTATACTCTTATACAGTTGTAAAAAACTTCAATTTCAGTAATAACCCAAGTTTAAGAACCTGGGTTTTAAGAAGCTATGTTAGGCTAAGATTTCATCACTCATAAAGAAATATTTTTGAGTTAAAAATAATGAAGAATTATTGCACAGCTATAACAGATGTTATCTACCCACATTACTGAACACCTCCACAGTACTGTTGTCATCCCCCGCTATACTCAGAGCATTTTTTAACAGTGTAAGTACTGGGGAAATTTCCCCAGTAGGCCCAACGGCTTCCCCAGTAGTGAGCTTAAAAATCGTGGAATTTCCCCAGTAGTTTGGGCCCTTTTCAATTCCCACAAAAAATTGACATGATGTTTGTTCATCATGGAGCAAGGTGTCTGAGGTACTAGAAAGCATTGCTATTCAAGACACAGGAACTGCATACGCCCTTAAACTGAGGCTAATGACGCAATCAAGTCAAGGAATCATGAAAAAATTTCTGGCATCTTTTTAAACACTTACCCCACACAGCATGGCAACTGAAAGGGTTGTTTCGCATTATAACAATATGAAATCTGTAAAGAGGTCGTCACTCCAACAAGATACGATCAATGGTGCAATGCATATTTCTCTCAACGGGAAAGGAACTGCTTTTTACGATCCAAGACCAGCTGTGTTCAGCTTTTTAAAGAATAAAGACAGACGAAACGCACAGCCTTGCAGCAAGCTATACAAGCAAAGAGTTTTGTCAGAAAGTTTTTTCAAAGTGACAATGGTTATCTTTGATTATCTTCACAGAATTATCAAGAATTAAGATTTTACAGAATAGCAGCATCAGAAAAAGTAGCTTAGTAACTTAGTATAAAAATATGACTACTTATTGAATTCATTTGCCGTTTCTTGTTTGTTGATTTGTTTTTTTTGTTTCATGTTTATTTCTTGCGTGTTTGTGACTATCTTTTAAAATAATGTGACCGCACCAGTGTTTCAGACTCCAAAATAAAAAATCGATACCACGTATCATATGTGGTCTGGTCTTGATCACAGGTTGCCTTTGGATTTTGACATGGGCCCTTTTCGCAAATTTTCCCCAGTAGTGAAAATTTCTTAAAAAATGCTCTGGCTATACTGATGGTATCTACCCCATTATACTGAACATCCTCCACAGTACTGATGATATTCCTCAATCAACAGTACTGATGGTAGCCCCCATAGTAATTAGTATCCTATCCTCCAATGTATTTATAATTTGCCCCAAAGCACTGCCTTACAGGATTTAAGACCCCCCCACAGCTTACATTATATACCCTAAACAATACTGATGGTATCCCCACAATACTAGACATCCTACACAGTACTGCACAGATGTTCACTAAAGCAGGGCTGGATCAAGGATCCACAGAAAGAGGGGGCGTAACACATATATCAAAGGATAATGTAAGGGAAATAGGGTATTATCAAGCTAATTGTTTTATTGTTCCACTAAAACAGGGTGGGCGTACGCCCCTTATGCCCTCCCTTGGATCCAGGCCTGTAAAGGTTATTAAGGCTGAGTTAATTGATTTTTCATTCCAAATCACCCTTCTTATCAGCTCTGTGCGAATCAATAAAGATCTGGTTAACCGCAAGTTTGGAGTTATTTGATTGAATCTTAGTGATCTTTCTATCGTTCTAAAAATGAATCCCTTTTCTCTTAAAAGGCCTCAAATACAGGGTACTTGTTAAAAGTTTTGGCATACTTAAAATATTCTAAAATCTTTAAATCAGTGGCGTTATTTTTGAAAAGGATGAAAGAAAATAATGTTCAGGATGTTCAGTGCAATAAGGATTTTCATCAGTACATTGGGGAATGTTCAGTACCTATCGCTGAGTATGTTACGTAATGTGGGGATACCATCATTAATATTGAGTTATAGTACTCTTGGTACACTCTTTTTTTTTATAAGAATGAATTTTATAAGAATAATGAGCCTCAAAATTGGTGAAATTTAAGAATATTCTAAGAATAATGCGAGGCTCAGATCTTATGGAAAAAAAATTTTAGCGAGTGTTTCTTTACTTCTGAATTGGTGTGCTTTTAACTGGGAATGGTGTAAATACACTCACCTAAATTTTGAAGCAAGTGTCGATGAGCTCTGTTTTACAAGAAATATGGATATTGTTCTGTTATCCACCATATTTGTAATACTGTAGGTGTGCCTTTTTGGCATTTATTTCAATAATAACAATTTATTGCTATATCCGTGTTTTCTGCCGTAAGAATAATTTAAGAATATTCCGAGGCTCAAAATAGCAAAAAATTAAGAATATTGAGGCTCAGAAAAAAATTAGATATTCTTATAAAAAAAAAGAGTGTATACTATCAGTTCTGTGGAGGTAATATCTTAAGTGCTTGTTGTTACCCTCCGCACTCAATATTGTTCACATTACTGATGGTACTGCCCACATTACTAATATAATCCCCACTTTACTGATGGTACCCCCATAGTACTAATTATCTCCCTAATATTGATGGTACCCCTCATCAGTAACAATAGTATCCCTAAACAGTATTGATAGTATCCCTCAACAGTACTGATAGTATCCCTCCACAACACTGAAAGCCCTCCAATGTATTGATAATAATCATTAAATCTGTTGAGTTATTCTTGAAAATGATGAAAGAAAATAAAAAAGAGTGTAAGACACCTGTGTTTTGTTTGAAGTGATACTTATGTAATATTATAATATTGATATCATATTCATTTGTCTTGCGCAATTGCTATCCACATTTTTTATAAGAAAGCTAACTCAGGACCTAGTTCTTAAAGTCCTTATTGTAGGACCTAACTTGACCACTTTGTAATACAAAATTTTCCTGAAAAGTTCTTTCTATTCAAATCATCATTTAGTGTGGGAGAATTAATTGATGCAATAAAGTGTTGAAACTCAATCTTTGCTACACAGTTATGATTTCTCAAGTTGTTTCGCAGAAAACCCTATGGGAATGTTGAGTTTGACTTAGAATCAATTAAACTGCTTCCTCATTACCAATTTTGCAGAAAGATAGAGTTTTTAGAGATAAAAAATTCCTCAGTTATTTTGCTTACAGCAGTTTAAGTTCCCTAAGCTTAATACCTTCTGCATGTAGCGAGAGGGGTCACTTCTATATACGATCTGATACAATGTGCCTGCCCAGTTTATGGGTTTTTGTAAAATTCTACCCGGTTTAAGGGTCATATTTCATGAGTTTTTTTAATGTGTCCATTCTACTTTATGATTGCTCTATACTTAGGTATGTTGAGCACTATAGCCAGGATAGGCACTCTCTTCTCGAGTCAGATGTGTTAAACACTAGGATTCTCTATGCTAAAATAGATATACACTAGGCTATCAAATATATTGCACAGGTCGTTTCAAAATGGCGGCAAAATTGCAAAGCTGTGAGGGCTAGGCCTAAATTAAAATTCCCATAACTTGTGTCAGACAGCTCACAAATACAAGGTTTTGGTGCCAAAATTTAGGAAATTTTACTGACACCATAGCTCATAGCAACAAGCAATTATAAATTGAGAGAGAAATTATGTATGACTTTGGATTTGAGTGATGGTCAAAATATCAGCAAGGAGATTTTGAAGAAGGAGTTGTCATCTAAAATCAGTACAAAAGTGTTGTAAAAAGTCATTAATATGGTAAAATGCTTTGTTACTTTGTTGCTACTGCTTTGAGGAGCCCCATGAAGCTTGTCCTAGCTGTCCCTGTGGTGAGGCAAGAACTTAGTAGGGAGCCTCAAACATTTTAAGGGAAGGAGGAGACCTTGGGTTTAAAAGTACATTTTTTGTAAATAAAGAAATTTATCTGATACACACGATTGTAACTATTATTCCTGGGTTTGAGGTCAATTACCAAGTAAAATACTTCATAAATGTAAATCAAAGGGGCATAAGAAGGAGAAAAAACAACATGTTTACCTAAAGAATGACAAAATTGCAACTGATGTGTGGGATGCAAGATGAAAAATTACTCAACCCCTTCCCTTGAAATATTTTGAGCCTCCTTCATTTTCCCTTCAAGTCACCATACAGACAAGAAACAAAACCCATGGGATACTTCAAAGCAGTAGCAACAAAATAACAAAGCACTTTACCATATTAATGACTTTTTACATAACTTTTGTACTGATTTTAGATGACAACTCCTTCTTCAAAATCTTCTTGCTGATATTTTGATATCACTCATATCCCAAGTCATACATATTTCTCCCTCAAATTATAATTGCTTTTTGCTATGAGCTATGGTGTCAGTAAAATTTCCTAAATTTTGGCACCAAAACCTTGTATTTGTGAGCTGTCTGACACAAGTTATGGGAATTTTAATTTAGGCCTAGCCCTCACAGCTTTGCAATTTTGCCGCCATTTTGAAACGACCTGTGCAATAATTTTGATAGCCTAGTGTAAGTAACTGAATTTTTGACAAAATCTTGCAATCTTTACCTTTCGTATGGAGTAGCATTTTCAACATATTCCTCTGATTATAGAATTTTTGCCCTCGTCATGCATCCATATTTTGAACAGTGACATTTATAATAGGTCACCTATAGGAGTTAACCCCTCGACATAAAAGTTCCTCATAAAAAACGTGTAATGTAGGGGAAGGACAGAGGTGTGCGAAGATGGCGGATTTTGAAACTTAACAACCCATTAACAGCAATTCCGACTGAATTTTACGGATTGAATTGAAACTAAGAATAGATAAACGTGATTAATTTATGAAAGGATAAACAAGTGTAAAAACTGATTCTTAGTTTTTCTTCGTAAGCGGAATATTTTTGCAAACAGGACGAAATTGGAAAAATTCAATTAGGTAGATGATGATGTTGAAAGCGGTTTTCCTTTTTGGGGTTTTTAGTGATGAGTGAAAGTTGATTTCTTAAACGATTCTTTTGCGAGGAAACAATATTGCAACAATGCAATAACAAGATCATTAGCTGGATTAAAAATCATTAACAACAGTATCGAAAATAACATAGTTTTTATTAAATATGCCAGATTAAGAGCGCTCGATGCCTTGGGCAAAGATAGGCCTAATTTACAGAAAATTAAAAAATAAACTTAACATTTTTAAACGCTTCGATTAAATATTGATAAATAAACTTTTCGATGAAGATTTAACCGAAAGTTCTAAAGAGATGCAAATTTTTTTAGAATATTTTCCAATATATTTATAAAATCCTGTATTTTCAGGGAATTACGATAGGGCAGAGAGATTTAAGACTTCAGTCTCAAGGAACATATTTTTGTTTTTAATTAATTCTCCGTCCCGTTGTAGGATGAATGCGTTAAACTCGGAGAAACAACAAAGATATGTTCCCTTTCTTAGTCTCTGGCTAGAATAATAACAAATAATAATAACTTTTTCTAACCTGTACGGGTCGAAATTCGTAAATTTTTCCCACTCTTTGCCTTCAGCCTTATACGACTCCATTGCATGCTGTACTTCCTCGACATTAACACAATCTTCCGCGAATAAAATATGCAGTTTTTCAATCAGCATTTGCAAACTCTCGATTTTATTATCTTGATAACCATCACAGCAGTTTCCCAATGCTAATTCCGACATTTTCAAAATGTATTTCGTAGATTTTGTTGTTAAACTTTTACACAGTAAATTTACGCCACAGCTCAACTCGTCCTTTCCCAGTTACTCGCGTGGAAACATCGTATTTACGAATTTAATGTGGAAATCAGTCACGTGGGTGAAATAATGGGTTTTCATTGGACGAAATTTCGTGATGTCATAAATGAGGCATTATTTATGAATGAAGTTGTCCAGTTGTCCCATACACGTTTTTTTATGAGAAACTGATTCAGAGAATTATCTTTGTCTTAAAGCAGAAAAACAGTGCTCGGATACTAAAGAACAGCAAAAAGCACAATGTATAATAACATATCATAATGGCTAAGGAACCAGTTTATAAAAAACCAAAAAATAGAAGGTTGAGTGAAAAACATTTTTTATTCATAAGAATAATTTTATAAGAACACGAGCCTCAAATTTTGCCAAAACTTAAGAACAAGCTAAGAACAAGCTGAACATTTTTGGCTCAACATGAAAATTTTATGAAATAACCATAAGATTGAAAAATAATTTCAAAACAAGTAGTTGGCAGCAAACAGATAATCTCAGATGGTCAAGAGAGTCAAACTTTGCAACAATTACCACAACTGATAGCAAAAACAAAGCATTATCAAAGTAAGACAAATTTAAGAACATTTCAGGCTGAAAAAGAGCAATATTTAAGAACAGACAGCTTCAAATAAAATTTACCAGTTCTTATAAAAAAAGTTTACTTATGGAACTACCACGATAAGGCAAAATTACTAAGGAACTTGTTAATTTTAGAAAAACTATGCTATAAATTAGAACGACAATGATTGATTCTTCAGGCTCAAACTCGCTGCTCTCTCTCGTGGGGTTTTCTGCATACTAACTTGAGAGATCACAAGTTTGTAATAGATACACCAAGTTTGATGCTTTATTGCATTTATTAGTTTTTGAACTTTAAGTAATGATTCAAAATTAAGGAACTATCAAGGAGCTTTTGAACCTATAAAGTGGTCAAAAGAAGTAGAAAAATACGCAATTTAGAAAACTGGGTCCTGAGCTCGGTTCCTTATAAAAATTAGGGACCTTTAGATCGAGTACGAAGACGAGTACGAAGACGAAGTTTCTTACTGCGCAACATTCTGCGCATGTTGTCTGGGAATCGCCCAAAAAACTTTGTTGTCTTGACATTGTTCACTACAATGTTTTCGGCAATTCTCGTACCGCAGGACGAAGTTGGCATTCAGGTGAACTAATTCATCAATATAATTTATTTAGGTATTCACTATGGCGGAAAAAAGTAGCAATTTAGGCAAAAGAGAGGTTTTTGTATGGAAACAAGTACATGAAATCTATTTCATCCGCGAAGTTTTATTTTTGGAGCCTTTTTTATGCAAGCCTGGGTCGAAAGAAAGAGGAATGATATGGACGCAAGTTGCAGACAACTTGAACAGTTTAGTTTACCCAAAATATAAGGTAACTCAACGCTCTGTGAGGGAAAAGTTCGAGAAAATGTATCAGAACTTCAAGAAAAACGAAACTTATGAACGTAGAGCAACAGGTAAGATTTCTTATTATATCTTTTAATAGGTTGAAAAATAGGCATCTGTTTATGAACATTTTTAGCCTAATTAGGAGAAGCCCATGACACACTTAGCAAGACAGAGTCTTTTTGCTATTCTCTTAGTTGTGAAAAATTGGTTACTTCCAAAAATTTAATTGTACGCCATATCCCCACTTCACTCAACTCAAATTACATATAAAATAAATAGTTGTATTAGTTTCAAGCGCGAGGAGATTGTGAGAGATAGCGATGTTTTGCCCCTATTTTACAAGTGTATTGAAAACGATGTTCAACCAAATACTTATAGTCTAATGTTTACTATTTTCCGATAAATGGGTGCCTTTAAGGCATGTATGCACGCATGCGTGAAGTAAATAATTTAGGTTTCGAAAGTATTTTACCTGCACCCCTCATTGTCTAGAACTATGAAATGCTCAAGAAAATTACTAAAATTATGTTAGAAATTGCTTATTATATCACTGACTGATAAACAATATTTGAATATAAGAAAGTTTTCTGCATTTCTAGGTATTGAAGGAGAGGAGTTTGATGAAATAAGCCGTGGTTTGACAGATATAAGAGAGCGTATAGAGGAGATCGAAAAGACATGGGCTGAAGAAAAGGAGAATATGAATAAAAAGGCAGATATGGAAGCAAAGCAGGCACAGGAAGTCAGGAAATTAGCAACAGAGAGATTAGGGAAGACAATGGAAAGGGTGGGGGGTAATGAGCCAAGGAAAAGAAAATCTCCTATGGAGGCCCTCTCTAAGATAAATGAAAATTTGCAGGCAAAGAGAGTTCAAGTTGATAGGGAGCTAGAACTGAGAGCAAGAGAGGTTGAAATTCGAACACAAGAGCTGGAGATAGCCAGAAACCAAGCTGCTGAATCTAAAAATTTCCAGCAAATGCAGATGCAGTTTATGCAACAAATGCAGCAACAACAGAATCAGATGATGAAATATATGTTTGATGTTTTAAGAAGTGACAAAAATGACAAGCAATAATTGTGTTTTTTCATAAATTTTGATGTTGAAAAATGATACTTTAATGCATTTTCCAAGTTAGATTAATAATTTGTAGAGTTAATAATGAATAGGACCACAATTTAAGTATAGCAAGGAAAATGGTTTTAGACACTGAAACCAGGAGTGTCGAGACCGGGGGGGCATGGGTGTGGGGTTGCAGGCAAAAAAGGTTTCTGGCAGAGTTTTTATACAAAATTCGTTTCTATAAAATAATTCGGGCCCAAGGTGGCTCTCGAAAGCCCTGACTGTAACCATTGTTTGAAAAAGGTCACTTATTCACCAAGTTACATGCTTAACTCAAATCACTAAAAACTATATGTTATTAAATCTTATTCAGTCATAATCTCCTTTCTGGGCACTTAACAAAACTTTTTGTGATCCTATTCATTGTTAATTGTAAATTAATAAGATATTTGAAAGATTCAAAAATAGCAATGGGGTTAAATTAGAATGTTTTGAGAGAATGTTCTTTAATTTTTTTACCGCAAATTGAAATAATCTTCAAGGCTTGGGGGCTCTATTTCCATGAATTTGCTGGTAGATGATCCATATAAACAGTTCATGGCATTGTGCATAAGCGCTGCTACTCTATACATGTTTCCAACGGGGGAAAGGCCAATCTTAAGATTTTTTTTGAAATCATTAAATGCAAAATATGTTGCCACATCACCAAAAGTCCATTCTACACTTGTCCTAAGTCTATTCATATTAATGTTGAAAAGCTGCTCTTCAGGACTTAGGTTATTGTGCTTATAGCCTGTTTGGAGCTGCACTCGATGCGGATAAGCACTATCCCCATATATACACAATGGTGCACCTCCTTCGCCAAAACTATATTCCTCGAGCTGAGTCATGAGACCTGACATCCTTAATACAGCAGAGTCATGACGTTTTCCTTCTGTAAGAAAAAAAACAAAGTTAAAAAAATACTAAACAAAATATTTTGGTAACAATTTTGCCCCCTGCCCCCCCCCCCCTAATCTGGAGCTCTTGGAAGAAGATTGGTGCATTTTGGGCTGAATTTTGAATTATTCTAAATAAATAAAATGAATAAGCATCTTAGGTATTCAATGATTACTAACCTACTGGTCCATAAAGATGTGCAATCATCCCATCTGCTGCTGAAACTGCCTGAAATTTCAAACCATGCACCCTCTTATGGCCACTGTACATTACTCTTTGCCCTTCAATAGGTCTGCAAACGGGCCTTAAGGTTCCATCAATAAACCCCCAACAATTATTCAGTGCCATGCTCTTGGCATAGACAGCATCAGCGTAACTTTGAAGCCTTGCTGGTGTGAGCCATGGTTGGTCTAGGCTGGATAAAAGATTTCCAAACCTATTGGAAATATGTTCAATCACCTCGCTTGTTATGAGGCTAAGTTCTGGAGCAGAGCGTCCAAACAATGGCACAATATCACCTAATCTGCAAGGATAGGCCATTCTCCTCAACATGATGCAGAGCGCTTCCATTCCATCTGCAATGGTTCCGTTAGGACAAATAACCTTATCTGGAATTTGCAAGACATTAAGTAGTCTCCCCATGTCTTCCTTCTTGAAACGGAATTGGGCCCGACAATCATCTTCAGCAACTCTTTCCAGGTTGAAATGAGCATATTCCCAGTAAGGGAATTCGAGGTTTTTTCTCGGCCTAACTAATTCCTCGAGAATTGGAAGAAACATATCCTCCTCGTCGTCAAAATATTCAAAAAGCGCTATTGCAACAAGGCCAGCATCCGCCATATTTGTTTACGAAAAAATTTCAGACTTCGTCGTCAAGGCAAGGGTTTCAAAATCTAAACGAAAACAAAGCCGCAACGAGAGGACTACGAACTCCTCGGTTCCCTGCGTCCTCATTTCCGTCTTCGTACTCGTCTTCGTACTCGATCTAAAGGTCCCTATTATGTAAACAACTACAACAACGATTTCTGTCATTTTCAAAAATGGCCGCTGGAAAGTTGATCACGATTTCAGTTGGACACGATGAAACTGCAACAGTTTGGGACAAAGATGATGCTATAGAGCTTCGAAGGACACATCGAATCGCTGGTTCATTCATTGGCTCTTTGCCTCGAAAACCCTGGCAAAATCAAGTTTTGTCATTGCCAGTTTTGCTTATGCCACAAGAGGTTACCCTACTTTTGAGAAAAGGGTATGCTGTTATAAAGAGATTTCAAGCCCCACCTCCCCCGTTACCTGAGAAGTTGCTTGAGTTCAGAAGATTAAGAGAAATGTCACATTTAGGCCAGGTTAAGATTTTCGTAAGGGATAGGGAGCGCAAAAGGAGATTGATTGATCAGCAGGTAGATAAAATAGATTCTTGTGTTTCAAGCACAAAGACGAAGTTGAAAAGAAAAAGCCCCTTGGATGAGAAAAGTTTTAAAGCAAAGAAAATTAAACATAAGGATAATATGAGTGTTATTGACCAAATCAATGATATTGAATCAAATAATGGATCACCAAACTCTGAAGATGGGTCATTTGAAATAGATATGGAAAAGACAGCCATGGCTCCCAATGCTACTGCTGATAAGATTGACAGAATTATATCTCAAAATATTGCTATCACATCAAATGAAACTGCTATCAAAAGCCATCAACAAGAAGTCCAATCCCTTGCAAATTCAGCTGAAATCAACATTAGTGAATCAAAAATTAAATCAGCGAAGTCTGTAGATGTTTCAGATGATGTAGATATGGAAAAGATTGACAGACAAGAAGCTATTGTTTTAGCGGTGGCTCCAAATGCTACTGTTGATACGATTCATCAGAGAAAGTCTTTGAATATTGCTATCACATCAAGTGATGATATCGGCAAAGGGTTTAAACAAGAAGTTGAAGCAGTTGAAAATATGAAGGAAGTTGAACTTGTGGATAGGTACTGTAGTCTACAAGATGGCGTGATAGGAAGCAACCTAGTAAATAGAGCTCAATATGAGTTGAATGGTAAGAATTCTTATATTGATGCAAACCATGAAACACAAAATCATGGAAATACCCCAAGAGAAATGAACAGTATGGTTACAATTGAAGAAGAATTTGATGATGGAAATAATGAATCGGATGTTAGCTTGCAATGTAAGATAAGAAATTTTCATGAATTATACAGCAGCGATTCAAAAAATGTCGAGATGGATCAAAGTATTTCTAGAAATGATGAGATTGGTAAAAAGGCTTCAGAAAATTGTGAGGTGAATCAAAATATTTCAAGAAATTATGAGAAGGATCAAGATATTTCAAGAAATTGTGAAATGGATCAAGAAATTTCAAGAAATTCTGAGATGGCTCCAAAAATGTCAAGAAATTGTTCAATGGATCCAAAACTTTCAAGAAATGATCAGATAGATGAAAGAATTTACAAAAATTGTGAGATGGATCCAAATATCTCAAAGAATCGTGAAGGGAATCAACAAATTTTGAGAAATTGCTTGACTACATTAAATGATATATCAGATACTGATTTGAAATATTACTCAAAGTCATCTTGGGTCCACCTACCCACAGCTTCAGTAAATAATGTGACATCATCAACAGATCAGAACATTGATTGGAAATTCCCTGTAACCACTAATGAGAAACTAAGCTACGCCGTATACCAAAGTCTATGGGAAAAGGGATACTTCATAACAACTGGAGAAAAATTCGGCTGTGACTTTTTAGTCTACCCTGGAGAACCCGCAAGATATCATTCACATTTTATAGTCATCGTTTTGCCTGCTTCACAAAAATTGAGTTCAATGGAGCTGTTAGCGTATGGAAGGCTTGGTAACGGAGTAAAGAAGAAAGTTGTATTTGCTATTGTAGATGAAAAGGATGATTTTTCTGTTTTGTATAAAAGTTTGTCATGGGAGGGTTTGGAAGATAGTTCAAAGTCAGAATGATTCAAAACTGGGGAATTGCATGAAATACCTGAAGATGGGGGCGTTCCTCTAGAGGAGGGTGTCGGTGCTGCTAAGATTTTGCAAGGATACTCATAATACCATGATAAATACATAATGTCTAACGCTAGAAATTATGTTTTTGATAATACTTTCATACCATTTTTTTCTAAATGATACCCAATTTTGAATGAAATGGTGCAAAGATACCCTATTTTACAGTGGTATTTCACATTCATTGTGAAAATGGAGACCCATCTTTACCAAAATAGCTAATTGCTAAGTTTTCATGCCTCTTTCTTTGGAATTTTGTAGAAACAATTTACCTATGCTTAGAGATTTATCAATAAAAAACCCTCCTATATGAGTGGCACATCCCCAACTAGTTATATGCTATGCAACCTTCCAGTGATTTTAATCTTTCTACTTTTATTTTTCAATCATATTTTATGATAGAAGACAATTTGTTGTGCATCATTTCTGCAGTGCAAAACAACCACGATTTGTGATAGAAAATTGAGGATGATAAGGAGTAGCAACACAGATAAATAGTGGAACAGCGTTCCAAAGTTTAGAACATTGATATAGGGGTGAAGAAGCTCTGAAAGGGGACTGGAGTGATTGATAGTTGATAGGCACATACGCTTACTATCTTTGCAAGGTATGGGTTTATGCGCAAAGCACAAAGAACCCACTGAATAGGTAGACTAATTGCGGTTACTACACAAAGTCCTCGTCAGTGAAGATGCTTCACTGAGCACAGTCATTTCAGGATGACGTGCAAGACTTAGCACGACGCGATGTCTCTTTTTTTTAACATTCTTTTTGTTCCACTTTTGTCCATGTTACGTACAGCGCTGCTTGGCGGAGTTAATTCATATTCACTCCCTCTTTGACATCCTCCATGTTAACTTGTATTCCTGTCATTTGCCTTCGTTTTTTGCATTGTATATAATGTTCGGTCGTTTCTTCTACTTGACACTAATGGAAGCGGTGCATTGATAGTTGATAGACAAATACGCTTACTACCTTAGTAAGGTATTTGGTTTATGTGCTAAGCACAAAGGACCCACTGAATAGGTAGACTAATCGAGCAGTATATTGATAGTTGATAGGCAAATACGCTTACTATCTTTGTAAAGTATTGGTTTATGTGCCAAGCACAAAGGGCCCACTGAATAGGAAGACTATCTTTGCAAGGTATGGGTTTATGCGCAAAGCACAAAGAACCCACTGAATAGGTAGACTAATTGCGGTTACTACACAAAGTCCTCGTCAGTGAAGATGCTTCACTGAGCACAGTCATTTCAGGATGACGTGCAAGACTTAGCACGACGCGATGTCTCTTTTTTTTTAACATTCTTTTTGTTCCACTTTTGTCCATGTTACGTACAGTGCTGCTTGGCGGAGTTAATTCATATTCACTCCCTCTTTGACATTCTCCATGTTAACTTGTATTCCTGTCATTTGCCTTCGTTTTTTGCATTGTATATAATGTTCGGTCGTTTTTTCTACTTGACACTAATGGAAGCGGTGCATTGATAGTTGATAGACAAATACGCTTACTACCTTAGTAAGGTATTGGTTTATGTGCTAAGCACAAAGGACCCACTGAATAGGTAGACTAATCGAGCAGTATATTGATAGTTGATAGGCAAATACGCTTACTATCTTTGTAAAGTATTGGTTTATGTGACAAGCACAAAGAGCCCACTGAATAGGAAGACTATCTTTGTAAGGTATGGGTTTCTGTGCTGAGCACAAAGGGCCCACTGAATAGGTAAACTAATCGAGCAGTGCGACTCTGGTCTTTCCTCTCGATGTGACCACACCTCGTGATTCATTTTGCCTTTTTGCCTGGAATTACAGAGAGCTGGCTAATTCTTTCCTCACACTTTGTGACAGGTCTGAAGGTGGTTTCGAACCCGGAACCTTTTGAACAAGGGTCAAATGATCTAACCACTCGGCAATCCCATCCCCGTGATTGGACATAGCCAGAGGCTGTTGACCAATTTTAGAACTCACTTGTCGATAAAAGCCCATAGCCCATACAAAGTGCCCCCCTGCCATTGTATTGGTTGTTTTACGTCCATACAACTTTATATTTCTAAATGATTCAAAGTAGAAATCAAAATCATTTCCACCCTACGTCTTAAGAACAAATTTTTTGAAAATCTAAAAAATGTCCAAAATGCAAAAATCTAAGAAATTTCACATGGGGTGAAGGGGAACATTCTCCTTAACCGTTTTCACTTCTTGTTTCCCTGTGTGATTAGTTTTTAAAATGGCGGACTCAGAAACGGCCGTCTGCGCTGACAAACAGAACGAAAAAGCATGTAAAGAAGAAAAAACTGATGAAAGTCGGCTAATAGATGCAATAAAAGATGGTAAGAAGAATCATTTTTCTATAGCTACATAGCGATCTGTGATACGACGGTCTAGCAATGATTTTTCAATGAAAATTGAAAAGGTGGTCGTGAAAAGATAAAAGAGGTTTTTTGGTACAGGTGCAATTCAGAATTCAGAGTTTACTTACGAAAAAAAGTTTATTTGAATTGTTTGGTTTCGTTGTTTATCGTTTATCACAAACCCTTAATCAGGGGCGGCGCTTAGGGGTATTCAAGGTATTCACAAATACCTGTTTTTTCCAGAGCGATGAAAAAAAAACATTTTTTGCTTGGGAAATTAATTTAAGACTTTTCTTTCGATTGATTTTAAATCGAACATCCACCTTAACAGCATCCACCTTAACAACTTTTGGGCTTACTTTCAAAGACAAAGAAATATCTACTCTGTAATCCATTCTAATGATGTGATGATTGCTGTGGTAAAGAAATTTTGACATCCGATATGTCACCGGGGTCAACCTATTCGAGAAAATTCTGAATACATCGGCTTTGTTTTCTCAAAAAGAAATGACGTCGACAACAATAGACCGCCATTGTATCAGATTATCATTTTGAATGGCGCTTTGGCTTCGACCTATTCAGATTGGATCTGAATACCTTGACCAAAACGTGGCCTCTCTCGTCATGAATTTTGCTCAGGGCAGTACCTTTTCTCAAAATAAAACGTCAGGAAAGAACTGGTGAATCTCTCTCCCTTAACGAGTCGTTTTCCATGAATATATGGTGGCGAAAGAGAGATGGAAAAGGAAAGTCTTTCTGTTGGCCTTGGCCTAGATTATATGAGCGATATAACAATTTAATTTGAGTTGCCTGAGGAATAGGAAGGGATAGAAATAAGAAATTTTAGATACACGGAAATCGTAAATGTGCGATAAAATAGTTTCTAAAATTGTAAACGAAAGACTGTTTAATCAATGAGAATCAATGCAAACAAGCTGCTAGTTACAAGTATTTTGTAATTGCACTTTTTGGCCTACATTGTTCAATTTGACGGCAGGTATTCAGGTTCAACTTCGAATACATCAGCCTTTTGGTGGCTACTCTGGATGGGCCTGAAGCTGATATGAGCTGAGGATGACATTTGAGTAGCAGGGGCCGCTGCCCTACTGCCCTGCTGTTGTAATCGGGCTTTAACTTACGCTGATTATTTACGATTTGCGTTATAAATTTTCGTAAGAAACCTTCCAGCAAAGCCTTTAAAACAACTGATTGATATTTTCTGCACAGTGCTACACAGCGCATGGCCCAAGCTTTCTATAGAGGGATTGTACCATTCCCCAACCAATTTTTTAAATTTTTTTTTCCAAATTCTGAATACCTACTCGGAAAAGCTGCGCGCCGCCCCTGCCCTTAATCCTAAACCCTACCCTACCCTGCAACAAAACCCTTAACTAGACCCTTAACCTTCAAACCCTCTACCACCCTTAACCCTAAGGTACTACCTTAAAAACATCAGACCCTTACACTCCTGACCCCTAAACTATAACCTCCCATTTCGAAAAAACATCCTTACACTCACAACTACACGCTTTTTATTTTATGAAGAACCTACCGCAAGGCCTAGTGCTAAAAAGTTCCTTAAATTTTCTATTGCTCTCCATTGTTACAGGAAACAATAGAACAAAAGAATACATTGTATTTCACAAGAAATCCTAGTTCTAGGTTCCTTATAAAAGGTTCTTTGTAAAAAAGCCTGTATGCTCGCACCCTCTCTATTATTTTGAGTCCTTTTCTTGTCCTATCTTCTATCTTTTTACTTAAGAGCCTATTTTTGCTGATATTGCTTGCTAGTAAGATTTAGGTAAAACTCAACATATTCTCGAATCCCCTGCCCCCTTAAACTCTTAAACCTTTTCCCGAACCCCAACAAGAGTTAAATTCTATTCTTGCTGTGTAAGTAAACTCTGCACACTAAATTGTAAGTCTAGCTGAGAGGTTTTTTAGGCCTAATTTTTATGAAGACAGCAGACAGCTGGAAACTAATCCAAGGGAGATTATATTTGCACTGCATTCTCACGCCTCATCCGTACTGCACCTGTTGAGGAAAGATTCAATGCTGATTAAAAATTGTTCAGTAAACAAAGAAAAACCAAGTTCAGTTCAGTTCAACTTCATTTCAAAATTCAACAAACGTATAATTTACTAATCTACAAACTAACAAATACTTACAGCAATCATTCAACAATTACTTAACAATAAACAATAAAAATTACAAAACGGATAAAATTGTTTGTTTGGTTGAATTTTTAAAGGAGCAACACTCTCGATAGGTAAACTTTTATAAGGAACCTAGAACTAGAATTTCTTGTGAAATACAATTGATCCTTTTATTCTATTGTTTCCTGTAACAATGGAAAACAATAGAAAATTTAAGGAACTTTTAGTACTAGGCCTTGAGGTAAGTTCCTTATAAGATAAAAAGCGTGTGAGTGTCCCCCTATCTGGTCAAAGTAGTTTCAAGAACATTTTCCAAGCAATAGTGTAGTAGAATCTTGAAACAGATTAATAATTTTCAAAATTGAAAGGCCTTCAAGGTCCAAATGTAGATCTGTTAGAAACAATAATTTCCTTACAATAATTCTAGCTGCTTTATTAGAATTGTATGAAGGGGGCAAGTATATGACCTACACCTAGAGAGGGTGTTGATTGATTTTTGATTTCTGGTTCCTGCATTAAGAACTCCCCTTAAATGTCTAAGGCTGGCTATTCTTAGCTCAATATCAGACTTTTAGGAGTTTTAGTTTAAAAAGTTTGTGGCTGACTATTTTTAGCTTGGAAGCTAGATATTTTATATCGATTATATTGATTATATCGATTATATCGATTATATATATTATATCGATTATATCGATTATAACGATATTATATAGATTTCTTGAGATATTCAAGATATTAAAGTTGACTTTGAAATGTAATACCATAGAATCCCGATAACTCAATATGGGATAACTTGAACTCAGCTAACTTGAGAGATTTAGCATTTCCCTTGAACGTCATTCGTGTTATATAAAGCCTCCATAACTCGAACATGCCATAACTTGAACTATTTTGATCATCCCTTTCTTGTTCGAGTAATCGGGATTCTACTGTAATCATAAAAAAGCAATTTGATAGGACACTGGCCACACTTTGATCAGCCTACTTGAATGTGGTCCTATTTCTGTACTCTATAAAGGTAACAATTTTTGAAAATTCTTAGATAGCTGACAGCTTTTAGTTCAAGATTCCAGACCATTTGTTGACCTAACCCACAGAAGATTCCCTTCAAGGACTCAAAATCCAACCCCTTACCCACAAGGCTACGTGGTGTGTCTGATTTACCAACTATCCAACTTGCCGACTCCCATTGTTTAGAAAGGAAACAGTTTTGTATAACTTACAAAATAGATCATATAATATATATACAATAGATGTTGATAAAAGAAGTTAGAAGAGTTGGGGAGTTGGTTTGTTTGTTTATTACAGACACTCTAAGGCTACACTACTGCTACACCACCAAACTTGCTTAGACCTGAACTAGATTTGATTGCTCTAAAATATTCTTCCATTCAGGTGACAAAATAGAAGTTAGAAGACTGGCTAGTCATTGGCAAATAAAGATAGACTTTTTGGATAAGGTATGTAAATAAATTTTGATAAAATATTGAATGATATCCTCTGGTAGGCCCTGAGCTTCATATAGGTGGAAAGAGGCTCGCAGAATTATAAAAATTGCTAAATACCATATAGAAAACATCAAATACGGTCAAATCAATGTGTTTTGCCCAGAGCCCCGCAGCCTCTAAAACCATTACTGGATCTGACCTTTCATAAAAAGATTTTTGTTTTTATCTGCAGAATGGCATGACCGCCTTGATGCATGCAGCATATAAAGGTGATGCGGAGATAGTTGAAATGCTAATCACCCATGGGGCTGATGTGAATAAAAGAAGTCTTGAACATGAGGTATGTTTAGAATCATTATATTGAGTAAGTTTCTGTTTCACATAATATTCGACATGATAGTCACCACTTATCATGATAAGCCTTTGATATTTAGCGGGGCAACGTTTCGGGAGAGATCCGTCTCCCATCATCAGGCAATGAGAAATGTGGTTTCTTCCCTATTTATGCAATGTATCAATCAGATATCATACACAATCCCAGAAATCTGGTTAAATAATGTCAAGAGCACCGAACGCAACTTTGGCGCCACTAATGATAGAAATTAAGCGCCAATTTCTCAGAAACCTCCTTTGAGGTTCACTCAGTGTTCACACCTCTCGATCCGACCTTTGCTTAAATAGGGATGAAACCACATTTCTCACTGCCCGATGATGGGAAACGGATCTCTCCCGAAACGTTGCCCCGCTAGATATCAAAGGCTTGTCATGATAAGTGGTGATTATCTTGTCGAATATTGTGTCAGAAACAGCCTTTATAAGGCCAAATGTATTTATTCTGTTTCATATGTTAGTCTACATAAGACCAGAGGCATTTTTGCCAGGATAGGCATGGTATTGCTTCTGAAAATAATCAGAGTAGTACGTCAGAAAGAGAAAGAGAAATTTTACCGAAATTTTATTCCCCAATCTGGATAGAAATTGGGCAACCAGAAAGGAGGTGAACTCAAAGGAGGTTTTTGTCCTCTTTCCAACGTACTACTCTGATGAGTGTCAGACGCAAATCTTTAGTAGATATCATGTTTTGCTATGTTTCTGATTTCCTCACCATCCTCAAGTACTGTACTAATCAAAGACTGTTCTAACGTACTACTCTGATGAGTGTCAGACGCAAATCTTTAGTAGTTATTATGTTTTCCTATTTTCCGATTTTCCATACCAAGTCTGTACCCAGGGAAGGCTGTTCTGACGTACTACTATTTAGTTTTGAAAAGTTTGTTTCAGATTCCCATGAGAGAGCTCAATGCATAAATGCAGAGCCTGGTAAAAGAACTGAACTGGAATATGAGAAGAAGAGAGCAAAGTGTTCTTTACTTAGTTCTTACACCTTTCAATGTATACAGGGACTCTTTATTAGTACATCTTCTGATGAGTGTCAGACGCAAAGCTTCAGTAGTTATAATGTTTTGCTATGTTTCTGTTTTTGCTGGCCATCCTTAAGTTTTGTACCCAATAATACGGTTCCGACCAAAGCGTTGTTTACTTAGCTCCTACACTTTTCAATAATTTCAACAAAACATGAATATGATGTAGATAGGGATTCTTTATTTGTGCATCCCTTGTTGAATGGGTAACCACGAAACAGGCTTGTTGACATGCTGAGTTTAGTTCCTTGACTCTTTTCTTCTCAATACGTAGTTAATAAGTTTCTGTTTAACGCGTTAGCCTGCGAAAGGCTAGACGTTTTTTTCCAGAAGGAGCACAGGATTGCATCTAACACTAATCAAAGTATTGCATAAGAAAGAGAAATTAAATCTACCGAAATTTTATTCTTCAATGTGGATAGAAATTGAACAACCAGAAAGGAGGTGAATTCAAAGGAGGTTTTGTCCTCTTTCTACCGTATTACTCTGATGAGTGTCAGACGAGAAAGCTTGCCCCTACTCCCTACAATCCCACATAAAACCCCTAACCAGCCTTCATTACCATTGAATATTTGTAATACACTCTTATATCAATATATATATATCGATATTCAAACAAGCTAGTTTCTACCTTTTAATATCATATTCTCGTGAATAGGCAAAGCGAAAATATTTCGCCCGGCAATGTGAGTTTTCTTCGAGTCGAATCCACGCACACCACACCACTTTTAGATGAGCTTTGAAATTCGTTCTATTCCGTAAATACTCACACCGATATCTTTTTTGAATCATAGTTTTATCCTAAATTTGATATTTTGGCTTTAAAACGGATTTTTGTTGTTTTTAAAGCACCTTTGCGCCGTAACCCGAGCAATGATTACTGTTACTTCTGTATGGAAATTACTTAGGCCCGAATTCATTATTCACCTCTGACGTCAGAATCGAAAACGAGACTGAAATGAAAAAGTTGTCCCGCGCGTCAGAAAATGCACTTTAAATCGCTTCTTACGGACAAACGGGGCTTCAATTTCAAAAAATATTTTCATTTTCGTACTCAGGACGTCAAGGGCTTTCGATTAAACACAACTTGTTTTACCTTTGCAGGTCCCCTTTAAGCAGTTATTATGTTTTGTTTCTGATTTTCATTGCCATCTGATCAAGGACTGTGCTATAGACTGTTGACTTCATTTTTAGTATACTCCATTGATGTTGGCTACTCTAGCAGGTAAAAACTTTTCGTTGAAAATCTTATTTTCTACATAATAGAGTACTAAAGTGATGACGTCACAAAAATCTATTTTTAGAATTTTGGAAGTTTGGCTCCATAATGTGAAAGAGCTTCCAAAATTACATCAAATGTATGCAAAATCACCTCTGCATGTTGAATATTAACATAGACTTATGAACAGGCCGAAAAATACAGGGATTTCCTATAGAAAGTCAATTTTTCAAACGATCATATCTCAGTTAATATTCAACATACAAAGGTGATTTTGCATCCATTTGATGTAATTTTGGAAGCTCTTTCACATTATGGAGCCAAACTTCCAAAATTCTAAAAATAGATTTTTTGTGACGTCACACTTTAGTACTCTATTGTTTTCATCCTATCACACTAGCTACAGAAGCTTCGAAACAGTGATTGTAACACACAAGTATAACCTCAAGACATAGCTTTATCATACCCTTGTCTGGTAGGAATTTCAGGACTGTAGATTAAGTACCTTAGACAAAAGACTCTCTTTGATTCTCTACTTGGTTTGGAAGTCATTCACCAACTCGTCAACAACGATTCGAAGCCAAAGGTCTACAAGAAATTGTATGGTTTTGGCCCTCATTACCTTAAAAGTCATTTTAAAAGAAATTTAGAGTTGTCTGCTTCATTTAAAATGTGAATAATTCTTATGTTCAGGTTCATTGGAAACGACAAGAGTTCTTTTAGAAGCCGGAGCAGACCCAACGATAAAGAATAAAATCCACAAGACTGCTACCATGATGGGTGCTTTTGTAGGTATGCAGCTTTGTGCCTTTTTGTATGGGCTTTTTTATACTTCACATACTTGGTTAGTTAGAGTGCCTGATGCATAGTGTTTACTAAGAACAGTCTTTGGATGGTACAGAACTTCAGTATAGCCAGAAATATCGGAAACATAATGAAACGAACACATAGATACTACTTAAGCTTTTTGTCTGATACTCAACAGAGTAATACGTCAGAAAGAGAACGAAACAGAAACCTAACTGATTTATATATCCAGATGTGGATCGAAATAGGCCAATCATTCACCTCTTTTTTGATTGGCCTATTTCGATCCACATCTAGGTATATTAATCAGTTAGGTTTCTGTTTCGTTCTCTTTCTGACGTATTATTCTGTTGAGTGTCAGACGAAAAGCTTAAGTAGTATCTATGTGTTCGTTTCATTATGTTTCCGATTTTTCTGGCTATGCTGTTTACTTAGAAGTTGATTTTTGTATCATTGGATTAGGGAAAATGAACTTGTACCCCATGGTAGTCCTACCTCTCGTAGTCTAATCACCAGACTCCTGATCATAGACTTTAGTTTAAAGTAGAATGAACACATGAAAAAACAGACCTGCTCTTCTGTTACTGTGAGTTTCGTGCTTACGCACTCTTTAGACAGACTATACCAAGTGAGACTTACTCAGAGTAACAGAAGAACATGTCTGTTTTTTAATGTGTTCATTCTACTTTATAATTGCTCTATACTCAACTATTTCGAGCACTATAGCCAGGATAGGCACTCTCCTCTCATATTAGACTTGGTTATAACTGGTTTATAATTAAAATCAAGAGCTTCAGTACAATTAGCCACAGAAAATATGAAACGAGCAAATGGTAAAAACCATCTGAAGGAATTTTCCAGCTCTCTTTAACTCTGGGCTAAAGGGCAAACAGGTAGTAGGAGTCAAGAGAATTGGTCATCTTGAGAGGATAGACCGAAGTCAGACTTTTGGATAGATTTACTTATTCGGAGGCACTGATCTCAATATAAAGACTGGATCGAGCATTCTTTGGTTTCTGGAGTTGAATGTTTGAAGCCAATTGCTTCGGCTATCATTTGGCTTCCCTATATGGCTGCCAAAGAAATTACATTGCCTTGATTGTTTGTTAACAATAGCTGCACGATTTTTCAGTCTCGAGTTGATCATTCATAACATTCCAATAATCATCAAAGAAAAAGGCACGCCTCAGTGGAATCTCGATTTATTGAATTGGCATCCCAATATGGCCGCCAAGGACTTCATTTTAGAACATTCGATGCTCAATCCAGTCTTAATGTTGAGATCAGTGTTCGGAGGGCCCTTCGCACTTTGTGAATAAATCAATACTCAACAAAGGTAGAAAGCATCTGCGTCGATGAATTTTTATGAACTGGTGGGCTGGCAGTGATCTGAAAATTCCAAAACCTTAAAGGAGCAATGAACTGAACATTTATATTCCTTCAATCAAAAGACTTGTTTGGATGTCAATGAAACAATTGACAGATTTTCGATACCTTGCTTTATTGCGGAGTTATTCCATATTTTTGTATTTTTTTGGTGACGTAATTTTGTTTGCAAAAAGCAGTGAAAACAAAATATTGAAAATTTTTTGAATGAAAAAAAGAGCGTAAAAGTTTATTTCGGTGAACCAAGCATTTTTAGTACAAACAATATCAAACCATTCTCAATTCCAATCTTTCTTGATGATTTTTAGCCTAAAAACATTCTTGTTTAGCTTTGCAACGTTGAAATAAAGCAATTTTCCAATACATTTCATTGCATTTTGCAAACAAAATGACGTCACAAACTCGAAAATAAAATATAAGATATCTCAAAAATGGAAAAAGATTTTGCAACACTGAAACCAGTTTTATTGATCTTCGTAATATGTAGCTTTTTTAGGGTAATAAAGATTTTCAATTCATAGCTGCCTTAAATACTTGCAATATGCAGCCAATGTCAAGCTTGGTTGTCTGAAGTAAACATCTGCATTGATGACCTTTGAGGTGTTGTATATAATACTCACACCATCGTCCTTTGGTATGGACGTTAAACTAGGGGAGTCCCGTGCGCCTGTCGGAAATAAAGGGTCTAGCTTTTCGTTACTTACTCACAAATGGAAGCATTAAACATACTAGGACCTCATAAACTACTATATGAACTGATGTAGTGGATGCTACCGTACTCCTTCTTGAAATCAGGTCTTTTATTGCCTTTCACAGGCTAGTATGTTAAACATAAAGTCACTCGCTCATAAATGGAAGCAATAATAGGACCTTGTATTCTACTATATGTACTGCTGTAGTGCATGATATCGTACTCCTTCTGGAAATAAGGTCTTTTATTTGCCTTTCGTAGGCTAGCATGTTAAACATAAACTCACTCACTCACAAATGGAAGCAATAAACATACTGGGACCTTGTATACTATAACATCTATGGATGAAGTGCATGCTACCGTCACACTTGTAGAAAACATAAAAGATAAACCGATTGAGTTGAATTGCTACCAAACAATGGTTACACTCGGCTTCCATTCAGGAGTTATTAGCATTGAAGTGATAATGAACGAAAAGGCCTCTCTTTCACGCAGCAAGGTCATTACGAGGTCAGGGCTAGCTTGTGATCAACCCAGTTAGACTTAAATTCAATTCAATTCAAGTCTCCTACATTATCGACTTCTACTCAATTCAATTCAAGCACAGGTCGCAATGCTCATTATGTCTTTAATCCGATTGAATTGAATTGCAACCAAACAATGGTTAAACTCAGCTTCCATTCAATTCTGTTTAAAAACAGTTGTTAGTATTGACATGATAATGAATAAAGTAGGCCTCTCTTTCACATAGTAGCCATAGCGAGGTCAGATCTACAATCCCCGCCAAAAGTCTTTGAACACTGCATGATTTTTACAGTTTCCTACATTTTGCCCCCTCCCCTCCCACTTAACAATGTTGTTTCTGATAACAAAATTAGCCCAATACTATTAAGCTAGTGTTTGTATTTTACATGATTATGTTTGTGTTTTGTGGGAATTTACTCACCTTCCCTTCTAGGTTGAAATTTGGTGGTAGTTCGATTCTAAACATAAATTATTTTCTATTCACAGGCCGACATGAGTGCGTTAGTTTAATCAATAATTACATTGCGAAGAATGATATAGAATATTACACGAGACCTCAAGGTAAGTTAAGTTATTCTTGATATGATGGACTGGTTAAGAAGCTTTTATTGTATTTCTTTGGTCATAAACCTACTTATTAACTCAATTGCTTCCCTAATTACTTAACTACTCACTCACTTACTCACTCATTCAGTTACTAACTCACTTAATTTCTTACTTACTTACTTACTTACCTACTTACCTAACTTACCTTCATACTTACCTACTTACTTACTTACCTACTTACTTATTCCCTTATTTATTTTCGTACTTAGTTACTTTCTTACTTACTTTCTTACTTACTTACTTACTTACTTACTTACCTACTAACTTAGTTACTTGCTTAATTACTTACTTACTTACCTACTTACCTACTTACTCACTTACTTACTTACTTACTTACTCATTTACTTACTTGCTTACTTACTTACTTACTTACTTACTTAGCTCCTCGCTTACTTACTTACTTACTTACTTACTTACTTACTTACTTACCTACTTACTTACTTCCTTACTTACTTACTTACTTATTTACTTACTTATTTACTTACTTACTTACTTACTAACTAACTAACTTACTAACTTACTTACTAACTTACTTACTTACTTACTCACTTACTTACTCACTTACTTACTTACTTACTTACTTACTTATTTACTTATTTACTTGCTTACTTACTTACTAACTTACTTACTTACTTACTTACTTACTTACTTTCTTACTTACTAACTTACTTAATTATTTTATCACTTACTTACTTACCTACTAACTTACTTGCTATATTACTTACCTACTTACTTTTTAACTTACTTACTTATTAACTTACCTACTTATTAACTTACCAACTTACTTACTTTCTTTCTCACTTACTAACTCACTTAATTACTTACTTACTTACTTACTTATTTACTTACTTACTTTCTTCCTTCTACTTACTTACTTACTTATCTACCTACCTACCTACTTACTTACTTACTTACTTATTTACTTACTAACTTACTTACTTACTAACTTACTTACTTACTTACTTACTTGCTTACTTATTTACTTACTTACTTACTTACCTACTTACTTACTTACTTACTCACTTACTTAACTACTTACTTACTCTCTTAACTACTTACTTATCTACCTAATTACTTACTTCCTTACTTATCTACTTAGTTACTTACTTACTTTCTTACTTACTAACTTACTTAATTATTTTATCACTTACTTACTTACTTACTTACTTACTTACCTACTTACTTACTTACCTTCTTACTAACTTGCCTAATCACTCACGTACTTACTTACTTACTAACTTACTTACTTATTTTCTCATTTACTTACTTACCTACTAACTTACTTACTTATTAACCTGCTAACTTACTTACTTTCTTTCTCACTTACTAACTCACTTACTAACTTACTTTCCTTCAAAAGATAGATTTGAAATCATAAAGCCAGTGTATTGGTTTTCAGAGAAAAATGCTCAATACATAATAGTAGAGCATAGATAAACACTAATTGGCAGAAAAGAAACAGGAAACTACACGTTCATCTCGACAAGATTTGAAATTATGTATCTATTCGCATCAATATTTCTATCATTCTAGGTTTAGAAAAGGAAGGAAAATTGGCCCCGTTTCTTGCAGAACCCTTACAAGAATTCATCATCATCGCAAACCTGCATCCTGTATACGTGAGTCTTTATTCTCAATTTTAACGATAAACACGCACTTAATCGTGACATCACGTACTTTATCGTGGAGTTATGTTTTTGCACCTAGCTTAATCAACCTGGCGTGCAATAGGGATTCTAATTCTATCTTCCTTATGTGGAATAATATATTTGCTAACATATTCACTCTAGAGAATTTCGGGAATGACCGACTTCTAAAGTCCTTGTGTTTTCCTTCAACAGTAATGAATATCTCTCACAGTAGTAATGGTATCCCTAAATGGTACTGATGGAATTCCTCCTCAGTACTATAGAACATCCTCCACAGTACTGGATAGTGTCCCTGCAATGTAATGATTGTATCCCGCCACGGCACTGATAGTATCGTTCTACTTTACTGAACATCTACCACATTACAGGATGGTACCCCTCTACAGTGCTGATGGTATCCCTTCACAGTACTGAACATCCTCCACAGTACTGAATATCCTCCACAGTACTAATATTATCCCTTCAAAGTACTGAACATCCTCCACAGTACTGATGGTATCCCTTCACAGTACTGAATACCCTCCACCGTACTAATGGTCTCCCTTCACAGTACTAAACATCCTCCACAGTACTGATGGTCTCCCTTCACAGTACTAAACATCCTCCACAGTACTGATGGTATCCCTTCACAGTACTAAACATCCTCCACAGTACTGATGATATCCCTTCACAGTGCTAAACATCCTCCACAGTACTATTGGTATCCCTTCACAGTACTGAAATTCCTTCACAGTACTGATGGTATCCCCCACAGTACTAAAGTACTGAACATCGTCCAGAGTTCTGGGCGGTATCCTTCCACAGTACTGATGATATCCAACGTTGTTCTGAATATCCTCCACGTTACTGGTAATATTATGATATCCTCAACAGTACTGAACATCCTGCACAGTACTGAACATTCTTCCCAGTACTGAACATCCTCCACAGTGCTGAAAATCCTCCATAATATTGGTGATATCCCCAGTACTGGACCTCCTCCACAGTACTGATGATATCCCCCTATACCGAACATTCTCCACAGTACTAAACATCCGCAACAGTACTGAATATCCTCAACGGTATTGAATATCCTCCACAGTACTCAACATCCTCAACAGTACTGAATATCCTCCACAGTACTGATGATATCTCCTCTGTACTGAATATCCTCCACATGCACAGAACTGATAGGCGTACCCCAGGGTGCATTTCTCATCAGGATTTGCAATTAATTGGGGTCTTTACCCTCCCTTTATAGTACCCTATTCTCAAAACCCAGACCCTTGAAAATCCTTTGCAGAAAGCATCTGGTTAACAGAGATATACCACTGCTCGTGATCTGTGGTTGGAGTCAAGTAGTTGTTAATAAAATGACGTAAACGTACCTCTGTCTTGCTATGAATAGAAGGACTTCGATTTCTCTTACAATCGAATAAATATTAGTAAACACCCTCCACAGTACTGATAATATCCCTCCACTGTGCTGAGCATCCCCCACATACATAGAATTGATAGGCGTACCCCAGGGTGCTTTTCTCATCAGGATTTTCGATCAATTGGGGTCAGTACTCTACCTTCAGAACCCTATTCTCTTGAAAATCCCTTGTCAGCAAGCACCTGCTTAACAGAGATATACCACTGCTCGTGATCTGTGGTTGGAGTCAAGTAGTTGTTAATAAAATGACGTAAACGTACCTCTGTCTTGCTATGTTTTGAAGGACCTCGACTTCCATAACAATCAAAGAGATGAAGTAAATCTTACAAGAAACATGAGTGAACATCCTCCATAGTACTGATGAAATCCTCCCATACTGCTGAAAATCCTCCACAATATTGGTGATATCCCCCAGTACTGAATATCATTCACAGTACTGGTAGTATCCCCAAAGTACTGAACATCCTCCACAGTATTGATTGTTCACTCCACAGTTTTGAACATCTTCAATAGCACTGATGGTATCCCTTCACAGTACTGATAGTATCCTCCATAGTGCGAAACATCCTCCACAGAACTAATGATATCCCTCTACTTTGCTGAACATCCTCCACATACACAGAACTGAAAGGCGTTCCTCAAGGTGATTTTCTCGTTAAGAGTTGCAATTAATTGGGGTCAGTACCCTCCCTTTAGTACCCTATTCTCAAAACCCAGACCCTTGAATCCTTTGCAACAAGCATCTGCTTGACAGAGATATATCACTGCTCGTGATCTGTGGTTGGAGTCAAGTAGTTGTTAATAAAATGACGTAAACGCATCTCTGTCTTGCTATGTATAGAGGGACCTCGATTTCTCTAACAATGAAACAGAAGAAGAAAATCTTACAAGAAACATGAGTGAACATCCTCCCATAGTGCTGAATATCCTCCACAATATTGGTGATATCCCCCAGTACTTAATATCATTCAAAGTACTGGTTGTATCCCCAAAGTACTGAACATCCTCCACAGTATTGATTGTTCACTCCACAGTTTTGAACATCTTCAATAGCACTGATGGTATCCCCACAGTACTGATAGTATCCTCCATAGTGCGAAACATCCTCCACAGAACTAATGATATCCCTCTACAGTGCTGAACATCCTCCACATACACAGAACTGAAAGGCGTTCCTCAAGGTGATTTTCTCGTTAAGAGTTGCAATTAATTGGGGTCAGTACCCTCCCTTTAGTACCCTATTCTCAAAACCCAGACCCTTGAATCCTTTGCAACAAGCATCTGGTTAACAGAGATATATCACTGCTCGTGATCTGTGGTAAAAGTCAAGTAGTTGTTAATAAAATGACGTAAACGCACCTCTGTCTTGCTATGTTTGGAAAAACCTCGATTTTTCTAACAATGAACAGATGGAGTAGATCTTACAACAAACATTGCTGATTATCCTCTGCAAACCGCCCTCAAATCTCTGTTTGGAATTTTGTGATATCGAGGCTCTAAGCTCAAGCCACTTTTTAAGCCCCATGGCCATTGAAGTGCGCAAAACATCCACAATCATTTTTTTAAAAGAAGCAGGATTTGGAAAATCAATCGAGTTAATTGTGAGAACGAAAATGACCCAAGTAGGACTCGAACCCCTAACTTCTAGATTTGCACTCTTGCGCGCTACAACTGCGCAAACGGAGATTCGAGAAACCCGGAGCCCGAATAAGTTCGTCTCTGCATTCAGTGAGTGTTGGTGCAAATTTGTGTGAATGAAACTGCCTGGGTTAAATAAATAGAAAAATATGTATGTTGCTTTGCTTTGTGTTAGTCACGAGACACGATGGTTATTCCATAGTAGTGGGGCCATTTCTGGTCTAGTCAAGAAAATGTTTTGAAATGTTAACTAGTGCAGCTTGTTCTGAGATGGCCCATTTGTTTTTGAAGCAAGAAAAACTGTAGGAAATGGAGATTTTTGTGTGCAATATACTGCCATAAAAAATGGGCCATGGTCTGGTGGTGAAACCAATGATTACCTTGGGGGACGTCTATGCCGATCTGTGGAGAATGTTCAGTACTAGGGGGATACCATCAATACTGTGGAGGGATACCATCAATACTGTGGGAGTATCATCAGTTCTGTGGAGGAATACCATCAGTACTGTGATGTTTGTTCAGTACTTTGGAGGATGTTCAGTACTGTGGGAGATATCATCAGTACTGTGGGGGTATACCATCAGTACTGTGATGGTTGTTCAGTACTTTGGAGGATGTTCAGTACTGTGGAGGAATACCATCAGTACTGTGGACGAATATCATCAGTACTGTGGACGAATATCATCAGTACTGTGGACGAATATCATCAGTACTGTGGACGAATATCATCAGTACTGTGGACGAATATCATCAGTAATGTTGGAGGATCATCAGTACTGCGGAAGAATACCATCAGTGCTGTTATGGTTGCTCAGTACTGTGAATGATGTTCAGTACTGTGGAAGATGTTCAGTACTGTGAAGGGATACCGTTAGTACTCTTAAGGATTTTCAGTACTGTGAAGGGATACCATCAGTACTGTGGAAGGTGTTCAGTACTGTGAAGGGATACCATCAGTACTGTGGAAGATGTTCAGTACTGTGAAGGGATACCATCAGTACTGTGGAGGATATTCAGTACTGTGAAGGGATACCATCAGTACTGTGGAAGATGTTCAGTACTGTGAAGGGATACCGTTAGTACTGTGATGGTTGTTGAGTACAGTGGAGGATATTCAGTACCAGTACTGTGGAGGGAAACCATCTATAAGTGGCTTAGGGTCACCCGAGACAGATGGCCGAGGTACATACGCAATTTGCTATATTTATGCAGTGAAGTGGTTGTTTGGTGCATATTGAACAGTATCAAATAACCGAGCCCTAATTTTCCAAAATCAAAAGTTTTCAACGTCTCCAAATGCTGGAGTCATGAATGTTTTTGCGTGCGTTTTTGCTTTTGGCGTCCTCTGCGTTTTTTCGCCTGGAGTCCATGGAGCATCTACTTATGGAAAAGTTATAGATGGTGAGTAAAAAGTTTTTATTTTTATCAAAAAACTTATTAAGACTCTTTTTTTATAATAACCAGTAAATTTGATTTGAAGCTGGCTGTTCTTAAATATTCCTTTATTCTCAGGCT
The DNA here is from genome assembly GCA_963924455.1 of Pelagia noctiluca. Taxonomy (NCBI): domain Eukaryota; kingdom Metazoa; phylum Cnidaria; class Scyphozoa; order Semaeostomeae; family Pelagiidae; genus Pelagia; species Pelagia noctiluca. Next base: position 2,838,323 of record OZ004330.1, on the reverse strand, counting down.
GAAATGTTCTTAAATTGTTCTTACTTTATATTGATTTGGAAGCCTGTATTTGCTATCAGTTGTGTTAATTGGTACAAATGTAGACTCTCTTGACCATCTGATATATCTGTGTGCTGTCTATTAGCTTGTTTTATAATTATTTGTCAGTCTCGTGGTTATTTCGTATAATTCTTATATTGACCTTGAAATGGTCAGCCTCGGTTCGTTCTTAAATTGTTCTTAAGATTTGGCAAAATCTGAGGCTCGTGTTCTTACAAAATTGTTCTTATAAAAAAAGAGTGCATTTGCCTTTGAATCGATTCAATACATTTGACAGAGGCGGATCTAGGAAAAATTCTGACTACTGCTCCAATCAGTCCAAGTGATTGAATTGTCGATATTTTTATCTTAGATCCTCAATTAGAACAAATGGAAATAAAAGGCCTGAAAATCTGACTACGGCTCCAGCAGTAGTAGCTATAGGCTGGATCCGCCCCTGTTTTAAGGAAATTTGAACATAAACGTTTTTTTTTTAATAAGAAACCGGTTTATAAGAAACCTAGTACTAGAGCCCCAAAAATTTAAGAAACTTTTAGAACTACATCAGCATCTTTAAGAAACTCCGAAAAAACCAAGAGGACTTTATGAGCCGGAAAATAATATGTCAACAATACATTTTTGCTTGATTTAAGTTTTTATTTAGAGGAACACAGGATGTTGAGTCTACTTGTTTTAGTAGGTGTGTTTCACTTAAATACAAGAAATATGATAGGGAAAAAGCAAAATTTGATGTTAAGTGCGTATCTAAAAATAAGAAACTTTTAAGAAACTTTTAGATCTAGAAACTGGTGAAAAATTAAGAAACTTTTAGTACTAGGACCCAAGCTAGGTTTCTTATATAAAAAAAAAGTGTATTATCTACACGCATTTTTTATAAGAAACTGAAAATCGATCCATTACTAACAGTTTCTTGGTTTCAACTTATTTTTTCAATTTTTTTTCTGTAAGAAAGTACTTTGTAAGAAAGCCGAACTCGACTTACTAAAAAGGAAAGAAAGTTTAGTACTGATTGTCATACTTAAGAATGTTTTGAAATTAGTTCCTTCCAAAAATGGGAGAGGACCGAGACTCGAGATTGAGGATATTTTGCTTCAAAGAGGAGCAAAGTCTTCCCAAAGTCTATTTTTAATATGATCTACACTTCTATGATAATTTTCCAATGCATCTGTTGGCATAAAAAATGTATGAAAAATACAAGCCAAATTTTGCTACGAGTATCTTTATCTTAATCTGTATTGTAGGGGAAATGCCATCAGTACTATTATGACATAAACTCTTTTTTTATAAGAACAATTTTATTAGAACACGAGCTTGGAATTTTGTTTCTGAATATCCTCCACATTATCTTCAACGATCCCTGAGAAAAAGTTAGGACTAATGTATTCTACTTCTACACCGAAGAGGCAAGCCCTGGTCATATTTATTTTCCTTATTATTCTAGCCATTCTGAATCCATTCATTATATTCTTGAAGTCCTATTGACATTTAGTTTAGTGGAAATAATGTAGTGTGTTTGTTTTCAGTTCAGTTCAAGCCTTTCTCTAAGAAATTTGAGTATTGGGTGCGGTAGAATCTTATCTCATCGGCAAATATTTAAATGCCAGAAAATATTATAAACTAGAATACACGTACTTTTTTTATAAGAAACTTAAAAATTTACCCAGTACTGAAAGTTTCTTAAATTTTTGGGATTTTGAGTACTAAAAGTTTCTTAAGAGTTTCTTAAGAATGCCCTCCAGCCCTGATTATACTTGACTTCCGAACAATTTGTTGAACTAAAAATTTGAGTTTTTGGGTTTGAAGGCTTAATGAGATTACAAAAATGCTAAAAACGAGTGCCCCTCTCCAAAACTATTTCTACACCACACTAAAACAAAACAGAACACAGAAAATTGCAGCTCTTATATTTCACCAAAAATATAACAGTTTCTTAGTAATTTTTTTTCCAGTACTGGAGTTTCTTAAATTTTTGGCCATTCGAGAGTCTGGGTTTCTTATAACGAGTTTCTTATAAAAAAAAATACGTGTATTTCTAGGGTTGGGATTTTCTTATATAGTCAGGACATTTTTTGGGATGGGTAGATTTGTTGTGTTAGGGCATGCCGTTGTTCGAAGCTTGTGGGAAATAACGGAGGTTCGCTTGCTTCCTCTTTGCTTCCAATTTCCTACTTTTTTCTACTTAAGATGATTTGTTCATGTTCCATCTCCCTAGAGAGAGGGGTTGAGCTTGCACCCAAGTTGCCTTTTATGAAATTTTAGGACCTATCGTTTCATTTTCAATTAACTTCCATTCATTCTCAAATTCAGATCATATCCTTTTGTATATCATGCTCTGTATATCATTGTTGTATGTCAACACTCTTTTTTTTATAAGAATACTTAATTTTTTCTGAGCCTCAATATTCTTAATTTTTTGCCATTTTGAGCCTCGGAATATTCTTAAATTATTCTTACGACAGAAAATACGGATATAGCAATAAATTGTTATCATAGTCATAAATGCATACCTACAGTATTACAAATAGGAGGCTAAAGAAACAGAACAATATCCTTATTTCCTGTAAAACAGAGCTCATCGACACTCGCTAAAATTTTTTTCCACGAGATCTGAGCCTCGCAATATTCTTAAAATATTCTTAAATTTCACCGATTTTGAGCCTCATTATTCTTATAAAATTTATTCTTATAAAAAAAAGAGTGTATCATGTAGTATGTCATTACCCTCTTTTTTATGAGAACCAGTAAAATTGGTTTGAGGCTGGCTGTTCTTAATTTCTTTTCCATTTTCAGGCTGAAATGTTCTGAAATAGACCACTTTCCCAATTACGTCATCTCTATAGAAATTCATCTTGAAACAACCTTAGCCTCGACATGATGCATAGCGAAATCCCAAAGCATGCATTGCTCTCAAGTTCACAAAGCAATTCCATTTGTTGTTAAGAGCAATGCACTCTTTGGGAATAAGGTACGCATCATGTCGAGGCTAAGGTTATTTCGAGATGAATTCCTATAGAGAAGACGTAATTGGGAAAAATGTCTATTGTTCTTACTTTTACAATGCTTTGTTAGCCTGTTTTGCTGTTATTTGTCTTCAATTGTCGAATATATTTCACTTTCCTGCCCTGTCTAACAAGGTTGTGACCGATTTTTATTTTTTATGTTTATTTGTTAGTTTAATGGTTATTTCTTATTATCATATCTTGATCCAAAAATGGCCAGCTTCAGCTTGTTCTTAGGTTATTCTTAACTTTTGGCAAAATTCGAGGCTCTTTTTCTTATGAAATTGTTGTTATGAAAAGACTGTATTACACGCATTTTAATAAGCAATTGCTTTATAAGCAAGTCTGTACTCCACATGGCAAAAACTTAAGCAATTCCAGTACTGGATTGAGGAATGCTAAGCAATTCGAAAATTATTGTTAAGATCCTATTGGCAATGAAAATCGTGCAGCAGCTATGGATAAGTAGATTATAGTGGATATTAGTACTCCAGCACACTTTTGCATGCAAGATACTATTGATATTTGTTTTACAAAAACTTGTGAGATAGTATTCTAAGAAACAAATCCTCTAGTATAAAACCTTAGCAATTGATAAGCAATTTTGAGTACTCAACTTTTCCCTCTTGCTAAGCAATTTTGAGTACTGAGCTCGAGCTGAAATTGCTTATAAAAAAATGCGTGTATAGAAATAAAAAAATTGAAAATAACTGAATCTTTTTCCTATTCGGAATTAGAATGAGATTCATTTCACTTCATTTTCATATTCGTTTCTAGACTCGAAATCAGAATGAGGTTCCACTTCTTTTCGTTTTCAGATTCGGCCCATCATGATTCTCATGACCCCCCTGCAGCTCCACCCGTTCCGCCAATTCCACCCATTCCGCCAATTCCACCCATTCCAACTCTCCCACCATTTCCAGAGGAGACTGCAAAGACCAAGATAGTGCAGCCTCCTTTGCCAGGGTTGAAGACAAAGGAGCCAGCCTCTATTCAACCTCCAGTTCCTGGAAAAAAGACAACAGGGGGTCCAACAGTGCAGCCACCACTTCCGGGTTTAAAAACAACAGCTGAGCCGAAAGTAAAGCCGCCAATGCCAGAAACAGTACAGCCTCCTTTTCCTGGAAAAAAGACAACTGGTGGGCCAACAGTACAGCCACCATTTCCGGGTTTGAAAACCACAGCAGACCCAGAAGTAAAACCTCCAATTCCAGAAACAGTGCAACCACCGATTCCTGAGATAAAAACAAAGAAACTAGTTACAGTTCAGCCTCCAATTCCTGGAGAAAAGACAACAGGGGGTCCAACAGTACAGCCACCACTTCCAGAAGTAACACCGCCAATTCCAGACACAGTACAACCTCCGATTCCTGTGGAAAAGACCACTGATGGTCCAACAGTGGAACCACCACTTCCAGGAAAGACAACCTCGGAACCAATACAGCCTCCTTTGCCAACAGAAGAAATTGTGACCATCGAGCCACCAACTGTGAGGTTGGTTTCCTTTGATTTGATTTTCCCCTGTTTCAAGGGCACATTGTTTCTTATATAAATCAATCTTTAAACACGATACTCTTTCAGCATAAAATATAAATCACAAAACATTAATAAAAAACATAATAAAATAATGAACCTAATAATAGTGTCTTCCAAGGGGTCGTGTTAGATTATTGTGGGTTGAGGGAGAAGGCAGTTTTTTGAGACCTTGTTTGAAGCCAGTATAGGACATGGTTGGTCCCAATCGGCCATATAAGCCAAAAAACCCATTTTCTTTGAGTCGTTATTAGAAGAAGATGGTTAGGATGTTTTACGTCTTTGTTTTACATTTGATGTTGAACAGAGCTTGAAAGTTAACAATGTATGTCCATAGTTGATTGCAGTGCTGGATCCAAGGGGGGGGGGGGGAGGGGCACACACCCTATTTTGGTAGAAAAACAATACAATTAGCTTGATAATACCCTATTTCCCTTACATTATCCTTTGATATGTGTGTTACGCCCCCCTTTCCATGAGTGCTGGATCTGGCCCATAGTTGATTGGTATAGTAGAGTTAGCTATGGAAATAGCATTGCGAATAACAACACATATACAACTTAGTTAGCCACTGTCTACTTTAATGGTAAAAGAATATTGGAAGTTTAGTTGCCTTATGTTAATTTACAATAGTAAAGGGATATAAATAGAAAAAGATGAATATTTATAAATACAAAGACAACAAAATAGAGTTTTTGAAATTTAGATGTGGTTACTACTTCTATTAGTTTTACTTGGATTTTCAAAGAATTCTCTGGTGTTCAACATATAATTGCAAATGAATTGTGTTTTAGGCCAACCAGCAAACGTATTGTCGTCACTACCCGCAGACGAGTTGTAACCACAACCCGCAGACGAACCCCAGTCGTTACAACCCGCAGAAGAACTCCAGTTGTTACAACCCGCAGAAGAACACCCGTCACTACCCGCAGAAGAGTCGTGTATTTACGCAGGAGATACGTGTCCGTACGCAGAAGATATGTGACGTATACCCGCAGACGTTACGTGGTATACCGCAGATATCGATACGTGGTTTATCGCAGACAAGTGGCTTATCGCAGATATGTCGTGTACTACCGCAGAAGATATTACGGATAAAGCCGACGTTAATTCACACTCTTGTACCCTTGTGATTTTAAGGAAATTTTTCTACTTTTGTGATTCAATATTTGATATTTTTGAGAATAGTTTCTAAACTTGTAAAATAGCTTCAATACATTTTTGAACACTTGTGTTGTTTCATTTCACTTGTGATCATTTTCCAATTTTAACCCTGTGGAATGTTTGTACTCTGCTGTGGATGATGTCCAGTACTATAAAGGGATACCACAAGTACTTTGGAGGAATATCATCGCTACTGTGGGGGAAGTTCAGTACTGTGGATGAAATTCAATGCTTTAGAGGGATACAATAAGGAGGCCCCCCATAGTACCCCTGGATAACGGATTCACGCGTCAATTCCTCGTTTATCACGCCATCACGGACCATAAAACAGAATTTTCACGATCTTTTCCATCAAATTATGCAAGAAAATATTTTTTAACGACCAGAACGCGTCACGCAATCACGAACTTGAAAACTCCTTTTCACGAAATAACGACCTCGTTTTCAACAAATCACGCTGCACGCAGGATTCTTTGATCACGGATTCACGAACCGAAAATATCTAAATCACGAAATCACGCGCCAAAATATGCCAAATAACGCTTCACGTACAAATATGGGGGGGCCTCAATAAGTACTGTGAGGAATGTCATCACTACTGTGGGGGAAGTTCAGTACTGTGTATGATTTTCAGTACTATAGAGGGATACAATAAGTACTGTGAGGAATGTCATCACTACTGTGGGGGAAGTTCAGTACTTTGGATGATGTTCAGTTCTGTGTAGGAATATCAGCATTGGAGGGGGGTACCATAAGTACATTGGAGGGTTCTCCAACGTTTGTTAATTTTATGTAGAAACATCAGCTTTTATTTGGCAAGCAAATCTTGTAGGGCCTGCTCCCTGGCTCCAAAAACGCCTCTCAGGGGATGTTTATAAAGTCCCACTCGTTCTATGCAGGTCACGTGTTATTATGGCGTCATACGTTGGAAATGAAAGCCAGGCAGTGAAGAAGGGGATGAAAGGGAAACGTTGCTTTTATGGAGGACTACAAGACGCAATTTCGCAACTTTCACCTTTCAAGGGAAAATTGCTCCTACACTCTTTTTTTTTATAAGAATATCTAATTTTTTCTGAGCCTCAATATTCTTAATTTTTTGCTATTTTGAGCCTCGGAATATTCTTAAATTATTCTTACGGCAGAAAACAGGGATATAGCAATAAATTGTTATTACTGTCATAAATGCCAAAAAAGCACACCTACAGTATTACAAATATTGTGGATAACAGAACAATGTCCTTATTTCCTGTAAAACAGAGCTCATCGACACTTGCATCAAAATTTAGGTGAGTGTATTCAAAGCATTCCCGGTAAAAAGCACACCAATTCATAAGTAAAGAAACACTCGCTAAATTTTTTTCCATAAGATCTGAGCCTCGCAATATTCTTAAAATATTCTTAAATTTGACCGATTTTGAGGCTCATTATTCTTATAAAATTTATTCTTATAAAAAAAAAAGAGTGTAACATTTTTGTACTATTAATTAATCAGGGCGAAATCTTTCATCCCTATCTTTGGATCGTGCGCAAAACCCAGACATATCGTTGTCAAACCACACTCGCATCACAGGGCGTGGAGGGATTGCGAAATCCCACCCAACCTACGTAAGCAAAAACCAACATTTACTCACAAGGGGATCAAAATAAACAATTACAGATAGGAAGAAAATATTAACAGGAAGGAACTGAGTGTATTTATAACGGAACCGAAACTGTTTGCCAGTTAGTTCTGATTTTCAAGATGGCGAGCGGACGGTCTTGTGTGTTTCTTGCCTTCTTCTTGGCTTGTTCAGTTTTTGTGTGTCATGGCACAGATGGCGAAGCTGAAAATTCTCAAGCAATAACAGGTGGGTGGAGACTATTTAACATAGCATCATTAATATTCCTGTCTAATTCTGTAGTTTATCAAAACTTTCCTCATCGGAAGTTTCTTAAGTTTTTGAACAAGATGACCCTACGTTTTCTAGCTCACGTACTATATTTCATACTGGACCTTTCTCTATTTTCAATATAAATTTTTCTAAATAGATTACATGCATCATTTTTTTAAGCAATTTCAGCTTGAGGTCAGTACTGAAAATTGCTTAGCTAGGGGGCAAATTTGAGTACCCAAAATTGCTTAGCAATTGCTTAGCATTTTATACTTGAAGATTTGTTTCTTAGAATGCTATCTCACAGGTTGTTGTACAACAAATGCTTATATAGTATCTTGCTTGCAAAAGTGTGACCGGGTACTGATATCCACTATAACCTACTTCTTAATAGTTGCTGCAAGATTTTCATTGACATTTGGATGAGAACTAGAATTTTCGCATTGCTTAGAATTCCTCTATCCAGTACTGGAAATGCTTAAGTTTTTGCCATGTCGAGTACTGCCTTGCTTATAAAGCAATTGCTTATAAAAAAATACGTGTAGTTCCTGTTTAATTCTGTAGTTTATCAAAACTTTCCTCATCGGAAGTTTCTTATGTTTTATAAAAGGGTGACCCTACGTTTTTAAAACTTACCTATTTTTTACTGAACTTCCGACGAGACCAGAGAAGTAGGGGAAAAAAGATGATAATACACTCTTTTTCTTTTATAAGAATGCTAGAAATTTTCCTGAGCCTCAACTTTTCCATTGTTTATTCTTTTTCCATTGTTCTTTGGCGATTTTGAGCCTCAACGTTCTTATAAATTTGTACTTATAAAGAAAAAAGAGGAGTGTAATAATAAGTCTGTCAAGGGACAAAAAAGGCTTTATCAGCCTATAAAGCTTGGTGAACCCTGCAATTTCTGATATTTAGAATTTTCAACAGTAAAACTGTATCACAGAAACTAGCCATTAGATTTCCCAAGCTCAAGAAAACTTGTTTGAAGATTTTGTGTGAAACTATTATTTTCTGGCACTAAAATTGCCAAGCTTCAAAGCTATAAACTTGAATAATGACCGATAATAGTGAAGATGATTTAAAGCTATCTGTAGACTTTAAAAACCCTTAAGAAACTTTCATAAATAGGAGTCAAAAAATTTAAGAAACTTTCAGTACTAGGCAGATTACATAGTGTTCGTATAAAAAATACGCGTCATAAATTTTCTTAACGTCATGAATTTTCTGTTATTTAAGATTTGGCAGCTCAGGCTGCAGATCCTGAGGATGAAATCACAGCTCTCCAGCAAGAGATAGATACCATATTCCCGGATGAGAGCGAGCAAGATGATTTGGCAGACCCAGGAATGACGTCACTTCCAGAAGTCAACACGACGAAAATGCCGTCATCCACTGAACAACCAACTGACCAATCAACAGCAGCCCCCTTCACTGCACCGGAAATGAATACGACCACACCGGAAGCGATAACTGATGCCCCAAAAACAGGAGTCACGTGTTCGTCTGCTCATAACGAAACTACTGCAAGGTATGAATCCTAGATTTGCTCCGGTGTGATTTTCAAACTTTTCGGTCCAAAATGGTGTTATCTCCTTGGGAAACGTCTTTTGAGTACTATGGAGGATAAGGATGTTCAGTGTTGTGGGGGATACCGAAAGAACTGTGAAGGATATTCAGTTGTTTTGAGGGATACCATCAGTAATGTGGGAGGAAGTCACAAGCCTCCAGAAATTGAGCTTTGAAGGGTACCATAAGCACTTTGCTATTACCTTCACAATGTAATATTTTCTACAGTACTGATGTTATCTCCCAACAGTAAGCCTGGTATACCTCCCTCCAAAGAACTGGACACCCTCTACAGTACTGATGCTATCCCTCCATGGAAGTAAACACCCTTCAATGTACTGATAATATTTTGATGTTATGTTATGATCAAGGCCGTACACAGAACATTTTTAGCGGGGGGGGGGCAAAACCCCTTTTGAAGAGCTTTTTGAGGATATCCTCTATAGGAAAGCATATACTTTTGGAATTTTTTTGGGGGGGGCAGCAGCCCCCCTTGCCCCTTCGCTATGTACGGCCATGGTTATGATGATATCCCCACACAGTACTGAACACTCGTCACTGTACTTATGGTATCCCCCACAGCACTGAACACTCTCCACTATCCTACAAAGAAGTTCTCATGGGTTGTAATTCAATAACTTATTTCCACTGAAAATAGCAGAATGTTTTGCTTCCATAGCCAAAAATCAAATATTAAATTGAAACAGTTTTCATTAATAATTTGAAATTGTCTTTAGACCACCTACAACCAAAAGGCCTGTGACTGTAGCCGCTCGCAGAAGATTCGTGACCACTCGCAGAAGATATCGCGTCTCCCGCAGAAGATATGATTACTCCCGCAGAAGATTCGATTACTCCCGCAGAAGATACGACTTTTCCCGCAGAAGATACGACTTTTCTCGCAGAAGATACGACTTTTCCCGCAGAAGGTATATCGACGTTACCCGCAGAAGATACCTAATTGACTATTCCCGCAGAAGAAGCATACATGTTGACTTCCGCAGAAGAGTTGACTATACCCGCAGAAGGTATATCGACGTTACCCGCAGAAGATACTTCATTGACTATTCCCGCAGAAGATACTTCTATTCTTCCCGAAGAAGATGGTTAGGCAAATGACACTTTCGATATGATCATTAATTTTTTTTGCCAACATTAGATTTAAACCCATACCAACAACTACAGCATAAATTTATGATTTAAAGCAAGTATGATATAAATACAATGTACAAGATAATATCTTAAAAAGTTTTGCTTACTTTAAAATTCTAGCAGTGATTCTTTTGTGTTTGTGACTTTCAAATTGCTTAACTTAGTTTGCAAACATAGGCCGAATCCCAGCGCCATTTTGGGGAGAATATTTCTTTGTCCACTTATTTATATCAATACTGAAAGGCTTATCAGTGCACCTCAATATCGCCAAACACCCAAAACTCCTGCTTTCAACCGTCTTCTTTCTAAGTATCCCCCATAGTGCTGAAAATCCTCCACAGTGCTGATGATATTCCTCCACATTACTGGTGATTTACCTCGAAATTACTGAAAATTCCTCACAATACTGATAATATCCCCAAACTGTAATGATCATTCTCCACAGTACTGAACATCCTCCACAGTATTTAATGGCATCCCTACGCAGAACCCAACATTCTCTGCAGTACTGATGGTATCCCTCTTCAGTACTTAGATATCCTCCACAGTACTGAAAATCCTCAATAGTACTAATGGTATCCCTCCAAATTACTAAACATCTTCTACAGTATTGATGGTATCCCTTCATAGAACTGAATATCCTCCACAGTACTAATAATATCCTCCACGGTACTGATGATATCCTTTCCGTAGTACTGAACATCCTCCACAGTTGTGCACATAGTGCTTGATGGTATTCCACCATAACCTTGAACACCCTTCACAGTACTGATGATATCCCTCCACCTTGCTGAATATCCTCCACAGTACTAATGGTATCCCTCCGCAGTACTGAACACCCTCCACAATACTGATGAGGTTCCTCAACAGTACTGATGATATCCCTCCATAGTACTGAATATCCTCTACAGTACTGATGGTATATGATGGTATCCCTTTATAGTTTTAATGGTATCCTTCCACAGAATGGAGAACCCTTCACGCACACAGTGACAATTTTATCCAATATCCTCCAATATACTAAACACCCTCAACAGCACTACACAGACGATCCCTAGGGTGATGATTAGATGTATGTATTCTACTGTAGCTTCAAGAATTATTCTAATATAGATATATTAGATCCTATTTACAGAAAACCAATCTAATAGAGTCGAAGACCTCGCCAAAATCTTTTTGATACTTTCTTGTAGTTTATGATAATTTCTCATTCTTTTCCAGATTTGCAATTGCTTAGAGGCACATCTTTCTCTTATTCTAATTAATTCTAATAATTTTTTATTCCTTTCCAGATTTGCAATTTCCTTGAGACATATCTTTCTCTAATTCTAATTATCTAATAATCAGATCTAATAATTTCTCATTCCTTTCCAGATTTGCAATTTCTTAGAGGCGCATCTTTCCCTGGTCGACAACTCTGCTTCCATCTTGAGAATCCTGGATCTGAAGTGTGAGAAACTCTACAAGAAAGAAATAAACGAAGTTATGGCAATGAAGTTGCATTACTTCGCTTGCGTTCTCAAACAGTGCAGGGACTGGCATAAAAAAGATGCTATTAGCTCGTTTATCAAAAGGTAAGATTCTAACAGATCCTCTTTCTGTTAGGGCTACCATCTTGAATTAATGCCACCATCTTGAATTAATGCCACCCACTGATCTCAAAATAAAGACTGGATCGAGCATCTGTCATTCTGAAATGAAGTCATTGGCAGCCTTATTGGTAGGACCAATTCAATACATTGAGATTCAACTAAGGGCTTGTTTTCTGTATCGTGATTGTTGGAATGTTATGAATGCATAGAACGAGACTGACAAAATCGTGCAGCTATTGATAGCAAGAATACAGGCAATAAAATTTCTTTGGCAGCCATATTGGGATGCCAAACGCAAGCCAAAGCAATGGGCTTCAGCATCTCAATGCAGAAACAACAGCATGCTCAATCCAGTCTTTATTTTGAGATCAGTGATGACACCATCTTGAATAAGTGCTACCATCTTGAATCAATGCCACCATCTTGAATTCGTTTAGTTTCGTTTAACAAAAGGTAGGATGATTCTGTTAGTTGGTTTTCTAAGGTGGTTTTGAACCCACGACCCTTCAACAAGGGTTGAAAGATCTAACTACTCGACCTAATGGCCTACCAAAAATCAAACAAATTTAGTCTTGCCCAAGGACCAGCTTTGCACTGCTCGGTTAGTCTACTTATTCAGTGGGCCCTTAGTGCTTTACATATAAGCCAATACCTTACGAACATAGAAAGCGTATTTGCCTATCAACTATCAATATACTACTCGATAAGTCTACCTATTCAGTGGGCCCTTAGTGCTTTGTACATAAACCAATTCCTTACGAAGATAAAAGTGTATTTGCCTATCAACTATCAATATACTGCTTCAATCAGTCTACCTATTCAGTGGGTCCTTTGTGCTTTGCGCCTAAACCAATACCTTAGATAGGCGTATTTGCCAATCAACTATCAATGCACTACTTGCACGGAAGAACACAATGCAAGGATAGGGCAAAAAATACAAGATAAATTTTGATGATTTAACCATCCTTTCTTTTCTTTCATCTTTGCAGATTAATCAAAGGTCGCATAGAAGACGGATTTCCAATCACAATGGAGGAATTCATCCGGGAATCGATAAGGTCCTTCCCATACAGGGAGTCCAACATACTGAAACATCTCGTCAAAACACTGGCGCATGTTGAAAAGGTAATTCTGATAAAGCTGGAATTCAGCATGTGTTTTCACTCATAAACACATGTTGTTTGTATCCTACCTCTCTGTTTCTAGCTTGCTTACGCTATGATTCGATTGCCTACGCCATCATTCCATTGCTTGCGTCAGGATTCGATTGCTGACGCAAAGGTTCCTTTGCTGACGTGATCATTGTACAGTTCGCAAAATGGTTCGTTTGCTGACGCCATCACTCTACTTCTTGCGTCATGATTCGTTTGCTGACGCCAGAGTAGATGATCGTGGGAGAAATCGGTATTTTTCCCACGGTTTCAAGTGGATACGATTTTTGAGTCACTACCAGCAATTCGCCTTCTTTCTGATTGGCCAATTTTGATCCACCTCTGGATATTATGATTCATAAGGCTTCTTTTCCTTCTCTTTCTGACGTACTACTCTGATGAGTTGCAAACACAAAACTTTAGTAGTTATTATGTTTCACTATGTTTCCGATCTTACACGACATCCTGAAGTTCTTAACTAATGAAAGACTGTTCTAACATACTACTCTGATGAGTTTCAGACGCAAAGCTTTAGTATTTATTATGTTTCACTTTGTTTTTGGTTTTCCTTGCCATCCTCAAGCTCTGTGCCCATTGAAGGCTGTTCTGATGTACTACTCTTTTGTGCGTCAGATGCAAAGCTTTGGGTTGTTATTATGTTTTGCTAGGTTTCCGATCTTACTCGCCATCCTCAAGTTCTGTAACGATTAAAAACTATTCGTCCAACTTCTTGTCCTACGACTTGCATACAAGTTTCTTGTTTTCTATTCCAAAGGCTTTCAGAGCAGATGTTATACATCATTTTGTAGGTCATTACTGATCGGTCGAATTGGGTATCACTTTGCAATTCTTGTTACTTTTAGGGCAGTGAGCCAACCGCGATTTCAGCTCTTACACAATCCATCAATGGGATCCAAAGGTATTTGTTTGTTTATCAATTTGTTCATATTTGCCTTTATATTAAAGTAGTTTTATAAATCACCCTGAGGAACGTCTATGCAGTACTGTGAAGGGTTTTCAGTGCTATGGAGGATGCTCATTACATTGGAGGATGTTCAGTACTGTAAGGGGAAACAGCAAGCATTTTTCATATTATCTTCACATTGCTTGTGGTTTCCCACCAGCACTAAAGGTATCCTTCAACAGAACTGAACATCCACCACAGTACTGATAGTATTTCTCCACTGTGCTAAATACCCTGTACAGTATACTAATGGTATCCCTTCACAGTGCTGAATATCCTCCACAGTACTAATGGTATCCCTTCACAGTACTGAATATCCTCCACAGTATTAATGATATCCCTTCACAGTGCTGAACATCCTCCACAGTACTAATGGTATCCCTTCACAGTACTGAAAATCCTCCACAGTACTAATGGTATCCCTTCACAGTGCTGAATATCCTCCACAGTACTAATGGTATCCCTTCACAGTACTGAAAATCCTCCACAGTACTAATGGTATCCCTTCACAGTACTGAATATCCTCCACAGTACTAATGGTATCTCTTCACAGTACTGAATATCCTCCACAGTACTAATGGTATCCCTTCACAGTGCTGAATATCCTCCACAGTACTGTATCCTCCACAGGTGTCCCTCTAAAAGTACTGCACAAACTGTTTCTAAGCTGGTCTTGCCTTTGGTTTTGAATATTTTTTTATTTTTCAGTGCTAATTTTGCAGAATCTTGTTTCACGTGTGGACAGATTGAAGCAGCCAAAAAATGCTCAGCCTGCAAAATGGTAAGTTTCAATTTGTAGTGTGTTCTTATCACATGATCATTGATCTTACCTCTGATTGGTCAGTATCGCCTGTCACTTCTGTCAGATGATACAAAAACTTACCTCTGATTGGAGACTAATGTCACTCTTTACTTGATAAATGACAATATCATTATGGGAAACATCTGTACAGTACTGTAGAATATATTTAGTTTTGTGAGGGGGGATACAATCAGACTTGAAGAATGTTCAATGATGTAGGGGTTACTATCACTACTTTGGAGGGATACCATTAGTACTGTGAAGAATATCATCGCTACTGTGGGGGAAGTTCAGTACTGTGAAGGGATATCATCAGTACTTGGAGGATGTTTAGTACTGTGAAGGGATACCATTAGTACTGTAGAGGATGTTCAGTACTGTGGAGGGATACCATCAGTACTGTGGGGGTTATTCTGTACTGTAAAGATATACCATCAGTATTGTAGAGTATGTTCAGTACTGTGAAGGGATACCATTAGTACTGTGGAGTATGTTCAGTACTGTGGAGGGATACCATTAGTACTGTTGAGGATGTTCAGTACTGTGAAGATATACCATCAGTATTGTAGAGTATGTTCAGTACTGTGAAGGGATACCATTAGTACTGTGGAGTATGTTCAGTACTGTGGAGGGATACCATCAGTATTGTAGAGTATGTTCAGTACTGTGAAGGGATACTATTAGTACTGTGGAGGATGTTTAGTACTGTGAAGGGATACCATTAGTACTGTGGAGGATATCCAGAACTGTGGAGGGATACCATTAGTACTGTTGAGGATGTTCAGTACTGTGAAGGGATACTATTAGTACTGTGGAGGATGTTTAGTACTGTGAAGGGATACCATTAGTACTGTGGAGGATATCCAGAACTGTGGAGGGATACCATTAGTACTGTTGAGGATGTTCAGTACTGTGAAGGGATACCATTAGTACTGTGGAGGATATTCAGTACTGTAAAGGGATACCATTAGTACTGTGGAGGATATTCAGTACTGTGAAGGGATACTATTAGTACTGTGGAGGATGTTTAGTACTGTGAAGGGATACCATTAGTACTGTGGAGGATATCCAGAACTGTGGAGGGATACCATTAGTACTGTTGAGGATGTTCAGTACTGTGAAGGGATACCATTAGTACTGTGGAGGATATTCAGTACTGTGGAGGGATACCATTAGTACTGTTGAGGATGTTCAGTACTGTGAAGGGATACCATTAGTACTGTGGAGGATATCCAGAACTGTGGAGGGATACCATTAGTACTGTTGAGGATGTTCAGTACTGTGAAGGGATACCATTAGTACTGTGGAGGATATCCAGAACTGTGGAGGGATACCATTAGTACTGTTGAGGATGTTCAGTACTGTGAAGGGATACCATTAGTACTGTGGAGGATATTCAGAACTGTGGAGGGATACCATTAGTACTGTGGAGGATGTTCAGTACTGTGAAGGGATACAGTTAGTACTGTGGAGGATGTTCAGTACTGTGAAGGGATACCATTAGTACTGTGGAGGATGTTCAGTACTGTGAAGGGATACCATTAGTACTGTGGAGGATATTCAGAACTATAAAGGGATACCATCTGTACTTTGAAGGACATTAAATACTGTGGAAATAAAACAAAGCACTATGGAGGTAATACCTGATTATCCCCCAATATACTGATAATATCTTTTTATTGTACTCCGCATTACTGAACTTCCTTTACAGTACTGCACAGACGTTCCCCAGGGTTAATACTTATGTAATACAGTTAACGAAACATTCTTATCAATCTAATAAATACCCTTTCTTCGATTCTTTTGCTTCAAGTTGAATTTGTTATCTTGTAGATCAAATACTGTAGTCAGAAATGCCAGAAAATGCATTGGTTTACTCATAAAAAACAATGTGCTCGACTTGCTCAGCAACTCAAAGATGCCGAAGAGATGCAGAGAAAATTAGCTGAAAGTGAGGCTGCAGCTGATATAGAGGCAGATACAACAGGTACAGCAAATGTTCAAAGTAATGAAAAAGTAGCTGTAGATGAAGGGAATGGTTAAATGACAGTTTAGGTTTTAGTTCTAGATTTTAATTGTGTGATATATTAGAGTATTGTTTTTATTTAAGAGCCACAACTCAATCCCCCTTTTCAACCTGTAGAAGGTCTGTTCAGTATCATGGAAGATGTTCAGTGTTGTGGAGGATACCATCACTACATCATTGGAGGGTATCCAGTACTATGGACGGATACCATTAGTACTGTGGAGGATGTTCAGTACTCTCAAGGATATTAAGTATTTCAGTACCACAAAGCTTTGGGTATTATCTCCACAGTGCTCAAGGTTTCCTCCTACGGTAATGAATATCCCTCCATAGTACTGATGGTATCTCTCTAAAGTGCTGAACACACTCCAATTTGCTGATTGTATCCCCCATAGTGCTGATGATATCCAAAACAGTCCTTTATATTCTCTGCAGTACTAAATATTCTTCACAGCACTGATTTTATCCTCCACATTACTGATGATATCTCTCCAAAGTACTGATGGTATTCCCCCTCAGTAGTGAACATCCTCCACAGTATTGATGATACACTCCGTCGTTCAGAACATCCCCAACAGTACTGAACATCCTTAATAACAGTACTAAAGATTCTCCACATTATTGCATTGACGTTCCCCAGGGTGAGTATCTATCTTTTATCTTTACAGGGCAACATTGATTTGGGGAAGGGCTCATGTAGTTAGTAATTTACCATGTTTTTATTATGTTATTATGTAAGCAATTTTAACAAGTAATTTAGATAATCATTATAATCATGTAAATTTATATGTTATAAAGTTGTGAATATAATTATGAATTTTAAATGCAAGCAATTTCTTTTATTTTGTGTGTTTATCTACATCCGAGTTAGAAAAGATTAATTCAAAAATAAACAATGCTTGTATTAAACGTTTTGATATAAATCTTCATCAGAAACTCTCCATTAAATCTTCATCAGTAATTGAGTTACTGATGAAGATTTATATCGAAACGTTTAATACAAGCATGGCTTATTTTTGAATCAATCTGTTAGAATTTTATAAACTTAGATAGTTAGGCTCTCGTATTATTATCGAGTTAGAAAAGAATGGCTAAACCCAGGATTTTGCCAAATGGTGTGGTGTATTACTGAGTGCTACTACTAGACCATCAAGTACATCAAAGACTACATATCAACAGAGACAAAAATATGAATGGGGGCCCATTAGAGGGGTCTTTTTATTGGGGTTTGCTTTTGATATTTCATGTAATTAAAATCTAGGTTTCATTGTTTTCGGTTTTTGTCTTTGCGCAAATTATTTATATCTATATGATAAACTAAATCATTTCTAAAAGAATGGATCAAAAATCTAAAAAGTCAAATATGTTTCAATAAGCTCAAAATGCTTTTTGCCATTGAAAAATAACTTCATTCATCATTGGTTCATTTTAGAGTACAAATTTGTTGCAACAGAATGCTGAAAATCATGTCCCTCAAGGTACTGAGGTTTTGAGCTCCGTTTACTACAAAGAATTTTGTGTTAAGGTGGAAACATATTTAAACGAAGAAAGTCCACAATACTAGGCTTTGTGCCGGACCTTTCGATGCTTGCGGCGAAGTAGGTAAAATAAAGCGAGACAGGAACAGCGCAAGACGACACACAGAAAAAGGTGGAAAGATATGACATTTCTTGTTGAATAGCATCCCTAGGATCAGAAAAACTATCGTTAAACAAAATGCACTTTGAAAGACAACGAACTAATGCTGACTTGAATCTGGGGGGCTAGGTGTGCTATTTGGGGTAAGACTGAGAACCCACCCCCCCCCTTTCTCCCCTGAGACAACATTCGACATGCGCAGTGGGAAGCCTCAAACAACAAACACCGAAGACCCAAAATGGCGGACGGCCACTCAAAAAATTTCGCCTCACCACAACGTGTTCTGTAAACCTCTGGAAAGACGAAAGGTAAACAATTTAATGTTTATTTTGTAAACAACGGAGACACTAACCTAATTTAGTTAAAACTGATATTTCGTATCGGTATTCTGGGCTGTTTAACTCGATTTTCTAGTTCTCAAAACGACGGAGTTAAATTCTGTCTGTAAAAATTTAGGCCCGAGGCTTTGCGCTGAGCGTCGCTTCGTGGCGTGCTATAAAAATGGGTTCATGCTCTCAGAGCGTTGTTCTGCTCAATATCAAATCCCTCAATCATCAAAAAATAAATTATTATTTCTTAATTATCATTATATTTGTGTCCTGGTATTTTTAAACCGTTATTATGTAATTTTTCAGCTAGCGAGAAAAAATTCTGAAAAAATTAACTTAGGCCCGTTTTCTGTGCGTGGTTTTGGGTCAGGATTATGAGTCATGTTCAATAACCAGTGTTTTGTTATGAAAAAGAAATCTTTCACCTGCAATTTGCTTTTTGGAATACAGTTTTATGGTTCAATTAAAATTAACTTCATTTCTCATGGTATGATATAGAGCTGCTGGCGCACTGAGAGATAAAGTAACACATTTTTATTTAATAAAGAGCAGCTTGCCCTAGCATTAAAAGTTTCTTGAATTTCCAATTGTTTACTATTGTTTAAGGAAACAATACAACTAAAAAATTTGTTACATTCTCTCAGAAATCCTTTTTATTGGATTCAGTGGCGGTTTTAGGTGGGGGCCAAGGGGGCCATGGCCCCAGGCCTCGCGCTTTGTTTGACCAAAAAGGGCCCCGCAAAAGAGAACAAAATGCAAAATACAGTATAGATAACGTCAAATATGGTCACATCAAGGGCCTCTAGAGGACTTTGGCCCCGGGCCCCGCAGTGTCTAAAACCGCCCCTGATTGGATTCTACTTGTTCCTTACTCAAGCTTTTTATTTTATAAGGAACACCTTGCTCTAGTAGTAAAAGTTCCTTACATTTTCTTATGTTTTCTATTGTTAAAGGAAACAATAGACCAAAAGTATCCATTATGTTTACCAAAACTCATTGTTCTAGGTTCTTAATAAACTGTTTCAACATATCTCTTCATTGTACAAGGAACCTACCCGAAGCACTAGTATTAAAAGTGTCTTAAATTTTTCTTTGATTTCTATTGTTAAAGTAAACAATCGAACAGAACAATCTGTCATGTTTTACCAGCAATCCTATTTCTATGTTCCTTTTAAACTGGTTCATTAAACACATACAATATAGAACCTAGCAAAAAGCACAGTACTAAAAGCTCCTTAAATTTTTTGGCGTTTTCTATTGTAAAAGGAAGCAAAAATAAATGTATTTTGCCCAAGATCCTACCAATAGACTCCTTATAAACTGGTTCCTTAATGTAAGAAAAAAAAGCATATATACACATTTTTTTCAAGAGAATCAAAAATCTTTTGGGATAACAAACTCTAGGACAAGATAGAAAAACTGATATTTTCGGTTGCACATTTTCAACACTTCCTTGTCCAACAACCAGACGATTGCCTTGTAGGGAAAGGTTTCTTGAGGTTTTTCACTCAGTGGCTCAATGTTAAGTGGGTTTCCATGGAGAATCCAGATCCAACATAATTTCTTTATCTGCATAATCAAGTTATCTTATCTTTAACCCTGGACATAAGCCTCAATGAATACTCATTAAGTCCAAAATGGATACTTATTAAATCTAACCTGAAACAAATTCTTTGCAAAACCAAGTTTGACCCTGAAGTCAAATCATATACTTTACAGGATAAAAATCACCCGATTAAACCCGCAAATCCTTATCACTCAAAGCCAAGAAATTATGATTGAGATTTACCAGGGAAGCTTAAGATAACAAACTCATATCTTTGAATATTTCAAATTCAATTGGCATAGTATTCTTAAAGTAAAGTGGCAGGGATTGCTGAGTGTTTAGATCACTTGACCCTTGATCGAAGGGTCCCAGGTGAAAACCACTGTCAAACTTGTTACATGAAGTATGAAGAGAGAATAAACCAGCTCTTTGTAATTCCAGGCAAAAAGGCAAAAGGAATCATAAGGTGTGGTCACATCGAGAGGAAGGACCAGGGTCGCACTGCTCGTTTAGTCTACCTACTCAGTGGGCCCTTTTGTGCTTAGCACATAAACCCATACCTTGCGAAGATAGTAAGCGTGTTTGCCTATCAAAATCAACATTTTAAGTCAATGAGTGCATTTGCAAAAGTCCCTCTTTTGGTCTGATTGAACATGAAATTTATTTCCTACTAGTATTTTTAGTGTATGACAATATGAAGTCAATTCTATCACCATCGAAAACACTCTTGTCATGGTACCACGATTCTAGTTGATTATGAAATGTCAAGAATTAAATGTAACAACCCCACATCCACTATTTATTTGCAGCCAACCAAGTGATAGAAAATAAAGATAAGGAAGCTGACATATGGCTCTGGGTGTACTTTTGCATTTCAGTGCTCTACTTTTAAAAAGTATTTGGGGTAACCATTGTTAAGAGCAATAAAAACGCACCATGCAAAAAAGAGTTGATTTTGGGTACTTTTTGGGGGGGGGGCTAATACCCCTCCCCTACTTTGTCGGATATTGCTTGTATGTGAACAGCTTTCTTGTCTAGGCCTATCCAGTTTCAGTCTTTGTGGCTTCATTAATCCCTCCACTGCTTTACACTGTTTGATGATATAGAAGTCATCTGATGTTTATTATTTTTGTTTCATGTAAGGGCATGACTTAGAAGCTCCATTGTACTGACTTCCATTGTATTTCATTGTTCTCCTACCGGAACAAAAATGTGTCCTTCTTATATCATGTGAGGATATTCAGATAATAAGATGGGTGGCGTGTTTTATTAAAAATGCACTAGAGATGCGCTGATCTGTCTCGTCATTATTTAGTCTTTTTCTTTCTTTCCTTTTCTTTCATTTATTGCTGTAACCTTTTTAACTATGTAATTTTTAATGACGCTTCTTGTGTAGCAAGTCAGTAATTGATATTGGTTGTACTGAAAATCCATCATAGTACTGATGGTATCTCTCCACAGTACTGAGCTTCCTCAACAGTACTTATCTTCCTCCATAGGTCTGATGGCCCTCTACAGTACTGAAAATTCTCTATATAGTACTATAATGATATAGTAAATAATAATTCATATGGGATATTCGTCACTGCACAAAGGAATAAGTTAGTGCATGCCCTGGTAGGGTATTTCATACACTAAGGAGAGTAGGCAACAAGTTTCAAAAATATCGTTCAGAGTTATACCTACAATTAATAATGATATGATAATAATACAAATATTTTAACAGGATAAAAGCTTCAACAAAAATATTGCTGTTTTCAATGCCTGTCCTGCTCAAAAAGAAAGGAAAAGAAATGTTAAAAACCTAATTTACAATTGCATAGCTATGAATAAATATCAAAATAAAAGTCCATGATGATTTTTAGAAATCTTAATCTATTTTACAAAGTTATTTCGTTTTCAAAAATACATCCAGTTTTTCCTTAAAATCTCGTTTGCTTTGGGCAATTTGTACGTCTTTAGGCAAATCGTTGTATAACTTTGCCCCCCAAAGATAAGGGGAAGGCAGGGAAAAGAAATGCTTGAAGCCTTGAATTATTTCATGTCATGTCTAGTTAGGAGTGTTGGGACATTCATCACAGCACAGATTCTAATCCAACACTGCCTATTTTTGAATCATTGTTGCAAAAATTGGTCATCACCTTAGATTATTTTCTGATAAGAACAGTATATTCTTTCTGTTGGTAGGTAGGTTGGTAGGCACAAACGCAAACAATCTTCGCAAGGTATGGGTTTATGTGCTAAGCAAAAAGGGCCCACTGAATAGGTAAACTAATCAAGCAGTGCGACCCTGGTCCTTCCTTTCGATGTGACAACACCTCTTGATTCCTTTTGCCTTTTTACCTGGAATTACAGAGAGCTGGTTTATTCTCTAGTCACACTTTGTGGCAGGTCTGAAGGTGGTTTCAAACACGGGACACAAGGGTCAAGTGATCTAACCACTCGGCAATCCCTGCCACTCAGTTCTAATTTCCCTTAATGTTTTCTACCATACAGCCCCAAAGCCACATCAGCCCCCTAATTCCAGGGACAAATTATGCCCCTGCATTCGTTAATCACTCAAAATTGATTATATTCATTCTTGTTTTAGAAAGAAACCAGAGAGCAGACACGCCACAACAACAATCGCAAAACGAAATCGCAAATCTCCCCTAGATTGTTTCAGAGCCAAAATCTTGAAACAACAACAACAACAGATTTGAAACTCTTATCAAGGTGAGCTCATAGAAATTTATGATATCAATGATCTTTTAGTTAATCTATTCAGTTGGCCCTTTATGCATAAACCAATACCTTACAAAAAGATAGTAAATTTATTTGCCTATCAACTATCAATACACTGCTTCAATCGGTTTGCCTATATAATTGGCCCTTTGTACTTTGCACATAAACCAATACCTTACAAAGATAGGAAGCGTATTTGCCTATCAAATATCAATGCACTGCTTCAATTAGTCTACCTATTCAGTGGCCCCTTTGTGCTTCAAGCGTAAACTAATACCTTACAAAGATAGTAAATAAATTTGCCTATCAACTATCAATTCACTTCTTCCATTGGTCTACCTATTCAATTGGCCCTTGGTTCTTTGCACATAAAGCAATACCATACAAAGATAGTGATTGTTTTTGCCTTTCAACTATCGATGCACTTCTTCCAGTAGTCTACCTATTCAGTGTGCTCTTAGTGCTTTGCACATAAACCAATACCTTGCAAAGATAATAGTATGTGCACTGTGAAGGGGTTTTCAGATAGTACACATTGATTAGGACTTAGGCCTATTGTATCTATGTTTTTGTATTTTTCAGCAACTCAAGTTAATCTCATCAAAGATAAAGCCAATTGAAAATGAGTTCTTTTAAAGTAAGTTTTTAAATTCTTAATTGTAGTAGATGTATTCTGTGACTGGCTAAGAGAAGCTTTCCATGAGTTGACACCTCCACTCACTGTTCACCTAGCCCACTACCATTGCTTGTCACATTTGAATTTGTCTAACCCACTGGACCTCTGCTCAGTTCGATCACTCAAGGGAAGATCTAGGTATTGTGGGGATGTTCAGTACTGTGCAGGATGTTCAGTACTGTGCAGGATGTTCAGTACTGTGGAGGAGGTTCAGTACTGTGGAGGAGGTTCAGTACTATGGAGGTTGTTCAGTACTATGGAGGATGTTCAGTACTGTGGAAGATGTTCAGTACTGTGAAGGATGTTCAGTACTGTGGAAGGTATTCAGTACTGTGGATGATGTTCAGTACTGTGGAGCATGTTCAGTACTGTAGAAGGTGTTCAGTGCTGTGGATGATGTTTAGTACTTTGGAGTATGTTCAGTACTGGGGAAGGTGTCCACTACTGTGGAGGATTTTCAGCACAGTCTATGGATACCATTAGCACTGCAGGGAATATATAACTTAGCCTTACTCTATACACTTATCCTAGTGCTTTTGTCACTAACCTTGCAGTAGTGTGATTCATATAGTATGTCTGATGAGTGTTCAAGCACAAAACTCAGAGTTAAAGAAGGACATCTCTCCTTAACGAGTGTAGATTCTACTG
Organism: Pelagia noctiluca; assembly: GCA_963924455.1. Classification (NCBI taxonomy): domain Eukaryota; kingdom Metazoa; phylum Cnidaria; class Scyphozoa; order Semaeostomeae; family Pelagiidae; genus Pelagia; species Pelagia noctiluca. The sequence continues at coordinate 2,813,903 of OZ004330.1, read as the reverse complement.
TGAATGAAATAATGCACTTATCAACAAAAGAGACCAGAAATTACTCCTTCATCCCTACAAGCCTGTTTTTTGATTGCTCATTCATCAGGAGATGTTCTAGTATATCCGAACACCAAATTTGCTAATAGAAATAAGATATTTTGGAGCATAAATCAATGTCACAAATCCATTTCAAAAATGTTCAGATACCATATCTTAAATTACTTCATATTATGAAAATATCATAATATCTATAATCTTCACTAGAATTCATAAGGCATGCTCTAACAATTTAAATGGAATTTTACCAGAGCAAGCTTCTGCAATTGACATTTGCCACCACCGGGTCTCAAACTCAGGTTGTTGCCACTTAAGGGGGGGAGGGGGCGCATTAACCACTGCCCTAAATCATGACAATCGGTTAGTACAGTAACCTTGAGGTGTTTACCACTCCAGGCTTATTCATGGTGAGGCATAAATTTGTGTTTTAAGATTACTTCAGATCAATGTTTATATCAACATTAATTCATAACAAGTTATGGTCTGCATAAGTCAATTGTATTAGCCTGCTCTAGTAAAATATTTGCATATATATTATTCTACAACCCCCACCAAAAGTCTTGAAACACTTGCTTGATATTTACAGTTTCCTTCATTTTGTCCCCTCCCTGCTTTACTATATTGTTTCTGACGACAAAAATTAGCAAATAGCATTCAGCCAGTGTTTGGAGTGGTCTCATAAAGTTCTTTTTGAGAAAAACATTGTTTTGATGGGAAGAGGAGTTTTATTGGAAAAAGAATGCTAGGAAAACAAAAAAGTAGTTCTTGTTAAGAAAAACAAGGGTGTTCCAACTACTTTTGGTAGGGATTGTACATTCATCATATATATTCTGTAGTAAAAATATCATAAACTATATATGTCATATTTAACTAAATAATTATGCATCTTTAAAATAATCATGGTTATAATATTTGAAGATGCATAATCATTAATCCACCATACTATGTCTATATCATTCTGTATTCATCAAATATATTATGTTGTCAAAATATCATATACTGTATACTTCATATATAACTATATAATTATGCATCTTCAAGATAATTATAATTATAATATTTTGAAGATGCATAAGTATTAATCCAGCCTACTTTGTCTATATTATTCTATATTCATCATATATATTCTATAGTCAAAATATCATATACTGTATATATCATATCATCACTTTATAATTATGCATCTTCAAAATAATTATGATTATAATATTTTAAAGATCCATAATTATTAATCCACATTGCTATGTCTATATTATTCTATATTCATCATACAGTATATATTCTGTGGTCAAAATATCATATACTGCATATATCATATATAACTATATAATTATGCATCTTCAAAATAATTGTAATTATAATGTTTTAAAGATGCATAATTGTTAATCCACCCTGCTATGTCTATATTATTCTATATTCATCATATAGTTAGTCAAAATATCATATACTGTATATATCATATATCACAGAGTGAACAAAGAATGAGACGAATAGGATGTTTATGATTTACTATAATTTTTAAAGCTCTCGACGCGTTTCGGCTAATCGATATCACATAATATATCACTATATAATTATGCATCTTCTCAAAATATTCCAAATATCACAAAAGTTTCTTCAATCAATATCAGCCGATATTCTTCTTGGCGTATCCCGGATGCACATTTCTATCATCGTAAACCCTCTCCGCCGTCTTTACGTTGCAGTTTGTTGTTCCACAACCTTCATCGTTGGCTCCTCTTCTATTTCTCAAGTACTCCATGCATCCCCTCCAGTAGTATTGGCGGTAATAACTAAATAATCCATAACATCTTTTTCTCAAGTGACCTAAAAATATCAAGTCGAGATATTTCATTTCTACATAATCTAAACAAACAGCGAAAGTGATCTAGATTTATAGCAAACATGTAACTTTAAAGGTCCATTGTAAAAATTCGATACCCTATTGTACAACAAGTTTGACAGACTACTATGGGTCTTATCTATATGTCTTGAGAGGGTTGGCATATACTGTAACAAGGCCTTTCAAAGACGTGAAAAGACGATAAAACAGTTGAATCCCTCACTGACATCACTTGACAGAACTTAATCAACGTCTCTTTTATATCATTAAATTTTGTAATTTGATTAATTTTTGTAAAGATTTTTGTATATATTTTGTAAAGAGATATTAATCCAGCTCCATATAGTTAAGCTGGTTAAGGGCCATCTCGGCCTATATACCATTGTTATAAAAAAATATGACGTCATGTTTCGCCACGTGCTTCTTGCTAGAGTTCCCTTGCATGGTTACCATGGCTTTCCAATAGAGACACGAAATATGTTCAAGAATATGATTGAAAAATACTCTCTCTGTTCTCAAGCCTCTATAGCTCAGCGGTTAGAGCACTGGTCTTGTAAACCAGGGGCCGAGAGTTCGATTCTCTCTAGGGGCTATGGCAGTCGTTTTTATTGGTGATTTATTGGTTTATTGATTTATTGGTTTGATTAGTGGTTTATTTATTGGTGATACTAGGCCATATTTTTTCTTTATTGAAAAGGAGGCTGCACTTGCTTCCTACTGTTGGAGGTTCCCGTTTGCGTTCTTACTAATTATTTTTGATAATTTTTTTAGCAGCTGTAACGTTGTATTCGGTTTTTTTGTATTCGAGAATTATTTGTTCAAGAATATGAAATTATAATTCATATTTAAGCAGAATGAACACATTAAAAAACAGACTTGTCCTTCTATTACTCCGAGTTTCGTGCTTACGCACTCGTCAGACAGACTATACCAACTACCAATACTACTTGCTATAGTCTGACAAGCACGGAACTCAGAGTAACAGAAGGACATGTTTCTTATGTGTTCATTTTGCTTATAATTGCTCTATACTCTAGTATATCGAGCAATATAGCAAGGATTGGCACTCTCCTCTCAAGTTTGATGTAACTCATATTTAATGAACCATTACAAATGAGTTTTTTTTTTAATATATCTCTGCCTCCTATCTCTGGAGACCAGAATAAGCTTTAAGCATTGTTCACAACACCTAGGTTCATCCTACATTGAGCGTTCACATGGCTCAAGCCAAAAAATGGTTGGCTCTCCTTGGAGGGTTACCCTACATTGTAAAGTAAATATATAAAAAGTACAGTAAGTATTTGACATGATAGTCACCACTCATCATGACAAGCCTTTGATATCTAGTAGGGCAACGTTTCGGGAGAGATCCGTCTCCCATCATCGGGCAATGAGAAATGTGGTTTCTTCTCTATTAATGCAAAGGTCGGAAATAGGGAAAAAATCACATTTCTCATTGCCCGATGATAGGAGACGGATCTCTCCCGTAACCTTGCCCTATTAAAAATCAAAGGCTTGTCATGATAAGTGGTGACTATCATGTCAAATATCGTGTAAGAAATAACCTTGATAAGACCAAATTTATTTAACAAGTACAGTAAAATTGAACGTAACCTAATACGTTTATGGAAGGTGAGGAACGTTTCTAGTGCCCCCATCAGGGTAAAAAGGGACAAGAGGGTAAAGATAGCACTGAATACAAATGACACCAACCTTAAAAAATATATTCGCCACGAACAATATTTATTTAAAAAAATTTGTAAAAATATATGTAAGGGCTTTTCGGTGCGCGCCATCTTCAGTACACAGTAGTTAAAAAGTTTATTTACAAGTTTATTAATTAGTTTAAAACGTGAAGCCGAAAAGCTTTTACATGTATTTTCATAAGTATTTTAAAATAAATATGACACTAACCTTCTTCGCTTGAAAAGAAATCCCTGCATCTCAAGTTGTGGTCATTATTGTAATCCTGGCGATGAGTATTTTCGCAGATATTTCGCCAGGCGTTTTCGCCGGTTTCGTCTCTCCCTGATTCTCTGTCTCCTGATTCGCCACTCCCTGACTCGTCAGTCGCGGTCGTCGCGCCTTTCTTGCTGTACAAATCGCCGAATTTTCGCCCGAAAAACGTCCTTGACTCGGCGTGGTATTGAGTTGCATTGCTGATTCGTGCGTGCACTTGTTCGTCCGTGCCTTGTTTTGATTGTCTAGAATACAATGGATAAGATTGTCTCGAAGAGTTTCCTATAAGAATCACCACCTCAGTAGTGCTAGATTACCACGACATACACACACTTTTGGGAATGTCTATGGAGGATGTTCAGTACTGTGGGAGATATCATTAGTACTGTGAAGGGATACCATCTATACTGCTGAAGATTTTTGGAACTTTGGGGGTAGTGCCATCATTACTGTGGAGGGAAACCAAAAGCACTGATAATCCCCAACCCAAATACCCAAAGGTCTTGTGGTTTCCCTAGTGCAGAATATCGTCAACAGTACTGATTACAGTACGGATGGTATCACCCAGAGTACCGATGGTGTTCCTTCACAGTACTGAACACCCCCCTATTGTACTAAGATATCCCTCCACAGTACTGAACATCGTCCACGGTACTGATGATAGCCTCCACAGTATTGAACAACTTCTACAGTACTGAATTTGATCCCTTCACAGTACTGAACAGAATTGCCCAGTGTGACAATTGTGAAAAATAGCCACCACAGTAGTGATTCTCCACCACAATAACGCGAATGACTTGCACATAAACCTAAGAACCATACTTTGCATGATACTCTAATTACTTTTCCTTCAAGCAAAAATGCTCACCTCATTAATTTTTTTAGTTTCAACCAAGAGACACGTGACGATTTGATCTTGAGACTAATACAGTCTGAAGATGACCGGTCACTGCAGATTGCTTCCTGTGTTGGTCTGTTGACTCCGGTTTCGCTACCCGGTCTCGTAGGCTCAACTTCTGCAGTGACGGTTTCTTGTGTCGGTTTGTTGAATCCGGTCTTGCCGTCTGGTCCTGTTGGGTCAAGGTCCAAAGTGATGGTTGTATGAATCGGTCCGGGTCTTGCTGTTGGTCCGGTATGTGCTGTTGGCATTGTATGGACTGTCGGTCTTGTTTTACCAACTCGGCCACTGGATAGGAAGGAAAAACAACAGAATAAGTAAAAACATCATAGATTTTATAAATACATCTTAAAGAGTATCCTAAATCATTTGATTCTTACAAAATCTCCCACCAAAAGTTTTGAAAATCTAGCCCTAAGGTTTCTTATAAACGGTTCCTTATAAAAATGAGTGTCAATCGGAATAATTTTTGTGAATGAAAATTTACCCTACAATCCTTGACATAAGGTATGAGACAGTGCTTGATTGCCAATCGATATATATACTAATTGTCGAAGAAAGACCCCCATCCCCCCTAAACAATGTTGTTTCAGATGTTGCTTTGGTGCGGAAATGCATCTGCAACATCCTCCGATGACATCCAGACCTAATATCAACATTGGTTTGGGGGGAGGGGGGGCTTCAACATCATCTTACAGGTTAATAGCTGCATGTTAAAGATAATGCTAAAATCACCATTGTGTCTCAAAACCTTATGGCGAGGATTGTCTCGGAGCCAACTTTTCTTAAACTCATCGTACATAAAAGAAAATTACGTTTTTATACCAGTTTCATTAGCTGAGTTCGATTCTGGCATCAAAATTGTTACCACTCTGCTTTGTATACTATTGTGACGTCATTTATAGTGAAAAGGAGGCTGATTTGGATCTCAGGCTATTAGGCCCTTTGACTACTTCGTATGTTATGTTTTTACATGGTATATTAGATAACACGGTTAACGGAACGGTTAACACTTAATACTTTTAATGCCCCAGTACTAAGATTTTCACGATTAACACGGTTAACGGCTTTTATTTAAATAATAAGACTATTATTTTGAATAATAGCCGTTGACCGTGTTAATCGTGAAAATCTTAGTACTGAGGCATTAAAAGTGTTAAGCGTTAACCGTTCCGTTAATCGTGTTATAATAAATGTGTAGATAATTTAATGAAAGAACTAGGCCAACATGTTTATTTAAGGCATGCTTCTAGAATTTTGTTATATTGGATAACACGGTTAACGGAACGGTTAACACTTAACACTTTTAATGCTTCAGTACTAAGATTTTCACGATTAACACGGTTAACGGCTATTATATAAAATAATAGTCTTATTATTTAAATAATAGCCGTTAACCGTGTTAACCGTGAAAATCTTAGTACTGGGGCATTAAAAGTGTTAAGTGTTAACCGTTCCGTTAACCGTACAATCAAATATAACACGTTTCAAAAAAGCGACAAAATTGACTATACAGGCCCACAATTAATCAGCCTTATTTTCACCATAAATGGCTAAATAGAGGTTTACAGAAAGCACTGAGAACCATTTGGATGATAGAATTGAGCTCAGCTACTGGACTTTGTGTATACCTCAAATTTTCTTGCCTGTGAGATAAGATTGAAAAAAGTTGAGTCTAAGTCTCGGAGCCAACTTTTCTTAAACTCATCGTACATAAAAGAAAATTACGTTTTTATACCAGTTTCATTAGCTGAGTTCGATTCTGGCATCAAAATTGTTACCACTCTGCTTTGTATACTATTGTGACGTCATTTATAGTGAAAAGGAGGCTGATTTGGATCTCAGGCTATTAGGCCCTTTGACTACTTCGTATGTTATGTTTTTACATGGTATATTAGATAACACGGTTAACGGAACGGTTAACACTTAATACTTTTAATGCCCCAGTACTAAGATTTTCACGATTAACACGGTTAACGGCTTTTATTTAAATAATAAGACTATTATTTTGAATAATAGCCGTTGACCGTGTTAATCGTGAAAATCTTAGTACTGAGGCATTAAAAGTGTTAAGCGTTAACCGTTCCGTTAATCGTGTTATAATAAATGTGTAGATAATTTAATGAAAGAACTAGGCCAACATGTTTATTTAAGGCATGCTTCTAGAATTTTGTTATATTGGATAACACGGTTAACGGAACGGTTAACACTTAACACTTTTAATGCTTCAGTACTAAGATTTTCACGATTAACACGGTTAACGGCTATTATATAAAATAATAGTCTTATTATTTAAATAATAGCCGTTAACCGTGTTAACCGTGAAAATCTTAGTACTGGGGCATTAAAAGTGTTAAGTGTTAACCGTTCCGTTAACCGTACAATCAAATATAACACGTTTCAAAAAAGCGACAAAATTGACTATACAGGCCCACAATTAATCAGCCTTATTTTCACCATAAATGGCTAAATAGAGGTTTACAGAAAGCACTGAGAACCATTTGGATGATAGAATTGAGCTCAGCTACTGGACTTTGTGTATACCTCAAATTTTCTTGCCTGTGAGATAAGATTGAAAAAAGTTGAGTCTAAGACAATCCTTGACATAAGGTATGAGACAGTGCTTGATTGCCAATCGATATATATACTAATTGTCGAAGAAAGACCCCCATCCCCCCTAAACAATGTTGTTTCAGATGTTGCTTTGGTGCGGAAATGCATCTGCAACATCCTCCGATGACATCCAGACCTAATATCAACATTGGTTTGGGGGGAGGGGGGGCTTCAACATCATCTTACAGGTTAATAGCTGCATGTTAAAGATAATGCTAAAATCACCATTGTGTCTCAAAACCTTATGGCGAGGATTGTCTCGGAGCCAACTTTTCTTAAACTCATCGTACATAAAAGAAAATTACGTTTTTATACCAGTTTCATTAGCTGAGTTCGATTCTGGCATCAAAATTGTTACCACTCTGCTTTGTATACTATTGTGACGTCATTTATAGTGAAAAGGAGGCTGATTTGGATCTCAGGCTATTAGGCCCTTTGACTACTTCGTATGTTATGTTTTTACATGGTATATTAGATAACACGGTTAACGGAACGGTTAACACTTAATACTTTTAATGCCCCAGTACTAAGATTTTCACGATTAACACGGTTAACGGCTTTTATTTAAATAATAAGACTATTATTTTGAATAATAGCCGTTGACCGTGTTAATCGTGAAAATCTTAGTACTGAGGCATTAAAAGTGTTAAGCGTTAACCGTTCCGTTAATCGTGTTATAATAAATGTGTAGATAATTTAATGAAAGAACTAGGCCAACATGTTTATTTAAGGCATGCTTCTAGAATTTTGTTATATTGGATAACACGGTTAACGGAACGGTTAACACTTAACACTTTTAATGCTTCAGTACTAAGATTTTCACGATTAACACGGTTAACGGCTATTATATAAAATAATAGTCTTATTATTTAAATAATAGCCGTTAACCGTGTTAACCGTGAAAATCTTAGTACTGGGGCATTAAAAGTGTTAAGTGTTAACCGTTCCGTTAACCGTACAATCAAATATAACACGTTTCAAAAAAGCGACAAAATTGACTATACAGGCCCACAATTAATCAGCCTTATTTTCACCATAAATGGCTAAATAGAGGTTTACAGAAAGCACTGAGAACCATTTGGATGATAGAATTGAGCTCAGCTACTGGACTTTGTGTATACCTCAAATTTTCTTGCCTGTGAGATAAGATTGAAAAAAGTTGAGTCTAAGACTGTCTCGGAGCCAACTTTTCTTAAACTCATCGTACATAAAAGAAAATTACGTTTTTATACCAGTTTCATTAGCTGAGTTCGATTCTGGCATCAAAATTGTTACCACTCTGCTTTGTATACTATTGTGACGTCATTTATAGTGAAAAGGAGGCTGATTTGGATCTCAGGCTATTAGGCCCTTTGACTACTTCGTATGTTATGTTTTTACATGGTATATTAGATAACACGGTTAACGGAACGGTTAACACTTAATACTTTTAATGCCCCAGTACTAAGATTTTCACGATTAACACGGTTAACGGCTTTTATTTAAATAATAAGACTATTATTTTGAATAATAGCCGTTGACCGTGTTAATCGTGAAAATCTTAGTACTGAGGCATTAAAAGTGTTAAGCGTTAACCGTTCCGTTAATCGTGTTATAATAAATGTGTAGATAATTTAATGAAAGAACTAGGCCAACATGTTTATTTAAGGCATGCTTCTAGAATTTTGTTATATTGGATAACACGGTTAACGGAACGGTTAACACTTAACACTTTTAATGCTTCAGTACTAAGATTTTCACGATTAACACGGTTAACGGCTATTATATAAAATAATAGTCTTATTATTTAAATAATAGCCGTTAACCGTGTTAACCGTGAAAATCTTAGTACTGGGGCATTAAAAGTGTTAAGTGTTAACCGTTCCGTTAACCGTACAATCAAATATAACACGTTTCAAAAAAGCGACAAAATTGACTATACAGGCCCACAATTAATCAGCCTTATTTTCACCATAAATGGCTAAATAGAGGTTTACAGAAAGCACTGAGAACCATTTGGATGATAGAATTGAGCTCAGCTACTGGACTTTGTGTATACCTCAAATTTTCTTGCCTGTGAGATAAGATTGAAAAAAGTTGAGTCTAAGACAATCCTTGACATAAGGTATGAGACAGTGCTTGATTGCCAATCGATATATATACTAATTGTCGAAGAAAGACCCCCATCCCCCCTAAACAATGTTGTTTCAGATGTTGCTTTGGTGCGGAAATGCATCTGCAACATCCTCCGATGACATCCAGACCTAATATCAACATTGGTTTGGGGGGAGGGGGGGCTTCAACATCATCTTACAGGTTAATAGCTGCATGTTAAAGATAATGCTAAAATCACCATTGTGTCTCAAAACCTTATGGCGAGGATTGTCTCGGAGCCAACTTTTCTTAAACTCATCGTACATAAAAGAAAATTACGTTTTTATACCAGTTTCATTAGCTGAGTTCGATTCTGGCATCAAAATTGTTACCACTCTGCTTTGTATACTATTGTGACGTCATTTATAGTGAAAAGGAGGCTGATTTGGATCTCAGGCTATTAGGCCCTTTGACTACTTCGTATGTTATGTTTTTACATGGTATATTAGATAACACGGTTAACGGAACGGTTAACACTTAATACTTTTAATGCCCCAGTACTAAGATTTTCACGATTAACACGGTTAACGGCTTTTATTTAAATAATAAGACTATTATTTTGAATAATAGCCGTTGACCGTGTTAATCGTGAAAATCTTAGTACTGAGGCATTAAAAGTGTTAAGCGTTAACCGTTCCGTTAATCGTGTTATAATAAATGTGTAGATAATTTAATGAAAGAACTAGGCCAACATGTTTATTTAAGGCATGCTTCTAGAATTTTGTTATATTGGATAACACGGTTAACGGAACGGTTAACACTTAACACTTTTAATGCTTCAGTACTAAGATTTTCACGATTAACACGGTTAACGGCTATTATATAAAATAATAGTCTTATTATTTAAATAATAGCCGTTAACCGTGTTAACCGTGAAAATCTTAGTACTGGGGCATTAAAAGTGTTAAGTGTTAACCGTTCCGTTAACCGTACAATCAAATATAACACGTTTCAAAAAAGCGACAAAATTGACTATACAGGCCCACAATTAATCAGCCTTATTTTCACCATAAATGGCTAAATAGAGGTTTACAGAAAGCACTGAGAACCATTTGGATGATAGAATTGAGCTCAGCTACTGGACTTTGTGTATACCTCAAATTTTCTTGCCTGTGAGATAAGATTGAAAAAAGTTGAGTCTAAGACAATCCTTGACATAAGGTATGAGACAGTGCTTGATTGCCAATCGATATATATACTAATTGTCGAAGAAAGACCCCCATCCCCCCTAAACAATGTTGTTTCAGATGTTGCTTTGGTGCGGAAATGCATCTGCAACATCCTCCGATGACATCCAGACCTAATATCAACATTGGTTTGGGGGGAGGGGGGGCTTCAACATCATCTTACAGGTTAATAGCTGCATGTTAAAGATAATGCTAAAATCACCATTGTGTCTCAAAACCTTATGGCGAGGATTGTAGTAGGATTCGAACCTACGACCTCTAGAGTAGTTTTCTGGTTCGTTTTACCACTGCACCATCAGGTCCTCAAGAAGCCAAAGCCTTTTTTATAAATCGTGCTGCAATTCAATTCAATTTTATCCTTATGATAAAAGACGTTGATCTCAAAATAAAGACTAGATCGATCATTATTTTCTCTCTAGAGCTACACTACAAAAATCTATGAGATTGAGAATTTTGAATTCAATCAGTGAAGTTTTACACTGTATTTTTATCGTCTCGTTGTCGCTATATTCTTTCTGTCACAGGGGTCTCCTTTTTAGTAATTTTCAGAAAATATTCCACCAAGAAGATTCTTATTCGAGCCCCCCGCTAATCAATTTTTTGAGAATTCTCCAACCCCTCTACCATTCTTACCCCCTGTCTATTAGTAACCAGAGAGTAACCCGTAACGTCGTAGTGCCTCCAAGTAAACCTGACACACCTTTTAGATTGAGACGTGGTTCTGCGTCTACGCCTTCTGCGGTAGGTACCAAAGAACGTCCTGCGTCTGCCACTGACGATAGAAGTTATCCTGCGGTAGCCAACGAGGACCGGTTTGTGGATCCCAGTATCAGGGGTCGGCTCCATGGGCGTCCTGGCCGGTGGTCCAGGGTTGGTCGGAGCAAGTGGTTCAGGATTGGTCGGAGCAAGTAGTTCTTCTGTGCTGATCTCCAAATCCGGTTCTTCTGTGCCGGTCTCAATAGCCGGTTCTTCTCTGGTCTTCTGAACAACTGGTTCTTCCGTGGTCCTCTCAATTACCTGTTCTTCCGTGGTCCTCTCAATTACCGGTTCTTCTGTGGTCCTCTCAACAATCGGTTCTTCGGTGGTCCTCTCAATTACCGGTTCTTCTGTGGTCCTCTCAACAATCGGTTCTTCTGTGGTCATCTCAACAATCGATTTTATTCTGCGGGTCTCCACAATCGGTTTTATTCTGCGGGTCTCCACAATCGGTTCTATTCTGCTGGTCTCCATAATTGGTTCTACTGTGCCCCTCGTGATGGCTACCGGTTCTTCAGTGCTGGTCTCAACAATCGGTTCTATTCTTCTGGTCTCCACAATCGGTTTTATTCTGCTGGTCTCCACAATCGGTTTTATTCTGCTGGTCTCCATAACTGTTTCTACAGTGCCCCTCGTGATGTCTACCGGTTCTTCTGTCCTGGTCTCCACAATCGGTTTTATTCTGCTGGTCTCCACAATCGATTCTATTCTGCGGGTCTCCACAATCGGTTTTATTCTGCTGGTCTCAACAATCGGTTCTATTCTGCTGGTCTCAACAATCGGTTTTATTGCGCCGCTCGTGACAGCTACCGGTTCTTCTGTTCTGGTCTCAACAATCGGTTCTATTGTACCTCGCGTGATAGCTACCGGTTCTTCTGTGGTGGTCTTGGTTGCCTGGCTGTTTTGCATGGATGGGATAAGAATTGAATTGTCAAGCTAGAGATATGTCATTTATCGGGCACAATAGAAATTATGCTAGATTTGATCAAGTGACTACCCTCCAGATGTACTACTTGTCAACATGAAAAATGGCCTCTCCTACTCCGGAGATTACAACGAAAACAGATTATCATTTTGCTTCCCGTTCTATATAACCTAACTTAGGAAAATACGAATAAGCAATTTACTACACGGCCTAAAAAGAATCTAGGAAAGGAAAGTTGCCGAACAGGCACTACAAAATGTTGGAAACATAAACATTCGTGTTTTTCAGACTGAGGGAGAAAAAAACTTCTAAGGGAAGCCATCTTGAAACCTCGTTCTCGTTGCACTTTGATTTGGGCTATTTTGCAGACTGTGGAATCTGGGATCCTAATACTTCAGCATGAAACTCTGAAGTCCCATCGGTTTACCAAAGGTTGAAAATTTTCATCAACTTACCCAGTCTCTACTGCTTTCTTTGCAATGTTCTGCAAAAGAATTTTGAAATTCTCAACAAAATCGGAACTGAATATCGGAGAGCCAAAAAGTGCATCAGACTTCTCGGTTGCAGACAAGACCAAAACCAACACGAAAACCAATCCGTGAAGCTTCATCCTGATCAAGCAGAAGAGAAACTCTAGCCTGGCTAACTATAATTTCTACGACTCCACTCCAAATTCTCCTGTCATGCGCTCTAATTAGTGTATGTCTCTATTGCTTTGTCGCATATGTCTGGGCCATGCCTCGTGTCCCATATTTATATGGGGGGATTTATTTTAGTTTTTTCTTTAAAGTGATTGATTTGACAACTGTCTGTTATAGAAATCCACCACTGTCTCCGAAATGTATTTTTTGCTCATTTCTTCCTTCGAGTGTTGGCTCAAGAAAATGAATAAGCTTCAGTTGGCAAATGACCTAGTAACTTAACGATTTAAAACCGTATGTGCCAAAAAAAACGTATCTTTAACGGGCTCAATGTAAGATTCCTATCTTACATATATCTCTCCACTCTACTGAACACCCCTCCACACTACTCAGAGATATTCCCCACACGACTCAGAGATATCCCTCCCCTCCACACTACTGACCACCCCCAGACTTCTCAGATATGTCCCAGCCCTTCACACCACTGAATACCCCCGACACTACTCAGAGATAACGTTCCCACATTACCAAGAGATTTCCCACCCCTCCACAGTACTGAACGTGACTGAACACCTCTAACTGAGTAAGCTTTTGTATGAGTAAGCTTGCCTATTGATAAGAATTTATAGAGACTGATAAAAATGGTCCTGCCCTAAGGTTAACCCTGCCTAACATAAGAAGTAAACCTAAGAAGCAAAATAATGGGTGCAGGTGAATTTACTGCTGGGGCGATGTTCTTAGGAAGGCACCCCAGACTTATTACATAAGCTAAAGTTTATCGCTATTGGTAAATTTGCTGGAAGCTCAAAACTTGTGAGTGACGTCAGCATATCAGAAAACGCATTGAATCTCATGGTGCAAGTCTAGTGAGAGACTTGAAAACTTCCAATAACCTTAATTATCCCAACGGGCCTTCACTATTGATAAATTAGCTGGACGCTGAAAACTATGACTCATTAAGAAACAGTTAAATGTCTGGCCTTACTTCTAAGATGACGTATGCTCGAGTTTAAGCAATCTCTTAATGGTGGTAGTCTCGTCTTCATGTGAATTAAGGTGGATTGATTGAATTGAATTGCTCAAATTTATGATAATTTATGTAACAAGACTAGGTTGACCTTACCAGCATGTAAGCGGGTCCTTACTTGAAGTTCGCAACTGTCTTTGAAATATATTTTTTGTTAATTTCTTTTTTGAGTGTTGACTCAAGAAAATTAAAAACCTTTTAAGTGACATAAACTCATTAGTTTGATTCATGGGTGATAGGAAACAAATTCAATCAATATGAAACAGAGGCTCTTTGTTCTTGTGAAGTTATCAAGACATGATTTTGCTTGCACGTTGCTATCACTTTTCTAGTAATGTGGAATTTGTCAAGTAATGTTGAGGGATATTATCAGTATCTTGGATGGATATTTTGCAGTAATGTGAAGGGTGTTCGGTTATGTGAAGGGATATATTCAGTAACGTGTATGGTATTCTGTAATGTGTTATCATTGGTGTATTGTAAGGATTTCTTGCAGTAATGTGGAGGGTGTTAGTAACGTGTATGGATATTTTGCAGCTATGTGAAGGGTGTTCAGTAATGTGAAGGGATATATTCAGTTACGTGGAGGGTGTTCAGCAACGTAAAGGAATATCATTAGTAACTAGAAGGGATATCTTGCAGTAATGTGGAGGGATATCTTGCATTAATATGGAGGGATATCACAAGTAATGTGGATGGATATTATCAGTAATTTCGAGGGATATTATCTGTAATATTGAGAGATATCTTGCAGTAATTTGAAGAGATATCTTGTAGTAATGTTGTTAAATATCTTGTAGTAATGTTGAGAGATACCTTGAAGTAATGGAAAGGATGTCTTGCAGTAATGTAGATAAGAGAGATATCTTGCAATAATGTGGAGAGATACCTTGAAGTAATCTGGAGAGATATCTTGAAGTAATCTGGAGGGATATCTTGAAGTAATGTGGAGGGATATTATCAGTTATGTCGAGGGATATCATCTGTTATGTGGAGGGATATCATCAGTTATGTGGAGGGATATCATCAGTTATGTGGAGGGATATCATCAGTTATGTGGAGGGATATCATAAGTAATCTGGAGGGATATCTTGCAATAACGTGAAGCGATATCTTGCGTTAATGTGAAGGGATATCTTGCATTAATGTGGAGGGATGTCTTGCATTTATGTGAAGGACATCTTGCATTAATGTGGAGGGACATCTTGAAGTATTGTGGAGGGATATCTTGAAGTAATGTGGAGGGATATCTTGCAGTAATGTGGAGGGATATCTTACAATAATGTGGAGGGATAACTTGAAGGAATGTGGAGGGATATCTTCAAGTAATGTGGAGGGATATCTTGAAGTAATGTGGAGGGATATCTTAGAATAATGTGGAGGGATATCTTGCAGTAATGTGGAGGGATATCTTGAAGTAATGTGGAGGGATATCTTACAATAATGTGGAGGGATATCTTGCAGTAATGTGGAGGGATATCTTGCAGTAATGTGAAGGGATATCTTGAAGTAATGTGAAGGGATATCTTGAAGTAATGTGGAGGGATATCTTGAAGTAATGTGGAGGGATATCTTGAAGTAATGTGGAGGGATATCTTAAAGTAATGTGGAGGGATATCTTGAAGTAATGTGGAGGGATATCTTGAAGTAATGTGGAGGGATATCTTGCAGTAATGTGGGTGGATATTATGAGTAATGTAGAGGGATATCATTAGTAATGTGGAGATGTATGATTAGTAATGTGGAGGGATATCGTCAGTAATGCGTAGATGTATCTTGCAGTATTGTGGAGGGATAACATTATTAAGGAGGAGGGACATTATCAATAATGTAGAGGGGTATTATCATTAACGTGGAGAGTGTTCAATAACGTGAAGGTATGTCTTACAGTTATGTGTGAGCTGGGGAAAACATCCAAATCCGAGGAGGTCTCTCCCTTTCTGTTGAATCCAAGTTTCATTCAGTTTCATTCTCAGATGCAAATTTAAAGGTCGTCGGTTCGATTCCTACCTGGATCATGTTCATTATCACAAATCATTTCGATTCATTGACTTTTAATACACAGATGCTCTATCTCGAAATAGCCAGGGAAATGAGCACCAAGTAATGAAATAAGCATAACTAGGAGCCGTGAGTCCGTTGGCTTTGAACAGTTGTGACAGTGTGCGTTTCACACATAACTGTCGATTCATGTTATCTTGAATAGCCTAAGTCATAAGACAGACAGATGCAGTCATCCTGGGTGATTCATTAGCACTTTGACAAACGACTGTGCAGTAGTTTGAATGATGTTCGGTACTGTGGAGGATGTTCAGTACTGGAGATGTATTCAGTACTGTGGAGGATGTGCAGTTCTGTGGAGGATGTTCAGTAGTCTGAAGGATACCATCAGTACTATTGAGGATGCTCAGTACTGTGGATGATGTTTAGTAATGTGAATAATGTCTAATACTGTGGAGGTTGTTCAGTATTGTAGATGTTGTTCTCATTACATTGGAAGGTATTAAGTACTTTAGAGGGTTACTATTAGTACTTTGGAGGATTTTTAGTACTGCAGGGGATATCATCTTTACTGTAGAGGGATACCATCCAGTACTGTGGAGTACTCTAGGGGTATATCATTCTTACGTTAGATAATGATGCATTACTGTTGAGAGTGTTCAGTACATTGGAAAGTGTTCAGTAAGTTCTGGGGGATACCATTAGTTCTGTGAAGGGATACTTTCAATACTGTGGAGGATGTTTATTACTGTGGGGGTGTTCAGTAGCTACTTTTTGAGAATTTTCAGTACTGTGGAGGGTATTCAGTACTGTGGGGGATACTATCAGTACATTGAGAGCTATTCAATACTGTACAGGACATCATCAGTATTTTGGCGGGGAAAATGATCTGAAGGAGGGATACCATCAGTATTGTAGAGGGTGTTCAATACTGTTGTGTACTATGAAGGATGCCATCAGTGCATTGGCGTTCAGTACTGTGGGATCTATTCCTTTCATAACTCGTTCTTGATTTAACAACAATGCGTGATGCCAGAACGAGCAGTGAAAAGTACAATTCTCTTAATTGCACATTTCCATTCATGACAACAGCAGTCATTATAATATTTCGATTTTCTTGTAGCAACGAGGCCGCAACAACTACTCAAACGAGGCCAGAATGAACAACAGCAACAACTTCAATTCATACGGCCGCAACAACCGCCACAGAGGGTCTTCTTTACACACAACATCCACGCAACAAAGAGAAACAGGAACTATTGAAAAACTACTGGTATGTGGAACTTATTGCATTGGTTCCCTGTTGTTTTGCAACTGATACCACACCCTGCTATAGTTAAAGATTGATATTTGCCTATGATATTTTACCTACTCTGGGAACATCTTTGCAGTACTGTGGAGGATACTCTATACTGTGAGGGATAGTATCAGTAGATTTGAGGCTGTTCAGTGTTGTGGTAGTACAGTTGAAGGGTAATCGTCAGTACTGTGAAGGGTATTGAGTATTGTGGGGGATATAGATGGTGTTGTGGAGGATATTTTCAGTACTGTGGGGGGATTCCATCAGTACATTGGAGGGTATTTAGCATTGTGGAGATACCATAAGGGTATTCAGTACTGTGAGATGGGGCCTGGGGGGGTGGGAAACGATCATATGACATGCCCCTTTATCCCATTGGTAATTCCCTTTTCCTAGACGATGTTAACCAATCAGAAGTGAGGTGGGTTGATCATGTGACATGCCCCACTATCTCATTGATAATTCTCTTTCACAGACAATATTAACCAATCGGAAGTTACGTTAAGTAGTGGTCATGTGACATGTCCCAGTGCCTCATTGTTAATTCTCTTTCACAGACAATATTAACCAATCGGAAGTTACGTTAAGTAGTGGTCATGTGACATGTCCCAGTGCCTCATTGTTAATTCTCTTTCACAGACAAGCTATGGATTTATAGAATGCGTTAACCAAAAGACAAGAATATTCTTTCACTACAGTGAATTCGATGGTGACGTCCAGAGTATTAATGTTGGAGGTCAGTAGGTTTTCTTTCATCTATTCTCTGAAACGTTTATGTAAGTAATATAATAATTTTATGTATGTAGGGTATCTCTATAGCGATTGCGTTATTAATGCCGCATCACAGTGCTCGATGTACGAACGTACAGAGCGATATAGAAGAGAAACAAGAAAGGAGACTGGCTCTCTGTTACTTAAAAGTTTCGTGCCCTCGCAATCATAAAACAGACTATAATAGATTATAGACTGGGTATACCACGAAAAAGTAGATCATTATTATTATTTCTATGCATTGCGTTGTCCAACACTGCATCATAGTGCTCGATGTACGAACGTACAGAGCAATATAGAAGAGAAACAAGAAAGGAGACTAGCTCTCTGTTGCTTAAAGTTTCATGCTCATTCAATCATCAGACAAACTATTAACAGCCATGAGAATGGAAATTTCACAATCATACGACTCTTTTAATTAGTCGATAATGTACACGCATTTCTTTTATAAGTAATTTCAGCTTGAGCTCAGTACTGAAAATTGCTTAGCTAGAGGGCCAATTTAAGTACTCAAAATTGCTTAGCAATTGCTTAGCTTTTTATACTTGAAGATTTTTTCTTAGAATACTATCTTACAAGTTTCTGTACAACAAATGTAAATGGTATCTTTGCATACAAAAAGGTGCCAGGGTACTAATATCTACTAAAACCTGCTTCTCTATAGCTGCTGCGCGATTTTCATTGCCAATAGGATCTTTACAACAATTTTCAAATTGCTTAGCATTCCTCTATCAAGAACTGGAATTGCTTATTTTTTTGTCATGTCGAGTACTGACTTGCTTATAAAGCAATTGCTTATAAAAGAAATGCGTGTTATAGTCTGTATGATGATTGCATGAGCATGAAATTTAAGTATCAGAGAGCCAGTCTCCTTTCTTGTTTCTCTTCTATGTATGTAACTTATGTATATGGGGCCCTTTTTTATCAATTTTTGCCAGGATTTCAGATATTCATGGGGCTAGTGATGGTTTTGTAAGCAGGATGGGGCACGTTAAGAGTAAGGATAGTGGAGTTAGGGGATAGACTGGGTAGAATGGGGTACGTCTAGGGTTGGCATGGGGAAGGATTAGGTGCGTTAGGTGGTAATATGGGGCCAGATGGGGTACTTTTAGGAAAGGGGAAATTAATTGTATATTGGGGGTTTTCCTGGGCTGTCTGTGTTATACCTGTTCAAAAAACATCTAAATAAGCAGCTGATATGGACTCATAAGTAACAAAAACTTCCTGGTACATCAGTAATTTGAATGATATTATATTCATTAAGTATTAACGTAGTTTGTGTCTCGATACTATTCCATTGCTTATAGCGGCATCACAGTACTCGACGTACAAAGGTACAGAGCGATATAGATTAGAAATAAGAAATGGGACTAGCTCTCCATTACTTCTAACACGCGACCAGTAATAGAAAGTCAGTCTCCATTCTTGTTTCTACTTATAAGAGTTAACCTATCTCTAGAGCATTGCATTGTCTATACCTGCATCATATTGCTCGATGTACGAAGGTACAGAGCGATTTAGATCAGAAATAAAAAAGGCGACTGGTTTTTCTGTTACTTCTAACTTACAGATGTTAATGGAGAGAGAATCTTTCGTACTGTAAGAGTTAACAATCTCTATACTAATGCTTAGTCTCTAACTGCATCACACTGCTCGATTTTTAGATGTTCAGAACGATGTAGATCAGAAACAAGAAAGAAGACTGGCTCTCTGTTACTTAAAGTTGAATCTGATGAGCCAGTCTCCCTTCTTGTTTCTTATCTAACATAGTTTCTATCTATACTGAGGGGATATTGTTATAATTATCAATAATTATCATATTTGCCGAATGATAGCTAGTATAGATAAAATGCTTTTTAGAATTTAATAGATATTGAATTGGATTGAAATTTATTTAATTCAATTCAATCATTCATTTCACACCTTTTTTACTTGCAGACACTGTTGAGTTCACACCATCTTCCGACTATAGAACTAACAAGCCAGTGGCAATCCAAGTGAAAATTGCTCCTTTAGTAGCATTAGAAGGCCTTGGTGATCAGCCTCTCACTGGTAAAATTGAATGCGAGGCTCGCCCCGGATCTCCTGCAAGCTTGGGAGATGAGGTCCTGGGGAGAGTTAGCTATGACAGAAATGGGGTAAGCGAATGTTCTTTATTTTTAATGGTATTTTGATGGTATTTTCCAGAAATGGGGTAAGCGATTTTACTTTGAAGATAACTGGAATGTTTTGAATGATCTATAAGAGACTGAAAAATCGTGCAGCTATTTTTAACAAACAATCAAGTCAATATCTTTTCTTTGGCAGCCATATTGGGAGTCCATAGAGCAAGCCAAAGCAATGGCTTCAATCATTTGACTGCAGAAACCCGAGAATGCTCGATCCAGTCTTTATATTGAGATCAGTGGGTTGGGGATATTCAGTACACTAGTCTATGGAAATTATTGCAAAGGCGAATTAAAAATTGTGGCAAAATTGCAAAGCTGTGAGGGCTAGGCCGGGACTAAAATTCCCATAATTTGTGTCATACAGCTCATAACAGCATAACTTTTGCTGGAAAATAGGAAGGTTTGCTGGCGCTATTTTTAATTAGAACCTAGAGCAATAATTGTTTGTATAAATCTTATGAGATATATTTTTACTGACAAAAACTTGAAAATTCTCCCCCCTGGACTAATTTTGAAACACTAAAATTCCCAGCAGTCTTACTACAGGGAAAACTGAAACACTTTTCTTTGAATACTTGTTGCTGAGACTACTAGTTACAAAACAACTGAAGCCTTTCTTCCCGCTAAATGGATTAATCTAGTGATTTTGTTTAGGGGATATTTCCCTCCACAGTACTAAACATCCTCCACGGTAAATGGACATCCTCCACAGTACTGAATATCCTCCACAGTACTGAACATCCTCCACAGTACTGAACATCCTCCACAGTACTTAACATCCTCCACAGTATTCAACATCCTCCACAGTACTTAACATCCAGAGATTCAGTCTAAAGACTTGTGTTGAGAATTGTATAGTACACCTAAAGCTTGTCACTTCTATTAATGATTTTGAATATGTTTTGTAGGAATTCTTTTTCCTCCCGTTCTCCCCACATGACGTAGAATCAGGGGGAACGTTGAAGAAAGGTGATATCGTCACTTTCCGCATCTCCAATGACAAGAGGTTTGTTAATTATCATTTTTATTATTATTATTCTAATAAACATAGATTCATAAGAATCTATTATTCTCCTGACGATGACACGATTGTCGAAACTAGTTGAGATATAGACTGATTGTAATTAGTATTCCTTGTCATCTTTATTTTATGTTCATTCTCTAGATTCATAAGGTATATAAGGTACACAAGGTATAACACATAATATCAAATTCTAATAGATCAATTATAAAACAGTATTTTAACAGTTTGGAAAGTCTTAACCAAGTCTTAACCGATTATGTCTTAGCTAAACTGATTATGTCGTATGGATATGTCTATCCGGATTTGTCATGATAAAAGAAAATGTGTATTGTCGTCGTCATTCTTGTCTTTAAATTCATCTTGAAACTCCGGTTTCCTGCCAACAAATCAATTGCTATTATTAGCATCATTATAAGCATTTTCTAAAGTGTCATACTGGGTGAGTTGTTAGGGATAGTCCATTTACCATGCACTGAAAAGAAATTGAATGATTTTTTGCATTGACTCAGCCTTTACACAATTCAAAAGGGTAATGACCCAACCCAAAAACGTCAATTGTATTTTTTTTATACTTATTATATCTATTTTCTTACCTATTTATCTGTTCACCTGTTTATCTGTTAATAGTACTAGAACAATTATAAAACGGTTTTTCTGACATTGTTGAAAGCATCTTAAAAAGAATTAGCGAAGAATTTTACTTTTTCTTTGAAATTTGAGGAGAAGCAGGATTTGGTAAACCAATCGAGTTAATTTATGAGAATGAAAATGACCCGAGTAGGACTCGAACCCACGACCTCTGGATTCGTACTCTAGAGCGCTACAACTGTGCAATCGGGCTATGAGAAACCTAGGCCATTTCATTCACAAAAATTGCACCACCACTCACCGAATGCAGAGACGGACATATCCGTGCACTTTAGCACTACACTGGACCTGCCGAAGGGCGACGACTTACTCGTAACCCCGGTGTTCAGTGGTAGCGCTCTAGAGTACGAATCTAGAGGTCGTGGGTTCGAGTCCTACTCGGATCGTTGTCGTTCTCGCAAATTATCTCGATCTTTTTGAAATATATGGAAGATATTTTTGAAAACAAGTTATGC
This sequence comes from Pelagia noctiluca, assembly GCA_963924455.1. NCBI lineage: Eukaryota > Metazoa > Cnidaria > Scyphozoa > Semaeostomeae > Pelagiidae > Pelagia > Pelagia noctiluca. The sequence continues at coordinate 2,791,515 of OZ004330.1, read as the reverse complement.
AATATTTGCTTGGGATTTGCGTAAAAACCTTATTTTCTTATGAGCACACAACCCTTGAAATCTGTAAAAGAACGCACCCTAAGTATATATCGGCTTAAATTTGACTTATACTAGAAATATTATATAGCTTCTTCATCGATGGGCCCTATTTTTTTGAAATTCATGTTTTTATGATGGCCTAAGGCCTCGTTCACACTGCTCCGCACTTGTTTGTCTCCGTATTTGAAGACGAAAAACAATTTAAGGAAGCAGGTTTCGGAACCAAAATTTTAAAACATGTAGCCATTTGTAAGAATGGTGTACGAGCTTTTAGGTAATGATTCATATACCAATAGAAATCCGATACAGGACCTTCTGTGATTTCTAGAATCAAGGTTCTTAAGATAAGTGAGTTAAGAACGAAGAGTGAAGTGAACATTATAATACCAAGAAATCGTAGCAAACTGCTTCAATATGAGATTTGAATTTTCGGACGGTTTCTTACACCTCTCTTTGATTTCTTCCTTAGAGACGGGCAAATGAGAGCCCGGAAGCTCATTCTGAAGGAACCGGTCGTGAAAACAAAGGTCCAGGGTATTGTCAGCTCTCTGAAAGACTCGTTCGGATTCATAGAGCGGGCGGATATCGTATCGGAAATCTTCTTCCACTACAGTGAGTTTGATGGTGATATTGCCGACCTTACAATTGGTGATGATGTCCAGTTTTATATGCAGCAGAGAAAGGTTGGTATTGTATTGTATTCTAATGTATTATATTGTATTGTAATGTATCGCCTTGTATTGTATTGTCTTGTATTGTGTTGTATTGTCTTGTGTTGTATCGTTTTGTTTTATGTTGTATTGTCTTGTGTTGTGTTATCTTGTGTTGTCTTGTGTTGTATTGTTTTGTTTTGTGTTGTATTGTCTTGTGTTGTGTTGTCTTGTGTTGTCTTGTATTGTATTGTGCTATACTGTATTGTATTGTTGTGTATTGTATCGTTTTGTATTGTATTGTCTTGTATTGTGTTGTATTGTCTTGTGTTGTATCGTTTTGTTTTGTATTGTATTGTCTTCCGTTGTGTTGTCTTGTGTTGTGTGGTGTTGTATTATCTTGTGTTGTATTATATTGTCTTACGTTGTATTGTATTGTGTTATACTGTGTTGTATTGTCTTGTGTTATATCGTTTGGTTTTGTATTGTATTGTATTGTATTGTCTTGTCTTGTGTGTTGTTGTGTTGTATGGTGTTGTGTTATCTTGTGTTGTATTATATTGTCTTATGTTGAATTGTATTGTATTATACTCTGTTGTGTTGTTGTGTTGTATTATCTTGTGTTGTATTATACTCTGTTGTATTATATTGTGTTGTATTGTCTTTTATTTCATTTTCAAAGAAAATTATCACATTACCTTATCATATTCATCATAATTTATTATAATGAATCATCACAATTTAATTCGGAACACTCTGTTATTTCATAACTATCATAATTTGATTCGGAACATTCTGTTATTTCAGGACAAGGAAGTAGCCATCCAAGTGATTAAGCTTCCCAGTGGTACGGTCGCTTTCGAGGACATCTCATCAGAAAGTTACCGGGGTATTGTTATCAAACCGGTTGCCCAAAAACAGAACCTGAGGTCTTCAATAGACGGACAGTTAAACGGAGTCATTGAATACAATGATAAAAATGATACCAAGGAGGTGTTTTTTGGAGATAAAGATACCGAGGGTGAAATTGCACTCCGGAAAGGCGATACGGTCGAATTCAATATCTCTACAGGTAAGTTATTGTTCCGTACTGCTTTAAGTTCCGGATCGTTTAAAGTTCCGGCTCTAGTGAATCCACGGACTCTCTGAATCGTCCAATAAGAGACTGACTTTATTTTTGTAAAATATTTGGTTGCATATGTGACGGGGATGGCCAAGTGGCTAGATCCCTTGACCCTTGTTCGAAGGGTCCTGGGTTCGAAACCACCTTCAGACCTGTCAGAAAGTGCGAGGAGAGTATTTGCCAGCTCTCTGTAATTCCAGGCAACAAGGCAAAAGGAATCACGAGGTGTGGTCAAATCGGAGGAAGGACCAGGGTCGCAATGCTCGATTAGTTTACCTATTCAGTGGGCCCTTAGTGCTTAGCACATAAACCCATACCTTGCGAAGATAGTAAGCGTATGTGCCTATCAACTATCAACTATCAACAACAACTATGCTGAATACTTCTTATTTTCCTAGTTTAGATTAGTTTAGGACAGAGGTCAAGTTCCCAAGTTCGAGATTTAGCAGGGGAAAATGAGAATTGTGATAACCTACAGATAATGTATTTAACTTGGAGAAATATTGCCTCAAGTTTTCTACATTTTGTTGAAATAAACAGAGAAACAAATTTTTAACAAAATCTAAGTATAGCATTTTTTACTCCGCAACACAATATGTTTTACAGAGTGTCTTGTACTCAGGGTAAGCAGATCACAAAAATAGAATCAAATCAAAACTATTTACACTTAGGCCTCATACATGGTCCTGATGCATAGGGTAACCTATGAATAGATTTAGTATAACATGCGTCAAATTCTTTGAGTCAATGTATTACATTTCCTATACAGATCGACGTGATCATCTCCAGTGGGCAGTTAACATCAAGTTGATGCACGTGTCTGTGAAAAACGGCCAAGTCCGAGAGACGGTGAGTTGTTCAAATATTTCTTTCGATTGTTACTCTCTTTTCAATTCTTCAACGTTCAGTACTGTGGGGGATACCATAAGTACCTTGGAGGAACATCATTTAGTACTGAACACCAAGGGATACCATCATTGCTGTGGGGGATACCATTCAGTTCTGTGGAGGCGAAGATATTTAGTACTGTGGATGAAAACCACAAGCACTGTTGGTATGAATTTCTCAGTAGTTATGATTGACATCTCCCGACAGTACTATACAGTGGGGGTTTTCTCTCTCTGACGTACTACTCTGATGAGTCAGGGAGACGGCGAGATGTTCAGCCAAAATTATATTTCTTTGAATTATTACTCGAGTAGGGTGAAGGGAAACCAAAAGTTTTTTTGAAGATGTTATTTGTTGAGGAATACCATTTAGTACTGTGGAGGGATACAGTTAGTATTAGGGAGGGATATCATTTGTAATCGTAAGAGATTATCTAGAGGGAAACCAAAATATGTGTGGGAATTATATTCCCACTGTTCTGATAAGTGGGGGTTTTCTTTTTCTGACTTAGTATTCTGATGAGTTCAGCTGCAAAACCTCATTAGTTGTTATGTTTCACAATGCCATCCTCAATATCTAACTATACTTTATCACCTTTTTGTCCTATACTTTATCACCTTTGAGTGTCGGATCCAAAGCTTCAATAGTTAATATGTTTTACTATGTTTCCAATTTTCTTCACCATCCTCAAGTTCTGTACCGATCAAAGACTATTCTGATGTACTGCTCTTATTAGTGTCAGATGTAAAGCTCTAGTAGTTATTATGTTTTGCTATGTTTCCGATTTTCTTCACCATCCTCAAAAACCATACTACATTTTTCTTCCTAGGGAATCATTTCAAGCCTGAAGGAAGGATTTGGTTTCATCAAATGTTGTGACAGAGATCTCAGCTTGTTTTTTCACTTCAGTGAATTGTTAGAACAGGTAGGCCCATTTCCATTTCCATTAACCACTTTAAACAAGGTATTGAATGAGCTTTTCTTTGAGTTTGGGGCTTTTTCGTTGGTGGACATTCATTTTAGGATTGGAACTTATTCTACTTTGGGGGCTTATTTCAAGAATCATCCTTATTTCCAATTGGTAACCATTTCGATTTTGGGGGCTTATTTGAGGCTGGGGGCTTGTTCATGATGGGTGCCCATTTTGAGAATGGGGCTTTTTCTACTTCAGGGACGTATTTTGAGAATGCGTCTATTTTGAAGGTGTATTTGCTTTTGGTGCTTTCGATCTTTCCAGATAATTGGCTTATTTTGATTATGGGGGCTTTCTTTGGTGCAGTTTCCTTATCAAAGATGGGAGGGGGGCTTATTTGAGAGCCTACGCTTGTCTATTTAGGATTATATTTGATTGATATTTTTAGGCCAAGATGGTGAATGTTGGGGATGAAGTTGAGTTTGCCATTGAACAGGTATTTTTCAATAATTTTGACAGTTTTCTTTCTAAATAACTAAATATCTTTACAAAGATTACCCCAATGCATCTTAGGGAGTGTATATGCAGTTCTGTGAATGATGTTCAATCTTGTAGAGGGTTATCATCAGTTCCTTTGAGGGTTAGGGGATACTATCGGTAATGTGGAGGGATTTCATCAGTATTATAAGTACCTTGGGAAGAACCCAACAGTACTGTAAAGGATATTTGATAGTGTTGGGGATACCATCAGTACATCGGAGGATCTTCAGTACTGTGTAGGGATACCATTAGTAATGTGAGGAGGATACCATTAGTGCACAGGAGGATGTTCAGCACAGTGGAGAATGTTCAGTACTGATTGGATATCATCAGTACAGTGATGGATACAGTCATTACTATGGTGGACACCTTCAGTGCTGTTTAGCATATTCATTACTGTGCAGGGACAAAATCAGTACTCAAGGGGAACTTCATGAGTGCTGTGCAGGGAAACGAGCACTGTGGAGTTAATAACATTATTTTTGGAATAACCAGTTATTGTATCTCTTTCAGGATGTTCATAATTGCAAATCCCACGCAACAAGAATCAGGGTACTGGCAAAAGGAACTGTCAATTTTGAGGTAATTTCAAATTTGAATTAGACAAATTAATTTTGATTCCACTTGAACATTTAGAAAAATAAATAATATGTATTTTAGAATATTACACTAAGAGAAAGAGACTCAAAAGACAAAATTCTCCATCTCGACAAGCTTGTTTCATGGTTACCCACTCATCAGGAGATGTACAGATACAATTTTTTGTACATATCCTGACGATTGAGTAAACTGATCGATTAGTGAACCACCTAACGACCAGGAGATGTTTTTTGAAAGAATAACAATATCTGGGCTGTAGATGCCATATTAGGGGTCCTCAAACCACGAGGCTTAATTCTCAGGCTTTAGTAAAGAAATGGTGACATGGACCCTCCTGTAATTGATTAGTGAACCACCTAATGACCAAGAGATGTCTGTGGGTCAGTTTACCATGAAAGTGTTCGATGCAAAGAGTTGAGTTATATGCTGATCATCTGTACATATCCTTATGATTGGGTAACCACGAAACAGGCTTGTGGGGATGGAGGGTTTTTGTCTTTTGAGTCTTTTTCTTAATAGTGTCTTGATGTATATAGCTGTACTTTATGTATTGAGTACTCTTATGGAAAACCGACCCACAGACTTTGTATTTTAGAATTTTATATAGCTTTAGAAAACTAGCGAGATGTTGTGCAATAAGTATTAACCTTATTAAAAAGCCCAGACAAGTCTCTTCATTTTTTGCAATGGGACAAGTGTTGGTGCGATTTGTGGAATGGATATGACTTGGTAGGGGAGATATAATCAACTGCCCTAATAGCTCAGTTGGTATGGCAATGAAGTACAAAGCAGTTGTCTGGGTTCGAACCCTGCTCAGGTCATTTTTCATTCTCACGAATTAACTCCATTGAACATTTCTGTTAAGAATTCAGAGTGAAGTTATACTCGCTAGTACTCAGACTCTTTAGATTAGTTACCAGACTTCTTAAGTATTTTAAACCCCACTTCCTTTCCTATAACGTCATTCTACTCATTCGTTATATTCGACTCGATCAATTCACTCGCTAGAATCACTCGTTACGTTTATACTCCGTCAATAGTCCGTCAGACTACGTTAACACAACGCAATGTATATAGTTTTATAGTTATAAGGCAGAATGAACGCATTAAAAAGCAGACATGTTCTTCTGTAACTCCGAGTTTCGTGCTCACGCACTCATCAGACAGACTATACCAATCTTTAATAGTTTTATAGTTATCTCTATAGCGATTGCGATGTCTAACGCCGCATCACAGTGCTCGATGTACGAAAGTACAGTGCGATATAGAAGAGAAACAAGAAAGGAGACTGGCTCTCTGTAACATAAAGTTTAATGCTTACGCAATCATCAGACAGACTATCTAGGTTTATAGTTATGTATACATTTGAAGCATAACTCTCGTGTCTTCCTTACTTGTAATCCACAATTTACCTACATAAGACACAATTGGATAGAATTTTGCAAAGAATTTTACATTAAAAGATGAGAATTGTATGTCACACCCCCGGTTTAATTCCTTAATTTCCTTCTTTTAGATAATCACCAAAGAGAACTGCCAGGGGGTAGTGGATAAAGAACCCCAATCAAGGATGAACAGAAATCCTGGAAAATCACCCAGGTAAGGCTGCCTATCTAATCGGGCTCTTCGTATGGAGATACATTTTCAGTATTGTAGGGGATACCATCAAGACTATGGATGATACAAATATAACTATGGAGAAATATCTCACTAAGTAGTGCGGGGGATAATATCATATCAGTACTGTGGAGGGATACCAATCAGAACTGTAGAAAGCAGATTGACTGTGGAGGTAATACAAAAATGCTTGTGGTGGCCCTCTGCAATATCAAATATCCTTCACAGTACTGAAGGTATCCTTCCAGAGTACTGAGCATCTTTCACAGGTACCAATTGTATTCCTTCCTGAAAATCCCCAACCTTTGGCTGGACAATTACACCCTGGGGAACGTTTCAGCAGTACTCTGTGGGGATACTGTCAGTACTGTGCTGTGAGGGAATACCATCAATACTATGGAGGGTATCCAGTTCTTCTAAAGATGTTCAGTACTTTGGATGACACCATCAGTACTGTATAGGGATACTATCAGCACTGTGGGAATACCATCAGCACTTTCGAGGAAAACCAAAGGCACAGTGGAGGTAATACCCAAAGTCTCTCTGGTTTCCCTCCACGTTACTGGAGTGTATTTGCTCTCTTCAAAAAGGGTGGCTTTCTTCAATGAGGGGTTCAATTGAAAATGAGGGACACAATGAGAGTCAGCGTTATGTTGATAGCCTAAGCCGTTTTTGTGTCAGATACACAGAAAAACAAGACATTTGAATGATTCAGCTCAACATTATGAAGCCCAGCACATCTCTGCAAATAAAAATATGACTCAACACAATTAGGCTAATGACTGATGTAAAGTGGTAATTCAAGATTTTAAATGTATACGTAATCAATATCGTCAGTACCAAGTAAAAGTGTCAATAAACTCAGTTCAGTCATTCTGCTCACCTCCTCAACTCAGCACATCTCCGTCGATTGGACAGCATATCTCTTTCTTCATACAATTTCAAGCAATCGAGTTCGTGTAGCACTTTATATAAACATATAGGCCAATCAGTCTCCACCTCAACACGAGGCTATTCAATTCAGTCAGTTACATCCAATTCAATTACTCCAATGGTTTTATGTTTAATTCCGTAGGGAAGGAGACTCGGGAATAATTCTGTACACGGGGGAAAACGAGGTTATACCCGTGTGGTTCAAGACTAGGGATTGCAGACCGCGAGAAAACCCGCAGTATGGAGATATTGTAAGTAGTTTTGCGCTGCTCGTGAAATTAAAATGTATTTCATTGAATCTATCTGTTTGAAATAAAAATGGAAGGTTATTATTAAATCACAAATGGAAGCATTAAACACATTATTACCACATATACTACAGTATGTAGTGATGTAGTGATGTAGTGCATGATGCCGTACCTGTACTAGAAATTGAGACATCTTGTGGGCTTTCTTAGGCTCATTCACTTAAACTCTTTCACTTAAAAACATGACTTTAACTTTTTTCTCAACTTCTTTTATATCAATTTTATAATTTCTAGCTTTCTACATACAAACAAATATACGTAGGAAACTAATCTAAATCAATAATTTTATAGTTGAATTAATAATTTTAAAGTTATATCTAATTATTTTGACGCATACTAACAAGCATTGCTATTACGGCTTAGGCCATCCCACTTTTTAATCATGTGTTTAAAACTATTCAAAACTTTCAGCAAAATTATCTATTTGATGTAGTGATATAGTTCCCCTTCTTGAAATGAAGCTTCTTGCGACCTTTCACATGTTAAACATTTACTTACTTACTTAAAAAACGTGCCAATGTTAAATATCTTGTTTTAAGGTGAAATTTGATTTGATAACGTTCAAGAGGACTGGGCAATTCATCGCTCGTGACGTGGCAGTCCTACAGAAAAGCCTGCCAACACGACAAGTTGGGTTCGTATGTGCACTGAAGGAGACTTATGGGTTTATTGAGTATGCCAGCCACGAGAAGGAGGTCTTCGTACACTATAGGTATGTATATATTAATCATAGGAAACGTAGTGTATGGGTTAGGGTATATACTAAGGCTAGGGCATATGCTAGTATAGGCTATATGCTAGGATAGGCTATATGTTAGGATAGGGTATATGCTAGGATAGGGTACATGCTAGGATAGGGTATATGCTAGGATAGGGTATATGCTAGGGTTAGGTCATTTACTAGGGTACGCACTAATATAAAGTTATGGATATATTGAGTATGCCAGTCACGAAAAGGAGGTCTTCATACACTATAGGTATGTATATATCAATCATAGTAATTGTAGTGTAATGGTTAGGGTATATGCTAGGGCTAGGGTATATGCTAGGATAGGGTATATGCTAGGGTTGGGTTATATACTAGGGTATGCACTGAAAGAAACTTATGCTTTTATTGAGTATGCCAGCCACGAGAAGGAGGTTTTCGTACACTGTAGGTATGTGATTAATTATCATATATTAAGGGTGTATACTAGGGCTAGGGTATTAGCTAGGCTTTTATATGTTAGGAGGGTTAGGGTATCAGTTATCAGTTATGGTAAGGTTGTGTACAAGGGTTGAGGTATATATTAGGGTTGGGTTAGGGTATAAGGGTTATGGTACATGTTAGGGTTAAGGTATGTTCTAGGGTAAGGATAAATGTTGTGGTTAGGGTATATGTTAGGGTTAGGGTGTAAACTAGGGTTAGGGTATATGTTGGAGTTAGGGTATATGTTAGGGTTAGGGTGTAAACTAGGGTTAGGGTATAGGTTAGAGTTAGGGTATATGTTAGGGTTAGGGTATATGATAGGGTTAGGGTATATGTTAGAGTTAGGGTATATGTTAGGGTTAGGGTATATGATAGGGTTAGGGTATATGTTAGGGTTAGGGTGTATACTAGGGTTAGGGTATATGCTAGAGTTAGGGTATATGTTAGGGTTAGGGTGTATATTAGGGTTAGGGTGTATACAAGTGTACAAAGCAGTTTTCTTGACCACCCTTCTGTACGGCTGTGAAGCGTGGGTCCTCTACAGACGACATGAAAAGCAACTCCACCAATTTCATCTTCGCTGCCTCCGGAACGTCCTAAAAATCCGCTGGCAAGACAAGATCCCGGATACCAAGGTACTCGAGAGGTCTGACCTCCCAAGCGTCATCACAACTATACGCAAGGCACAGACTCGCTGGGCTGGCCACGTGCATCGAATGACAGACTCGCGCATCCCTAAACAAATATTTTATGGCGAGCTCAGGGACGGGAGGAGGAGAGTTGGCGGACAGCGCAAACGCTTTAAGGACACCCTGAAGATCTACCTAAAAGACTTCGACATTAACGTCAACACCTGGGAAAGCAGTGCATCTGACAGGCCAACCTGGCGCGGCATGGTGAACAAGGGTGCACTCCTCTCGGAAGAAAGACGCACTCAAGCTGCCAAAGAGAAACGAGCAACGAGGAAGGATCGAGCTGCAAATGCTACCGACACCGCGTTCACCCACTGGTGCCCAACCTGCGGAAGAGGCTTTCGTGCCCGGATCGGACTTGTCAGCCACCTCCGGACACACAACAACTAAGTTGTCATGGTCATATTCGAGTCGAATTGACGAACATCATACTAGGGTTAGGGTATATGTTAGAGTTAGTGTATATGTTAGGGCTAGGGTGTATACTAGGGTTAGGGTATATGATAGGGTTAGGGTATATGTTAGAGTTAGGGTATATTTTAGGGTTAGAGTATATGTTAGAGTTAGGGTATATGTTAGGGCTAGGGTGTATACTAGGGTTAGGGTATATGTTAGAGTTAGGGTATATGTTAGGGTTAGGGTATATGATAGGGTTAGGGTATATGTTAGGGTTAGGGTGTATACTAGCTAGGGTTAGGGTATATGATAGGGTTAGGGTATATGTTAGGTTTAGGGTGTATACTAGGGTTAGGGTATATGCTAGAGTTAGGGTATATGTTAGGGTTAGGGTGTATACTAGGGTTAGGGTATATGTTAGAGTTAGGGTATATGTTAGGGCTAGGGTGTATACTAGGGTTAGGGTATATGTTAGTGTTAGGGTATATGTTAGGGTTAGGGTATATGATAGGGTTAGGGTATATGTTAGAGTTAGGGTATATGATAGGGTTAGGGTATATGTTAGAGTTAGGGTATATGTTAGGGTTAGGGTATATGATAGGGTTAGGGTATATGTTAGAGTTAGGGTATATGTTAGGGTTAGGGTATATGATAGGGTTAGGTTATATGATAGGGTTAGGGAATATGTTAGGGTTAGGATGTATACTAGGGTTAGGGTATATGATAGGGTTAGGGTTTATGTTAGGGTGTTTGTTAGGGTCAGGGTATATGATAGGGTTAGGTTATATGATAGGGTTAGGTTATATGATAGGGTTAGGGAATATGTTAGGGGTAGGATGTATACTAGGGTTAGGGTATATGATAGGGTTAGGGTTTATGTTAGGGTGTTTGTTAGGGTCAGGGTATATGCAAGGATTACAGTTTATACTAGAGCTAGGATATATATTTTGAGGGTCAGGTTTCAATTTCAATTTCATTCATAGCACATAATCCTAATACGAGGCTACAAAATATTGTATACTAAACGACCCAAGAAAAGAAATGCTTATCGGGAATAAGTCAGGGCTAGGGTATATGTAAAGGTTTGTTTCCTGAAAAAGTTTTCATCTAAACGTTTGAAGAATGGGTTATTTTTGAAGTAGTCTGTTAGTGTTCAATATCTTGAAATCATAACTCTAAAGCCTTATTCTTATTTCACATTGAGTGTACTTAGAGAGATGTGATATCTGGTGGATTCAATACACTCAACGCATTTTCCTTGTAATAGCTTTAATTTCAGATCATTTCACTTTTGAATTCAAAACTTTTCTTTGGTCGCTTCGATTAGCTCTTTATAGTATCCTTTTTTTAGATGAAATCTGTGCATATTGAATTGAATTGAATTGAATTGGATATTCTGTATTTCCCAGTGAATTGGATTGCGATCCTAACGAGCTGAACCTTGGTGATGAAGTAGAATTTTCTATGACGAAGAAGAATGGCAAAGCAAGTTCTGAGAGAGTTGTAAAGCTACCGATTGGTACTATTCAACAAGAAAACATTCTCGCTGATGTTTATGAAGGACTTGTGACTAAACCCATGCGAATATGGGACCCAGAGGTATTCTACTTTCGATTACATATTGTGAACTCTCTGATAGAATAGTGCTTTAGTACTGTGGAGGATGTTGATTATTGTTGTGGGATATTATCAGTACTCTGGGGGGGGGGGGGGGGGGGTTAGCATTAGTACTTTGGAGGATGTTCAGTACTATGGAGGGATACCATTTGTTCTGTGGAGGGATACCATTTAGTACTGTGGAGGGGAGGATGTTCAGTACTGTGGAAGATACCATTTTTTATGTGGATGGATACCATCAGTACTGTGGAGGGAATGTTGAGTACTTAAGGGGGAGGGTTTCATTAATCCTGTAAAGGATATGCTGAATTGTGGAAGAAAAGTACCAGCACTGTTGGAGATATTATCAGTAATGTGGAGGATTTTGAGTTCTGTTGTGGGATATTATCAATTATGTGGGAGGGGGGGGGGGGTAGCATTAGTACTGTGGAGGATATTCAGTTATTTTGAGAATGTTCAGCACTGTGGAAGATACCATTTGTTCTGTGGAGGGATACCATTCAGCACTGTGAAGAGTGTTCAGTACTATTGAAGGATACTATCAATACTGTTGAGGATACCGTTGTTAGTACTATTGAAGGAGATAATCCTGTACTGTCGAGAGAAACCACCTAGTACTGTGGAGAATGTGTACTGTGGAGGGATACCATCAGTACATATTGTGGAGTATATTCAGTACTGATGGCATCCCCCACACCACTGACCACCTTCCAATGTACCGATGTTATCCCCTTCCCCACAGTACTGAACATCCTCCAATGTACTAATGGTATCTCTAACAATACTGAACATCTTCCAATGTACTAATGGTATCTCCCACAGTACTGAACAACCTCCACAGTACTGAACACCTTCCAATGTACTGATGTTATTCCTTCAGAATGCTGTTAGTATCCCTTCACAGTACATATGATATCCCCCACAGTGCTGAACATCATCCACAGTACTGCACAGACGTTCCCCAGGGTGGTGATCAAGAAACATTATCATCACTTTTTCGTTCTTAAGTGTTATTCCCATTATAATTTTTCTTCGTGTCAATTAAATAGTTGTCTGATCCACCCACTTCTTTTTTCAGCAAGACGAATACGAGGGTCAAATCGAGGCTGCTGATCCTTGTAAGATCAAAGGGTGTACAAATGAAGACGAGGCTGCCTCTGTCACGTTCAACTTCTCCATTACCAGCCTCGTTAACAAAAAGGAGCCGTTGCAGATCGGTGATAAGGTCAGTGTGAAATCTTGCTTGAGACTATTATGAGTCAGGCCCAATAGATATATAAGGAATTGCGCTGGAGTAAAACTGAGTTGCGGGGTACATTAGAACCTGTTTTTTTCTAATAGCAGAAAGCCACTGATCTCAAATAAAGACTGGATCGATCATTCTTTCATTTCTTGAGCCAAATGAGAACTTGGCTTCCTTATATGGCTGCCAAAGAAATTATATTGACTTGATTCTCTGTTAACAAAAGCTGCACGATTATTCAGTCTCGTGCTGATCATTGCTCACATTCAAATAATCATCAAAGAAAAAGTACTCTCCAGTGCAATCTCAATATATTGAATTAGGCCTCCCAATATGACTGCCAATGACTTCATTTCAGAACGACAGATGCTCGACCTAGTCTTTATTTTGAGATCAATGCACAAAGTATACGGATGTGTTAAGTAAAGTTGATTCCCACAAATAATATGGTGTAAGGATAACCAGGTATACAACAAACAACAGCCCGGCTAGATATACATAGCAAACAGCGAAATTTTAAGATTAAATAAAACAGTGATGCGTAAGATATGTGCTTTGAACCAGTCTTATACTTGTTCCGCATCATAATGTATGTTCTCTGGCTTGTACAGAATAATGCAATAAATAAATAGATATACTCTCATTGGCAAGTAATTTGACAGAAAAATTAACCCTTTGAGATTGAATGCATAGTTCGTACATACCGTCTCAGTTCCCCTATGATAAGCAGATTTGCAATAGGCCGAAAGTATAGTCATGAAAATAATTGAATCGAATCGAATTGAATAGGTGCTTACCCACCCCACTGTTTACTTGCAAATTCCAAGTTCGCAAATAGGTTTTTAAGCCAATTGAATTATTAGGATCATAATTTTTCATGCCTTGTGACCAACAGAGGTATTAACTTTCATTGCCAGGTGACGTTTCAAATTGCCATTGACCATGGTGGTGTGAAGCAGAGAGCCATGAACGTGACGTCAGTAAGGAATATTCACCGAGGGAAGATCGAATCTGTCAAAGGACAGGTAAAAGCTTTGCTTTTTTATGTTTTGGTTTTTTATTCTTTTTTTCTCATTTATTATTTTTTCATTTCTTCATCCATTCTCCTTATTTAATTAAGTATTGCTGGAACTACATATTGTTGTCACCCTGGGCAACATTTGTGCATTAATGTGGAGAATGTTCGGTACTGTAGGTGAAACCATCAGTACTGTGGAGGGTATTCAATTCTATGGGGATACATTGAGTACATTGGAGGGTGTTCAGCACTGTAGAGGGTCCTTTTAGTACTGTTGAGGATGTTCAGTTATGTGGAGGTATACTTTTCAGCACTGTGGGGGTATATCGTCAGTTTTTGATGGATATTCAGTACTTAAGGTATCCCCCTCCCCTATTTTTTGGTAGAATGAAAGTTCATGACGTTTTCCACATTCCACTAGTGCTTAACATTGCTCGACTTTTGCTAGTACTATGGAGGGAAACCATCAGATTATTATAGGGTGTTCAGTACTGTGGAGGGAAAGCACTAGCATTTTTACCTCAACAGTTATCTTTGTTTCTCACCACAGTATTGAACATCCTTTTCAGTATAGCACAGTACGTGCTCCTGGATGATTCATTCCACTGTCAGCAAGGCCCTTAAATAGCCATGTAATTTTGAAAATAGTTTGGTGGACACGTCCCCTGGAGTCAATCACGTGGCTCAACCCCTGGATTTAGTAATAACAAACATAAAATATGACAATAAAACATGAAATGAAAAAAAACTGCTATGAGATTGTTTTTGTTTTAAAGTATTGAATCCTTAATGATTTATCAATGAGGGTGTTCCGTACTGTGGAGAATGTTTATTAACGTGGGGGGAAATCGTCATTACTGCGGGGAATATCATCAGTAGTGTGTAGAGATACAATTCAGTTCCTTGAAAGGTTTTCAGTACAATGGAGGGGGAGATGTCGATAGTACTGTAGGGGATACCATCTGTTGCTACTATGGAGGGATATCGTTAAGTACTGTGGAGGCCATTGAGAAATTGTTAAGCAAAACCACAAGCACTTTCAAGAAAATACCAAAATACTAGTGGGTTTCCTCCATAATACTGAAGATCCTCTACACTACAAATGATATCCCCTACAGTACATATAATATGATATGAAAACATAACATTGCTGACGTCCTAGTTTCTAGGATGAAAACTTGCAGCAGACAGAGAGCAATGTCGTTCCGTGATGCAAAGACTTGGAATAATTTGCCCTTGGAGGTCAAACTAGCACCCTCTCTTAGCACATCTAAAAATAGGCTTAGGAGTCAAGTCTTTAATTTTTGATTTTTATTCAGCTTTTTTTATTGTATAATATATGTAGTTTTAATCAGTTTCGTTTTTGAAATATTATTGTAAATTTTGACACGGCCCCCTGTAAAACAGTACATATTGATGGGTCTACCGTGTAAAAATAATTAAAAATGAAATGAAATGAAAATGAAGTAACATCTCTAAGATGATTATTGTTTTCTAGTATGGATTTCTGAATGATGATCTGGAAGGAAACAAAAACCTCTTTTTTCACATGAGTGAAGTAGTTGATGATGGAAAAGAATTACAGGTATTTCATTTTGTACCCTGTTTCTCCGATGTCCATCTTCCTCTCTAATCATGGTTCCTCACTAGTATACCGCTTCTCTCTTACCCTCTTCCCTAATAATCATACCTCTCTAACCCTGTTTTTCCAATGCACCATCTACCTCTCTAGTTATTGTTCCTCACTAGTATACCTTTTCTCTATTAATCGTCCCTCTCAGTTAAACATCCCTAATTATACTTTTCTCTTTTTAACATTATATCTCCATTACCTCAATCCTCTATAAAATCTACCTTTCTAACCGTTTTTAAAGAAACCCTCTTAATCTCAAATTATTGTTCATCTGCATCAGACCCTTTCTCTCTTGCCCTCTTTCCTAATAATCATACCTCTCTGCCCTGTTTCTCTAATCCCTTTCTCTAATTATTATTCATTTCTAATAGATACTTTCTCTAAAGCTCTCTTCTCTAAAGATCATAACTCTATACCCCGTTTCTCTAATAATACATCCCCCATTGTTTATCAAATCTAATCTACCTCTGTACACTATTTTGCATGACTAATCGTTAATTTTAGGTTGGTGATACAGTTGAGTTTGTCATCATAAAATGCCATAAGAATGCAAAGCAGAGTGCGATTCAAATACGCAAGATCGCTAGGTGAGTTTGAAAAAATCATAATCTGTTTCTAGATTTTTCAATTAAGGCTCAAATAAGGGCCTATTTATATGTTGGTAGCGTCAACATCACCCATTCTTTTCCTTTGTTTACACTCTTTTTTATAAGAATGAATTTTATAAGAATATTGAGGCACAAACTCGGTGAAATTTGAGAATATTTCAAGAATATTGTCAGGCTCACGATCTCACGACACCATATTTGTAATACAATTGTTGTGTGTTATTTAGCAATCATGAAAATTACAACACTTTATTGCTATATCCGTATTTTCTACCATAAGAATAATTTAGGAATATTTCTCGGCTCAAAATAGCAAAAAATGAAGAATATTGAGAAAACATGAAGAATTCTTTGAAAAGAAAATGGTGTACTTCACGTCAGGTAGGGTCACCCTAGGGGTAGGGTCACTGTATCAGCTAGTTAGGGACACCCTCCAACATTATATTGATTTAAGCCATGGTAACACCCAAGTTAGGGTGGCTCTAGGGAAAGGCTATCTTTATTAGCTTTAATTCATTGTTATTAATTGGCAAAAAACCACAACAACTATTGGGAAGATACCCTTGCTTGTTAGTAACCCTGAAAAGCTTACTCTTTACCCTCATCCTAGGGTCACTATAGATTGTCAATTTTTTTCATTTGAAGAGGTGTGTATTAGCCCTTCTAGTAGGGTCAGTCTCCTTGGAGGGCAAACATATTGTTAATTCAAACCATGTAAACGCTCAAAGTAGGCTAACCCTAGAAGGAGGGCTATCTTTACTGGCCTTGATACATTGTTAAAATCAATCAAAAAATATAGGTCACAACAAACTTACTCATTACCCTTCTCGTAGTGTCACCCTAGTTTATAAAATTTTCATGTAAAGGGGAGCTACGTTTGGTCCTGCTGGTACTGTGAAGGGAAACCACAATAACGTTTGAAATAATGTCTTAAGTACTAATGGTATCCCTCCACAGAACTGAAGATGCTCCAAAGTACTTATGGTATCCCTCCTCCCCCCAAAAGTATTGATGATATTTCTAACAATACTGAGCATCATTTTTTGATTTCTCAAATCAAAAAATAATTATCTGACCAACTGGATAAACTCGGCTCCTTCCCAGCCTTAGCTTTTGTGCTGTATAGCACAATCACTAAGGCCCTTCGTTTCTAACCAAGGGGTTGTGAGTTCGATTCCTACCACCTACAGTACTGAGCATCCCCCACAGTACTGCACAGACGCTCCCCAGGTTGATTTTCCATAAAAGCCTTTCAGTACAACGAACTCCTGCCGTTGTGAACTATTTCAATGGCTCCTACAGAGCACATTAAATAGTGGATTCCAGCTATACTTGCAAGAGTTAATAGAGCATTTGAATTTCTTCTCTTACAGTGAACCCAAGAAACCAACGCTAAGAAAAAGAGTTTCCTTGCCTCCAACTCCATCGTAAGTTGACTTAGTTTTCTTATTGATTTGCCACCTTGGTGTTTTCCTCTTTACCTCTGGAAACTCTTCTTTATTTAATACTAGTACATACCACAAATTTTGGAGTTGAGACTTTATCCTTCCTTGGAAATAGACTCTGGTGGACTTTAACGAGTGAGGTGGAGGAAGCCAACTCACTGTCAATTTTTAAAGCACAAATTAAATGTTAGAAAGGTGAAGATTGCAACTGTAGGTTATGTAAAACATATCTACCACAGGTTGGGTACCTAACTCTAACATAAACTAGGCTTTATTATTATTAGAAACATTTTTGATATTGTAAATATTATAACGTTTTTATCTAAAATTAATATGTATGTCAGTTAGTTAGTAGGCCTTTATTAGCTTAATCTGCTATTATAAAATTTGTTAGCCTACTTTAAATAAAAAACATTGATGAAAACTACTTGTCTAGCTTTTATTTCTCTCTAACGTACATACCTCTTCTTTAAACCTATCTTCCCTAAATCTCATACCTCTCTAACCTGTTTTTCTAATGTACTCTTTCTCTAATGCGATCTTTCTCTAATTGCTTTTTCCAGTAACTCCTAGGCGTTTTCTTATATGCCTTTTCATTAGTTCACCCCTTTTCTAGTTACTATTTCTTCTCTAACATACCTCTTCTTTAAACCTATCTTCCCTAAAACTCACACCTCTCTGACCTGTTTCTCTAATGCACACTTTCTCTAAGGTGATCTTTCTCTAATTGCTCTCTCCATTAACTCCTAGGCGTTTTATAAATTCTCGTTTCTAGCAACTCCTTGTTGTTTTCTTATATACCTTTTCATTAGTTCGCCCCTTTTCTAGTTACTATTTCTTCTCTAACATACCTCTTCTTTAAATCCTTCTTCTTTAAAACTCATACCAACCTGCTCTGTTTCTCTAATGCACTCTTTCTCTAATGCGATCTTTCTCTAATTGCTTTTTCCAGTAACTCCTAGGCGTTTTCTTATATGCCTTTTCATTAGTTCACCCCTTCTTTAGTTACTATTTCTTCTCTAACATACCTCTTCTTTCAACCCTTCTTCCCTAAAACTCATACCTCTCTGACCTGTTTCTCTAATGCACACTTTCTCTAATGCGATCTTTCTCTAATTGCTTTTTCCAGTAACTCCTAGGCGTTTTCTTATATGCCTTTTCATTAGTTCACCCCTTCTTTAGTTACTATTTCTTCTCTAACATACCTCTTCTTTCAACCCTTCTTCCCTAAAACTCATACCTCTCTAACCTGTTTCTCTGATGCACTCTTTCTCTAATGTGATCTTTCTCAAATTGCTCTCTCCATTAACTCCTAGGCGTTTTCTTATATAGCTTTTCATTAGTTCACCCCTTCTCTAGTTACTACTTCTTCTCTAACATACCTCTTCTTTAAACCCTTCTTCCCTAAAACTCATACCTCTCTAACCTGTTTCTCTGATGCACTCTTTCTCTAATGTGATGTTTCTCTAATTGCTCTCTCCATTAACTCCTAGGCGTTTTCTTATATACCTTTTCATTAGTTCATCCCTTCTCTACTTACTATTTCTTCTCTAACATACCTCTTCTTTCAACCCTTCATCTCTAAAAATCATACCTCTCTGACCTGCCTCTTTAATGCACTCTCTTTCTCTAATGCGATCTTTCTCTGATTGCTTTCTCCAGTAACTCCTAGGCGGTTTCATATATATACCTTTTAGTTGGTTCACCCCTTCTCTAGTTACTTCTTCTTCTCTAAACATATGTAACTCTTCATTCAACCCTTCTTCTCTAAAAAAGATATCCCCCGGACCTGTTTCTGAAATGCACTCTTTCTCTAATACGATCTTTCTCAAATTGCTTTTTCCAGTAACTCCTAGGCGTTTTCTTATATACCTTTTCATTAGTTCACCCCTTCTCTACTTACTATTTCTTCTCTAACATACCTCTTCTTTAAACCCTTCTTCCCTAAAACTCATACCTCTCTAACCTGCCTCTCTAATGCACTCTTTCTCTAATGCGATCTTTCTCTAATGCACTCTTTCTCTAATGCGATCTTTCTCTGATTGCTTTTTCCAGTAACTCCTAGGCATTTTCTTATATACCTTTTCATTAGTTCACCCCTTCTCTAGTTATTGTTTCTCTCTAACATTCATACCTCTTCTTTAAACCCTTCTTCCCTAAAACTCATACCTCTCTGACCTGCCTCTTTAATGCACTCTCTTTCTCTAATGCGATCTTTCTCTGATTGCTTTCTCCAGTAACTCCTAGGCGGTTTCATATATATACCTTTTAGTTGGTTCACCCCTTCTCTAGTTACTTTTTCTTCTCTAAACATATGTAACTCTTCATTCAACCCTTCTTCTCTAAAAAAGATATCCCCCGGACCTGTTTCTGAAATGCACTCTTTCTCTTACTTCCTTCTCCGATTACTCATTTCGACTCTCACTCTCTCTAATATAGAAAGTTCTCTATTACTCCCATCTTCTATCAAATTTACCTCTCTATACCCTTTACCTGATGCACCCTCTCTCTCCCTGATAATTGTTCCTCTCTATTATACCCATTCTCTATCACCCTCTTCTCTAATTAAAAAAACCTCTCTACCCTATTTCTCGAATACACCATCATTCTCTCTAATTTGGGTTTCTTTCTAATTCATCACTTCTCTACTAATCATACCACTTAAACCCTCTCTCTAATGCAGCCTATTTCTCTAATGTTAATCTGCCTCTAATACACCCCTTTTTAATTAACCCCTTGTTTATGAATTATACCCTTCTACCCCCATTTCTATAAATCATACCTCTCTTATCATCGTTAATCGGTATTGCACTCCCTCTCTTCTATATTACTCCCTTTTTTGTCAGACTAGCCTTACTCCTTATTCGGAATCATATTTTCGGAATCGTATTTCATTTTCAATTAGCTTTACCTTCTTGAAACGTGGTATATGGCTGACTTTCCCACAACCATAAACTCTGGCGTTAGCAAACGAATCATGGTGCAATCAGTAGAATTATGGCGTCAGCAAACGAATAATGGCGTCATCAAACGAATCATGACGTCAGCAAGCGAATCATGGCGCAATTAGTAGAATGATGGCGTAGTCAATCGAACGATAACGTGAGCAGTGAAATCAATGCCGCCTGTATGATGTTGAAGTACCTCGTAGAGAGCATTACTTGACTTAATTGCTTTCTAGCAAGGTTTCACATCTCCTTCTCCTAGCCACGATACTGGTTATAGTTGATTAATTTTTTTCTTGAATTTCAGAACCTTTTGCATCGTGCGGACACCATCTGGACCAGACGGGACTCGTGGATTCAGAGAGAGGAAGAAATCAATTTGAAAAAGTCATCATCAAGCAAAGGTTTTCATTTTGTGAAAATGTATGAAAAATGAGAATCAAATAAAATGAAAACGGAAAAATATTTTTTTGTATTCTCTAGCCCTAAGCTTAAACTCACGAGTTTCTTCTTGGATTAGCCCCAGGCCCCAGGGGGAATTCCAACAAAAAATGACGGAGGTTATTCAAAGTCTCAAATTTCGCCAAAAATCATACCTTGGCAAATTCACTGTAAATCATACTCCTAGGTGCGTTTATTAACTAAAAATGACCCAATAGTACATCAAAACTATTATCGTGAACAATGGAAAATCATAATCCATGGTATATCTCTGCGAAAGGTTTCAGCGAAGGGGCAAGAGATGAGTTACTTGTCCCCCAACTACATGTATTAAACTTACATGTCTCCCTTCCAAGACATCTATGCAACGATGAAATAGTTTAGAGTGGGAACGGGTCACACGGAGAATAGAGAGCTAGATAGAAGCGTAACTTGTTGTCTTTTTATGAACTAATTTACATCTGAACTCTACTGGACTATAAAGGGGAGGCGTTAAGTCGAAAATAATAAAATCTTCAGGGCGTATTTTAAGAAATTGTTAATACTGCACATCAGAGATAAAATTTCTAGAGGAGCCTGGCACATCCAATTAAGTTACAAACACCAGCACAATAACTTGTGGAAAGAATTCCTTATAAGAGACACTTAGAATTATCATAAAAGTCACTTACAATGAACAAGTAGTCTGAAAAAACCAGAATATTTTTCCTTTCTTGTTCCAAACAAATCCAAAACCCAATACTACCTTTTTTTCGAAATCAATACTGCGCGTTTCTAATTCGATACTACACTGTACGACGTTAAAACAGGCCCTGGAACTTTACCAAAGATGAATAGGTGACGCGTGGTTTACTCTGAGAAAGTTGGAAGATGATATGACAACAACAGAGTAAGTAAGTTACGCTATGACGCAGAGAACTTTGAGAAGCAAAAAGTTAAGAAAGAAAGTTCTTATAGAAAATGAATGAGCAAGTGGATATAGACAGTCACAACTGATTGTAGAATGTCGAATTTAACAAGAAGGTTAATGTAGAACTATCCAAGGGTATCAATTAGATTAGTTAAGTAAAGTTCGCCTTAACTGTCAAAAATTACTAGCTCATACTCCCATACCACACATGAATTTACCTTTGGAACCACTGATCTAAAGTTTTTAGGACCTATTTTGGTTCAAGTAGCAGCATAACAGTTGGAGCCGAAGAAATTTCCCTAGGCTTTGTTTATTTGATATCCTCTGAAGCACTGTGTTTCAAGTTGCTATATACATCTAGAAAACGAAGAAACATGTTATTTGTATTCTTTAGAACGTAAGAACTAATGAGATCCACTATTACTTAGTTGGTTCCCTACTGCCGATTTAGGAGCACCCGGTGTAAACCTCTCTTTGGAACAAGGCGTAAACAAACGAGGTTTCTTTCAGACTTACACTTTAGGCCTAAATCCTGGATCTCAGAAGTGTTTCATTATTGTCTGGTCTCAGTTTGTTGCGGCTCCTCCTAATACAAAGGAAGTAAAAGTAAGTTACAATCGCCATGGCAGTTGTCCCTGCTTTCCTGATAACTTTAAGAAACGGTTTAAGGATATTAGGAACGACGTTCATTGCTGGCGGAGCGGTATTCTTAAGTTATGATCAAGGAATCTGGGAACCAGGCGAGCGAAATGAAACCCATGTGAAATTATTGAGAAAGAAAGCAGAAGAAAATTTGTTTTCTCATATTCCAATGCATAAAGTAAGTATTTTTTTTGCTTGCTGTTACTTAAATCTAGACCAAGGACTATGTAAACTAAGGACTTCAACCAAGAAGAGTCTATGGCACTTCTTCTTGACAAGATCTAGTGTCTGTAAGGGTCATTTTCTATTGTTCTATCCTATTGTTGAACTTTAGGGTTCAGTTGTCACACATTGCAGCCCCAATAACAGTCAGGTCCAAACATTCATAATAGCGTAGTGTACTACGATATTTGGAGGATATTAATTCAAAAGGCATGGTCTATCAAGGGAAATTAAAATATACCAGAGCAGGCTACTGCAATTGACATATTTCCCCACCGGGTCTCGAACTCGGGTTTCTGCAGAAACAGGTGAGCGCGCTAACCACTGTCCCAAACCAGGACAATTAGTTAGCGCAGTAACCTTGATGTGTTCACAACTCCAGGCTTATCCACGGTGAGGTATAAATTCGTGTTTCGGATTAAATCCTCCTTCAGAGCCATGCAATATTTTACATTAATTCAAAAGGCATGGTCTAACACGGGTAATTAAATTATACCAGAGCAGGCTACTGCAATTGACATATGCCTCCACTGGGTCTCGAACCCGGGTTTCTGCGGACACGTGTTCACAAATCCAGGCTTATCCACTGTGAGGCATTAATTTGTGTTTCGGATTGAATCCGCTGTGTCCGCAGAAGCCCGGGTTCGAGACCCAGTGGAGGCATTGGTTTATCCCACAAATTATTGCCATTCATAATTGATTCCCTTTTATCTGATCTTTTGTAGCTTCCAACGTCAGATGAAATGAAGAAATCCTGGAACAGCGGACTGCACACAGTATTCACCACACTAGATGAGACACCCAGAAAAGTTAAGAGATTTAGCAACAAAGCAAAGAAAATTCTCATGTCTTCTGAAGATTGAAATGTCTGAAGATGATTTAAATTCTGGTAATTAGCTTCTTGTAATTATGAATGATTGGATATTTTTATTGTGATTGGAATACAGTATTTTTCATGAGTGATTCAGAAGGTTGCCCCATTTAAGAAATCACCTTTTAAGAAACCAGATTGATATTCATTCCAATGGTCTCCTACTGGAAGAACAATTGAAAAACTTCTTGTTTTCAGGTACGTTAGAGCATTATGAATAGCTTCTTGTTTCCAGGAGAGGCGTGGTATTATACTACAAGTTTACATCCATTACTTTTAGCCTAAGGCAAAAACTTACTTTCACCTCTAAGGCAAAACTTTAGGCCCTACGTCCAGCATTTTCATTCACCACAATAGGTACATACGTTTCTCGGTGTGTCTAGTTTGTATTTTCTTGAGGTGGGGGATTATGCTAAACGTTTGTTATCCATTAATTGTAGCATAACGTCTTAGGCCCCCAAGGAAAATGCTCCACCTCTATCCACCAAAGAAGGCACACAGGCACCTGGGTTACCCCGGTTGAGGACATTCAACACCAATCTAGAAGATGGGGGCTGTTCTTTTTATTGCAGCTTGTTTGGGGGATTCCTGTTTCTTGTACTATAACTTAAACAACGTGAAGAGAAAACAAGCAATGAAAAATTCCATCTTTTTTTAGATCTTTTTTATATTTAAAAAACAAAAAACAAAAGTTTCAAGTAGCTTGTTGAAAGTGTTAATAATAGTAGAAGTAGTAACTGTTTGGCATTTTGGGTGTGTTTTGTCTGTGTGGGGATCTGGATCGGTCTCTTCGATGGTCACTAGAAAGAAACGAGATAAGAAATGATTATGATGATCATATGCAAATATGCTTGCTACATCTTCATTGCAAGCAGCAAGCATGCATGCAGGTTTATTTATAAACGCTGTTTCCAAGGATGGCATCTTCTCAGCTTGTGTGCCCCTTCAACTAATATTTTATAGCAAACATCCTGGGTACTTATTTAACAGCCTCTTAAGAATGGACAGTTGAGTTGGCTGACTACTTGTAGTTAATGATTCCGACCATTTGTTGATTCGAACCCACGAAAGTTACCCTTCAAAGATTAGGAATCGAGCGTCCTAATGCTAACTACTAGGGTACACCATCATTAGGTATTGGTTTATGCACTAAAAGCAAAGGGCCCACTAAATAGATAAAATAATCAAGCAGTGCAACCCTAGTCCTTCCAATTGATGTGACCAAAGCTAATTACGGATTTTGCCTTTTCTCTGGAGTCAATAGACTGCTGGCTTTTCTCTCATTACACTTTATTTATGTGACAGGGCTGATTATCAGACTGAAAGTGGTTTTGACCAACAACCCTTTGAATAAGGTTTGAGTGATCTAACTTGGCCATCCCCTAGAATATAAAAGCTAATCAATATCATTTCGAGAATGAAACTGACCTGAGTAGAGCTCAAACCCTTGACCTCTAGATTAGTAATGTAGTGCCCTAACTGCTATTCTGAGAAAGTTGTCAACCTTTGGCATTTCCTGTGTAGATGTTAAAGAGCCTGGATAGGTTCGTCTCCGCATTTGGGGAATGGGGGTGCAATTTGTGGAATGGGTAATGTTTTGTTTAGGCTTTTAAGCTAGAGTCCCACAAGAAGCGTCAGTTCCAGCCACAAGTCTTTCTTATGCTTCTTTATTGAAATCAAAAGGTATCTCTTCTAAAAAGGGAAGTTATATATCACAGGTCTGTATTTTATGCCTACTATCAGATCTGTGTTTCATAAATCAGTTTTAACCGATACCTTTGCGAAACCTTTTTAATGGTACCTGGTACAAAAAAGTTTAGGTTATTTTGAAAAAAATAGATTACTCGCTTAAAAGTTCTAAAAATAACTGAAAATGGGATCTGGAGCAAAACTACAACAAAAGTGTTCTCAAACAGCGTTCAGAAGTTATTAAGAATGAGAAATTTGCCTTATTTTGTTCAAAAATCAGCCATTTTACATTAGATTGTTATAAACTTTTCATTACACCATCTCTAAGCACGCTTGAATGAACGTTAAAACAACAGGAACAATTTTACGGCAATGAGAATCTAAGAAGCGTAACGTTAAAAAGCAAGCCACAGGACACAGTAACATTAATGGCATAATATTACATCAGAAACAAAATAAGCGAGTACAGCTTGCGCGTAATGTTACGTCAGAAACACTTAAGAGATTAAAGCATGTTACATTTAGGAAAAGATTGGTCTCTACATTCTGTGAGTGGGGCTGCAATTTGTGAGATTGATATGGTCATATTTTGCTTAAGTTTTATGTAGTATTTGAGAAAATGTTGGTTGAGAAGATTTTTCTGTTCTTACCCTCTGTATCTGTCTTCTCTGGATCTGTTTCTATCATCACGTTCACCGCGGCGATCTCTTCTCTCATGTCTTGAGTGCTCCTCCCTATCCCTAGTCAAGAGAGAAAATTGATTCCAATTAGAATTTCAAGCATTTTGGATATTTTTGCAATTGTTGGGGTTTATGAGAAAATACTCTTACTATCCTGGTAAGGTATTAGATTATGTTCAAAGCACAAAGGGCCCATCGAATAATAGGTAGACTAAAGGAGGCAGTACATTGATAGTTATTTGGCAAATACGCTTAAAATCTTTGTAAGGTATTGGTTCATGTGTAAGCACAAAGGGCCTACTGAATAGGTAGACTAATCGGAGCAGTACATTGATAGTTGATAGGCAAAAACGCTTACTATCTTCGTAAGGTATTGGTTTATGTGCAAAGCAAAAAGGGCCCACTGAACAGGTAGACTAAACGGGCGTGCATCCCTGGTCCTTCCTCTTGTTCTGACCACACTTGTGAATCATTTTGCCTTGTGTTACAGAGAGCTGGAAAATTGTCTCCTCACTTAATGTGACAGATCTGAAAGTAGCTTTAAACCCACAACCCTTTTGAAGAAGGGTGAAGGCTCTAACCACACGGCCATCGTTGCCACAAATTATCTTGATTAAAAAGTTTATTAAAAAGATAAACTACCTTTGATATCTAAGGTCGAGAAAATTTGTGACAATTGGAGGGGGAGGGTCTTCTCTTTGCATAACTTCAACAAACTCAGGATCGTCATCAGTGAAACGGTTTTTGAACATCTCTTCTAATTCTTTCACAACCTCATTTTCTTTCTCCACAGCTACAACAGCAGGGACGGGAACCTCAGAAGGCTCTTCTACTTGAGCTAAAAGATAACAATAATAGAACAGCCTTTGGATGGTACAAAACTTCAGTATAGCCAGAAAGATAGCAAAAAACACATAGATTACTTAAGCTTTTCGTCTGACACTCAAGAGAGTAATACGTCAGAAAGAGAACAAAACAGAAACCTAACTGATTATATACCCAGAAGTAGATCGAAATAGGCCAATCAGAAAAGAGGTGAATGATTGGTATGATATGGGAAACCCAATCAACACCCACGATACAGTGAGCTGACCAATAGGATTACTTTAAGAGTCCTAAGGCGAAAACGAACTCCTTCTGTCTACACAATAGGGGATCCCTGGTTTTTATGTAGACTGATTCCAAAATACCTAAGTGAAATGTGGATCTTGCTCTGCCAATAATTCGAAAGCAATTCTCACTGTAGGCTTTAGCACACTCTGGATTGTCGAGCAAATGTTGACCTATAGCAGAGTCATGTTTGAGTGATCTTTTTGGTTTTGAGGCGTGAGATAGTTGTTCTCATTGCGGCACAGTTGTTCTAGCATACACCACAAAACTGTGCCGCAACAAGAATAACCATCCCTAACAATCAAACAATGTTTGACAAACATTTGAATTTTCAAGTATCAAGGTATCAAGGGGAATGTCTGCCAGTTTTGCCACAAATAAAACATATACCTTCTTAGCAAAAACAATTGCTTAATATAAGCAAGAAATGTTTTTGAAACAAATCCTGCTTATCAAGCTATGTTTTGTGATGTTTTATTGTTGTTGAAAATTTGGCCAAACCATAAAAATGAAGAGGAAAGCAAAAAACAAAATTATTGTTTTCAAGAATTGTTTGATCGTTTGGCCGTAGCTTTAAACAATCGATGGGAAGGAAATTAGATTAGGCCCTTTTCTTCTCGAGACATTTTATACCTTCTTCGACTTCGACAACTTCTTGCTGTTCTGTTTCCATTTGTTCTGGCTCTTCGGGTACTGCAGATGAAGTAACAGCCTCTTCCTCCATGTTTGTTGCTTGATTATTGCTGCCGAAGAGATTTGTATTGTGGATGAGCGAAGAGAGATGATCCAGCAAACCTAGGCCAAGCTGCTAACAAAGCTGTTACTGGCATGTGCTATGCGCTAGAAATTATTAGCATGCAGCAAAACAACTTAGCCTCGTTGTGATTACGTTTTGGTGGTTAGGTTTTGGTGGGGTCATAGAAAGGTTTAGGGTTCAGGATGGGGATCAGTTTGGTTTAGATTAATCAATAGGCCTATGTTAAGGGTGAAGGATAGGGTAAAGGTTAAGTTCGGGGGTTTTCAGGGTTTGTGCAGAGAGTTTAAAGTTAGTGTAAAAAAGAGGCTTCGAAAAGGTTGTTTTGATGCGTCCTAACCATTGCTGACCTGTGCAGTGCAAAGAGAAGAGATGATCAGTACTTCAAGTAAAAATAAGCTGTTGAATTGAAATGTTGAGCCATTGAATTGAATTCTAGAGGACATAAGAAAAAGGATATGCCTTTTTCATGAAGGGTTCCTTATTTTCAAACTTCATTCCCAACAGAAATTAGTCAGCTCACCCCTAAAGATATCCTTCAAAAATGGAAAATCCTTTCCTTATTGTTCTCTTTCATTCTCTATATTCAATTTCACAAATATTGGTAGTATCCACCCACAGTAGGCTACTGAACACTCTTACTAATGGTTTTCCTTCGTAGTAATTGATGATATACTCAATATCCTTAGCAGTATACTGAAAGGTATCTCTCTGCAGAACTGATAGTATCCATCTACAGTACACGTATTTTTTATATGCAACAGCTTTTAAAGCAAGTGAGTACTCGACAGGACAAAAACTTAAGCAATTTTAGTACTGGATAGAGGAATGCTAAGCGATTTAAACATTCTAGTGTTCTGATCCAATTCGCAATAAAAATCGTACAACAACTATAGAGAAGTAGGTTACAGTGGATATCAGTAACACGGCACACTTTGGTATGCAAAATACCGTTTACATTTGTTGTACAAAAACCTGTGAGATAGTATCCTAAGAAACAAATCTTCAAGTATAGAAAGCAAAGCAATTGGTAGCTAAGCAATTTTTGTCCCGATTTTTAGTACTGAGATCGAGCTGAAATTGCTTATAGAAATATGCGTGTACTGAACACCCTCCAACGTACTGAACATAACACCCTCCATAGCACAGATTGTAAAAATGGTATTTAATTCTCATTCGCGTTACTTTGATATCAAATTAGAATTTAACTTCATAATGAAACGAACGATGAAAGAGAAAATGCAGAGAAAAGTAAAGGCATTTGGCCAGTATCGATGATACCTCCACAGTACTCAACATCCTTAGCAGTGAAAAGTATCCCTCCGCAGTACTGATAGTATCCTTCCACGGTACTGAACACCCTCCAATGTACTGAACATAACATCCTCCATAGTACTGATAGTAATGATGATGGGTTAAGGGCACTGGGTTTGAAAACCACTGGGTTTATCTCAGTGTCCTTAACCACACTAAATGAAATTGTATCTTTTAATGTTTTTTTGCTCTAATTTGATATATTCACCACTGATACTTGTATTTTTGCCTAAAAATTTTATTGTTGAATGAAAAAAATTTGATTTGATTTGATTCAGTGGCGGATTTAGGGGGGGGGCAAATGGGGGCAAACGAAACGAAAATCTTTGTTGCACTTGCACTACAATGGTTGCGCAAGAGATGGGAATGACAATGAAGATTGACCTGCTGAGACTATTTTGTAGAATTTTTCAGCACCCCCATTCAACTGCCCCCCTTCAGCTCTGGATCCGCCCCTGATTTGATTTGATGGTATTTGATTCTCATTCCCGGTACTTTCATCTGAAATTAGAATTTATTTTCATAATGAAACGAATAATGAAAGGAAAAATGCAAAGAAAATCAGAGAAATCTGCTCTTATTAGATATGAATGGGGCATTAGATATAATTTTTTGGCCAAGAAGTTTGGAGGCACGTGCGCCCTCGTTTCATACACTCTTTTTTATAAGAACCAGTAAAATTTATTTGAAGCTTGCAGTTCTTAAATATTCCTCTATTTTTAGCGAGAAATGTTCTTTAATTGTTCTTACATTTACAATGATTAGGAAGCCTTTTTTGCTATCAGTTGTGTTAATTGTTGCAAAGTTTAACTCCCTTGACCATCTGACATTGTCTGTGTGCTGCCAATCTGCTTGTTTTGTAATTATTTCTCGGTCTTAGGGTCCTATGGTTATTTCGTAAAATTTTCATATCGAGCAAAAAATGGTCAGCTTCCAATTGTTTAGCTTGTCTTGCTCTTAAGTTTTAGCCAAATTTGAGGCTGGTGTTCTTATAAAATTGTTCTTATAGAAAAAGAGTGTAGTCCCCTACTTCCGTTGTTGATCAGGTCAAGTGGAGTGGAATAGAAGCACGTACAGATACTATCCACTATTCACTTGTGCAAACATTGAAATGAACATATCTGAACCACTGATCTGAACATTGAAATCAACTCGGGTCAATTGAAATTAAGAACACCTCTTAGAGGAACACAGAAATGAACATATTTCGACCATTTTTAACATTGAAGTCAACTACGGTAAAAGCTCTATTTGATTTTTGAGGTTCTAAAGAGGGGCTTATTAGAGCGGATACTTTTTAAAGGGGGCATACATCCATTAGCTATATTCCTAACTCTACTATTTAACTCTTTAGTCTTTTTTTGTATGAAGAAGGGGGCTTTCAAGAGAGGGGGCCTAATAATAGAAAATAATAGAGCTTCAACCATTTCTAAACGAGGCTATTTGTTTTTCGCGCCAAATCCAAAGAAGCAAATCGCGTGGACGAAAACAGTCCAAAGTCCAACCAAAATGGCTGTCGTTCAACATGGATTAAACCTGTAGGTGAGTTTTATAATGGGTTTTCCGGCTGTTTTCCTTTACAAAAACAACAATGGCGTATTTTAAACTAATTTATCAGGCGTTTGATACATTTTGATATCCTTTTTGCAGGGAATTGATCGCTGAGGTCGTGAAAAGAGGCGTTTTCCGTGTTCGCGTGCCGTGAAATTCCTGAGCCCCACGCAAACAGAAAATTGGCTAGGCCACAATTTGTGACAATTGTGGTTTAACGTCTGCTTTAAGCTGAAGCTAAGCACTCGCATTGCGGAAAGAAGAAAGGAGCCATGGCGGAAGCCAGAGCAGCTATCGCCGAGCCCCATGTTAAGTTCCGAGATGAAGGGACAAGTATCTTGGAGCAGGAACAGCGAGTGGCGAAAAGTGTTTTCACGGATTTGAAGATTTGTGCTTTCCGAACAAGGTGGTGACTTTGTTTTCATTTTCTACACTCTTTTTTTCCATAAGATCAATTTTATAAGAATACAAGCTTCAAATTGGGCCAAAACTTAAGAACAAGCTGAGAAGAAACTGGGGCTGACCGTCTTTGGCTCAATATAAAAATTTTATGAAATTACCATAAGACTGAGAAATAATTACAAAATAAGCTGATGTAGAGCACACAGATAATGTCAGGTGGTTAAGAGAGTCAAATTTTTGAACAATTAACACTACTTATTAGCAAAAAAGGCTTCCGAATCATTGTAAAAGTACGAACAATTTAAGAACATTCCAGGCTGAAAATAGAGGAAGATTTAAGAACAGCCAGCTTCAAATCAATTTTACTGGTTCTTATAAAAAAGAGAGTGTACTTTCCATATGTTGTATTGAAATTAATAGCATTATTAAATTCAAACTAATGATTTAATCCCCTAACCCCCACAAAAATTGTGTCTCACAGGATTTGGTCGATAATAAAGAACCATATAAGGTAACAGAGGGTCTAGTATAGTCCTCATGTTCTTATAAAATTGTTCTTATAAAAAGAGTTTGAACACCTCGGATTATCCAGGTTATCCAGTTTCCTTTATAGAAAAGGCCTTTTGAGTCCGCAAATCATTTTCTGTAGTAATCAAATCGTATTAAAGATTCGAAGGGCAATTCTTTGACACAATAACTGTCATTTCATATTCATATTTTGTTCTAATGTTTGAAAAGGTTGAAGAAATTCTAAACAAAGGATATTTTCCGCAATCCCGCTATCTATGTCACTTGAACTTTTCAGTTTAGTTCAACAGGAAGAGTTGAGCAAACTTCTTGAGGCAAACTTTATTCCATTCCTAAAATGGAAGAGTCTTTGGATGGTACAAAACTTCAAAGTAGCCAGAAATCTTTGAATCATAGCAAAACGAACACATAGATTACTTAATCTTTTCGTCTGACACTCAACAGAGTAATACGTCAGAAAGAGAACGAAACAGAAACCTAACTGATTTACATACCCAGATGTGGATCGAAATAGGCCAATTCTATAAGCTTTGCTCTACTATATGCATCAATTTTGACCCTTCCCTGAAAGCGAACTAGTATTCTTTGGATCTTTGGATTTTGTGTTCCATCACCTCTCCTCTGCCGTGTGTAGATGCAAGTAATCCGCACTAATATGCTTTAAACTCTTTAGGAGGATGCAATAACAATAGCAAAGCATGTGATTACAAGTGAAAACAAAAATGTATTTGCTTTGATCCGGTAGGGTATACACGGGATGGTGACCCATATAACTTTGATCCACTATCGTGTAGACGGAAGAGTGCATTTTACTTTGATCCACTATAATGTACACGGAGGAGTGCGTATTACTTTGATCCACTATTATGTAGACGGTAGAGTGTGTATTACTTTGATCCACTTTTGTGTAGATGGGAGGGCAATCCGTGTAACTTTGATCCACTAACGTGTAGACCGAAGAGTGCAAATAAATCGATCCACTATTATGTAGAGGGAGGAGTGCGTATTACTTTGATCCGCACCTTTTTTCACCACCACTGTGTAGACGTAGTCTAAGACTACATGATACAATTATACAATTTTTGGAGAAGAAGGATTTGGAAAATCAAGTTCGAGTACTACTCAGGATTTTTTTCATTTTCAAAAATTATCTCGATAATTATACAATTATTTTGGAAATAACATGCCTTTACTATTCAGTAATTTTTCTATTCAACTCACTAACTCATATTTCTCCTTTCAGAAAGCAGATTGGAAACGGACTGTGGCCAACAACATGGAACAACCTCCTCATAGCATTGGTGGTCGTGTCTTGTATCATGTACATTGATCACCCAAAACTCAACGTCCTAAATGCATACATGTGGAAGTTCGGGGAATATATGTACCTGGACGATAGCTACCCGTATTTCGTGAGGCTGTTTTTTACTGCGGCAATAATATCTGTGATCTATTTCATCATACTATTATATACAAGACAATATATACTGAGGATTTTGCTGTCTTGGACTGGCTGGCTATGTAAGTATATTGAATTGAATTGTTTATTTTAATCATGATTATTATTATGATAATTTGGATGACAGCTACCCGTATTTCGTGAGGCTGTTTGTTACTGCGGCCATCATACCTGTCATATATTTCATCATACTATTATATACAAGACAATATATACTGAGGATTTTACTGTCTTATGGTTTGTAAGTATATTGAATTGAATTGTTTATTTTAATCATGATTATTATTATGATAATTTGGATGATACCCGTATTTTGTGAGGCTGTTTGTTACTGCGACCATCATACCTGTCATATATTTCATCATACTATTATATACCAGACAATATATACTGATGATTTTACTGTCTTATGGTTTTGTAAGTATATTGAATTGAATTGTTTATTTTAATGATGATTATTATTATGATAATTTGGATGATAACTATCCGTATTTCGTGAGACTGTATGTCACTGCGACCATCATACCTGTCATATATTTCATCATACTATTATATACAAGACAATATATACTGAGGATTTTACTGTCTTATGGTTTTGTAAGTATATTGAATTGAATTGTTTATTTTAATCATGATTATTATTATGATAATTTGGTTGATAACTACCCGTATTTCGTGAGGCTGTTTGTCACTGCGACCATCATACCTGTCATATATTTCATCATACTATTATATACAAGACAATATATACTGAGGATTTTACTGTCTTATGGTTTTGTAAGTATATTGAATTGAATTGTTTATTTTTATCATGATTATTATTATGATAATTTGGATGATAACTACCCGTATTTCGTGAGGCTGTTTGTCACTGCGACCATCATACCTGTCATATATTTCATCATACTATTATATACAAGACAATATATACTGAGGATTTTACTGTCTTATGGCTTTGTAAGTATATTGAATTGAATTGTTTATTTTTATCATGATTATTATTATGATAATTTGGATGATACCCGTATTTCGTGAGACTGTTTGTCACTGCGACCATAATACCTGTCATATATTTCATCATACTATTATATACAAGACAATATATACTGAGGATTTTACTGTCTTATGGTTTTGTAAGTATATTGAATTGAATTGTTTATTTTAATCATGATTATTATTATGATAATTTGGATGATACCCGTATTTCGTGAGACTGTTTGTCACTGCGACCATAATACCTGTCATATATTTCATCATACTATTATATACAAGACAATATATACTGAGGATTTTACTGTCTTATGGTTTTGTAAGTATATTGAATTGAATTGTTTATTTTAATCATGATTATTATTATGATAATTTGGATGATAACTATCCGTATTTCGTGAGGCTGTTTGTCACTGCGACCATCATACCTGTCATATATTTCATCATACTATTATATACAAGACAATATATACTGATGATTTTACTGTCTTATGGTTTTGTAAGTATATTGAATTGAATTGTTTATTTTAATCATGATTATTATTATGATAATTTGGATGATACCCGTATTTCGTGAGGCTGTTTGTCACTGCGACCATCATACCTGTCATATATTTCATCATACTATTATATACAAGACAATATATACTGAGGATTTTACTGTCTTATGGTTTTGTAAGTATATTGAATTGAATTGTTTATTTTAATCATGATTATTATTATGATAATTTGGATGATACCCGTATTTCGTGAGGCTGTTTGTCACTGCGACCATCATACCTGTCATATATTTCATCATACTATTATATACAAGACAATATATACTGATGATTTTACTGTCTTATGGTTTTGTAAGTATATTGAATTGAATTGTTTATTTTAATCATGATTATTATTATGATAATTTGGATACCCGTATTTCGTGAGACTGTTTGTTACTGCGACCATCATACCTGTCATATATTTCATCATACTATTATATACAAGACAATATATACTGAGGATTTTACTGTCTTATGGTTTTGTAAGTATATTGAATTGAATTGTTTATTTTAATATGATTATTATTATGATAATTTGGATGATACCCGTATTTCGTGAGACTGTTTGTTACTGCGACCATCATACCTGTCATATATTTCATCATACTATTATATACAAGACAATATATACTGATGATTTTACTGTCTTATGGTTTATAAGTATATTGAATTGAATTGTTTATTTCAATCATGATTATTATTATGATAATTTGGATGATACCCTTATTTCGTGAGGCTGTTTGTCACTGCGACCATCATACCTGTCATATATTTCATCAAACTATTATATACAAGACAATATATACTGATGATTTTACTGTCTTATGGTTTTGTAAGTATATTGAATTGAATTGTTTATTTTAATCATGATTATTATTATGATAATTTGGATGATACCCGTATTTCGTGAGGCTGTTGTTACTGCGACCATCATACCTGTCATATATTTTATCATACTATTATATACAAGACAATATATACTGATGATTTTACTGTCTTATGGTCTTGTAAGTATATTGAATTGAATTGTTTATTTTAATCATGATTATTATTATGATAATTTGGATGATACCCGTATTTCGTGAGGTTGTTTGTTACTGCGACCATCATACCTGTCATATATTTCATCATACTATTATATACAAGACAATATATACTGATGATTTTACTGTCTTATGGTTTTGTAAGTATATTGAATTGAATTGTTTATTTTAATCATGATTATTATTATGATAATTTGGATGATACCCGTATTTCGTGAGGCTGTTTGTTACTGCGACCATCATACCTGTCATATATTTCATCATACTATTATATACAAGACAATATATACTGATGATTTTACTGTCTTATGGTTTTGTAATTATATTGAATTGAATTGTTTATTTTAATCATGATTATTATTATGATAATTTGGATGATACCCGTATTTCGTGAGACTGTTTGTTACTGCGACCATCATACCTGTCATATATTTCATCATACTATTATATACAAGACAATATATACTGATGATTTTACTGTCTTATGGTTTTGTAAGTATATTGAATTGAATTGTTTATTTTAATCATGATTATTATTATGATAATTTGGATGATACCCGTATTTCGTGAGGCTGTTTGTCACTGCGACCATCATACCTGTCATATATTTCATCATACTATTATATACAAGACAATATATACTGAGGATTTTACTGTCTTATGGTTTTGTTAGTATATTGAATTGAATTGTTTATTTTAATCATGATTATTATTATGATAATTTGGATGATACCCGTATTTCGTGAGACTGTTTGTCACTGCGACCATCATACCTGTCATATATTTCATCATACTATTATATACAAGATAATATATACTGAGGATTTTACTGTCTTATGGTTTTGTAAGTTTATTGAATTGAATTGTTTATTTTAATCATGATTATTATTATGATAATTTGGATGATACCCGTATTTCGTGAGACTGTTTGTCACTGCGACCATCATACCTGTCATATATTTCATCATACTATTATATACAAGACAATATATACTGATGATTTTACTGTCTTATGGTTTTGTAAGTATATTGAATTGAATTGTTTATTTTAATCATGATTATTATTATGATAATTTGGATGATACCCGTATTTCGTGAGGCTGTTTGTTACTGCGACCATCATACCTGTCATATATTTCATCATACTATTATATACAAGACAATATATTCTGAGGATTTTACTGTCTTATGGTTTTGTAAGTATATTGAATTGAATTGTTTATTTTAATCATGATTATTATTATGATAATTTGGATGATACCCGTATTTCGTGAGACTGTTTGTTACTGCGACCATCATACCTGTCATATATTTCATCATACTATTATATACAAGACAATATATACTGATGATTTTACTGTCTTATGGTTTTGTAAGTATATTGAATTGAATTGTTTATTTTAATCATGATTATTATTATGATAATTTGGATGATACCCGTATTTCGTGAGACTGTTTGTCACTGCGGCCATTATACCTGTCATATATTTCACCATACTATTATATACAAGACAATATATACTGATGATTTTACTGTCTCATGGTTTTGTAATTATATTGAATTGAATTGTTTATTTTAATCATGATTATTATTATGATAATTTGGATGATAACCGTATTTCGTGAGACTGTTTGTCACTGCGACCATCATACCTGTCATATATTTCATCATACTATTATATACAAGACAATATATACTGATGATTTTGCTGTCTTATGGTTTTGTAAGTATATTGAATTGAATTGTTTGTTTTTATCATGATTATTATTATGATAATTTGGATGATACCCGTATTTCGTGAGACTGTTTGTTACTGCGACCATCATACCTGTCATATATTTCATCATACTATTATATACAAGACAATATATACTGATGATTTTACTGTCTTATGGTTTTGTAAGTATATTGAATTGAATTGTTTATTTTAATAATGATTATTATTATGATAATTTGGATGATACCCGTATTTCGTGAGACTGTTTGTCACTGCGACCATCATACCTGTCATATATTTCATCATACTATTATATACAAGACAATATATACTGAGAATCTTACTGTCTTATTGTTTTTTAAGTATATTGAATTGAATTGTTTATTTTAATAATGATTATTATTATGATAATTTGGATGATACCCGTATTTCGTGAGGCTGTTTGTTATGCGACCATCATACCTGTCATATATTTCATCATACTATTATATACAAGACAATATATACTGAGGATTTTACTGTCTTATGGGTTTGTAAGTATATTGAATTGAATTGTTTATTTTAATCATGATTATTATTATGATAATTTGGATGATACCCGTTTTTCGTGAGGCTGTTTGTCACTGCGACCATCATACCTGTCATATATTTCATCATACTATTATATACAAGACAATATATACTGATGATTTTACTGTCTTATGGTTTTGTAAGTATATTGAATTGAATTGTTTATTTTAATCATGATTATTATTATGATAATTTGGATGATACCCGTATTTCGTGAGGCTGTTTGTTACTGCGACCATCATACCTGTCATATATTTCATCATACTATTATATACAAGACAATATATACTGAGGATTTTACTGTCTTATGGTTTTGTAAGTATATTGAATTGAATTGTTTATTTTAATCATGATCATTATTATGATAATTTATTTTTGGTTGCCCTTCTAACAGGTCCCAGGTTGGCTCTTCTCTAAATGTGTTCATTTGAGGACTATCCTAAATGTGCATATCAATGTGATTGTTTCCCTTTTGTGATAAATGTTGTGGACAACTCATTGCCCCTCTCATATGGCCAGTTTCTTAATCTGCTTCTCTCTAATATTGTTTATGATTGTATTTAAACTGTATTATTTGTAATTATCTTCAGTCACTAGTATGTAAATGTCACAAGAGCACGTCTATCCTTGGCTCCGTGTCTTCACAACGTAGCCAACTTGGCACGTAACATAGAAGCAGGGCTATAATGATTTATCCCTCTTACATTAAGACTGCAGGGGCCTTGGGCTGTACACCTTGATTTGATCAAATTTGATGTTTTCTACATGGTATTTTGCAATTTTCTTTATTTTGCAGGACATTTTGCCTGTATGAAACGCAGGGCCTGGGGCCATGCCCCCTGAAATCGCCACTACCAGCTTAAAATTGCCAAGTCTACAAGGCTCTTCTCCAAACCTGATCATTTGACGACTATCCTAAATGTGCACATTAATGTGGTTGTTTACCTTCAAATTTGATAAATGAGGTAGACAACTCATCGCCCATCACAAACAGCCATGTCTTTAATCTGTTTCTCTCTATTATGCTGTACATTGAATTAACTGTTTTTAATTTCAGATCAACCACCGAGGTCACAGAGCATAATAACAATCGTATGGGCACTGTTGGTTCGTTTCGTTAGTGGCAAACATCCTCGTTTATACAGTTATCAGAACAGTTTACCACGCATGACCGTTCCGCCGCTGACCAATACCGTCAACGGATTCCTGAAGTCTGTGAAACCTTTGCTGAGTGAAGAGGATTATGGGAAAATGGAGAAGAATGCAAAAGTAAGCTCACTCGTTAGATATTTTGGTATTAACTTCTTTGCATGTAGTCCAAACTAGGTGACTCAATAGATATGTCTTGTGGTAGTCGTGTATAAGGTCTATTTCGAAGCCAAAGATGAAGGTACAATTTAGACCCTGTGCACATGAGAGCGGATCTGTTTGGGTCCGTTCCCAAACTGGATCCGATCCAAAATATTGTTTGCGTACACACGGGAACGGGCCCAAAATGTTTTGCGTGCACACGGGATCGGATCCAAGCGGATCCACGGTCAAGGGCATGCGCACTAAACAGCATGTAAACACATTTTTGGCGCCATTTGTTTATTATGGTTTATTGTTGCAACCTGAATCACTCAATTCACTGCAAGGAAAAGTTCTCACAAGACAATGGCTTCGCAACTAACTGAAACAACAGGCAGTAAAACAAGAAATTTTATCTGGACAGACGAAGAAACAGCGTTGTTGTTGAGAATGGTTCTCCATTGTAAAAGCAAAAAGCTCGCTGACGCGCAGGATTTATTGAGGCCTATCCGCGTGAAAAATAGCTTCGTTTTCTATCCGTACCTGTTTGGGCCTGATCCAGGTGTGCACACGGGAGCCAAGTGGATAGGACCCAAACAAGCACGCTTTTTTTATCCGTACCAGTCTGAGATCGGATAGAAGTTTTCTCGTGGGCACGGAAGGCCTATCCGTACCAGTTTGAGAACGGACCCAAACGAATCCGCTCTCATGTGCACAGGGTCTTAAATTAGAGGGGAAGCAGGATTTGGAAAATCAATCGAGATAATTTGTGAGAATGAAAATGACCCGAGTAGTCGTGGTGCAATTTGTTTGAATGAAATGGCCTGAGTTTCTCGAAGCCCCAGTACGCAGTGGTAGCGTTCTAGAGTACAAATCTAGAGGCCGTGGGTTCGAGTCCTACTCGGGTCATTTTCATTCTCACAAATTATCTCGATTTTACAATTTAAAACCTGGCCATAATACATGTTTGAGAACTCTTTGGGAAGTTGACCAAGCATGGGTGTGCATGAGGAGCAAGAAGAAAACTACATATCTGAATTAATCAATTAATCTCAAAACCCATCGCGCAT
This sequence comes from Pelagia noctiluca, assembly GCA_963924455.1. Lineage (NCBI taxonomy): Eukaryota > Metazoa > Cnidaria > Scyphozoa > Semaeostomeae > Pelagiidae > Pelagia > Pelagia noctiluca. The sequence continues at coordinate 2,751,322 of OZ004330.1, read as the reverse complement.
CTGTCTTTTAAAACTGTTAATGTTTTTAATTCTTTTTACTTCAGCCAGAAGCGAGTTCCGTTCTACTTTTCACAGCTATAATACCCATGAATTTCTGTTTTGACTTTTGTAGGAATTCTTGTTGAAAAACGGTCCAAAGATTCAGCGAATTCTTCAACTAAAATCATGGTGGGCTCCCAATTATCACACAGATTGGTGGTAGGTGAATTGCCATTACTCCCAAGCATATGACTCATATTCATTAAAAAAATTTTTTGCAAACCAGTTCTTGAGAAACCAATCGAATATCCGTTGTCTGCTCAAACTGTTGCCCAATATGAAAGTCATATTTAACATTTTTCCAAAATCTATAACTTCTTTGTTAATTGATATTGTCATTTATACAAATCGTTGTTATCGTTGTTATTATTACAAATCGTTGTTGAAATTTACAAAAAACTGTTGCCTTAGTTTTTTTGTTGGTCTTTCCGTTTGCCAAGCTTTTCAATTTGCATTCAGTTTGAGCATCCTGTGACTGTTCAGGACGATGATAATAACCTTTATAGCAAGTTTAGTAGGTAAAATGTTCTTCCTCGATTATCCGAATTTTTTGCGTATCCGAACGGCCCAACAAAAATTTGAGTTCAACCGGTTCGGATAATCGAAGATGTACTGTACTCCCAAGCATATGTCTCAGAATCAGTGGCGGATCTAGGAGGGTGCAGTTGGGGGCAGTTGCCCTCGCCTCGGTAATAAAAACATCTCTCAGCGCCCACTTTCAAGAAGTTTTGCGCCCTTTTGAATAACTAATTTTTTGTATTTCTGTTAAAAGAACAGCATTAATTAGCACCCCCACCAAGTACCTGCCCCCTTCACATTTTTTCTGGATCCGTCCCTGCTCAGAATCATTCATTATAGGGCCTGTTTATATGTGGCGGGTTGGTCCTTTAGCAAACTGGCCCGCCTTCAGGTGAGATCCTACTGACCTGGTCACAGCTTTTGCAATTCACACAGATGCATTGCTTTATAATTTCTCATTACTCTCAAGCATATGGCTCAGAATGACTGATCTCAAAATAAAGACTGGATCGAGCATTCTGTTGTCTCTGGACTCAAATATTGATGCCAATTGCTTCTGCTTGCGTTCGGCCTTCCAATATGGCTGCCGAAGAAATTGTATCAACTTTGATAACAATGGTCTTTGTTAACAATAGCTGCAAGATTATTCAGTCTCATACTGATCATTCATAAAATTCCAACAATCATCAGAGAAAAAAGCAGCCCCAAGTGGAATCTCAATGTAATGAATTGGACCTACCAATATGGCTGCCAAGGAAATCAGATTGAATTGATTCTTTGCTAATAGTAGCTGCAAGATTATTCAGTCTCGTGCTGATCATTCATAACATTCCAACAATCATCAAAGAAAAATCTGCCGATTGTTCTCAGTTGCAAATTTTAAGTTGACAATTTTTTTGCTTTCAGGGAGAAGTATGTCTATATGATGGGCCGGTCCCCTATCACAATAAACAGCAATTATTACTGTCTGGATCAAAGTGGATGGGTGCCAACAAAGGTACAGACGTCCAGAGCTGCTGGTGCCGCTTTCTTCCTACTCGAATTCAACAGAACAGTGGAGCAGGAGGAGTTAGAGCCGCTGGTTATCAGAGATACCATTCCACTGTGTATGTGGCAGTATGAGAGGATATTTGGCACTGCAAGGTAATGTGGCCTAGCCCGTTATTATACTCAATAGATAACACGAAAAAAATAGGACAGTTTTTTCCTCAGCCTACGTATATGAAACCCAGCACATTATCTGCAAGATGAATAGAAAACACAATCATTCTAAATCACTGATCTCAATATAAAGACTGGATCGAGCATTCTTTGGTTTCTGGAGTTGAATGTTTGAAGCCAATTGTTTCGGCTATCATTTGGCTTCCCAATATGGCCGCCAAAGAAATTACATTTACTTGATTGTTTGTTAACAATAGCTGCACGAATTTTCCGTCTCGAGTTGATCATTCATAACATTCCAATAATCATCAAAGAAAAAGGCACGCCCCAGTGGAATCTCGATTTATTGAATTGGTCATCCCAATATGGCCGCCAAGGACTTCATTTTAGAACATCCGATACTCGATCCAGTTTTTATTTTGAGATCAGTGTTCTAAATCATTAATCCAACATGATAAGTTCATGAATAACAAATACTGTCAGTAATGACACTAAAACTCAAGTTCAGTCCTGCTGCTCACCTTCTGCATTGTCTCTTCTTGCTGAACAATACAGTTCATGTCTTCTTGCTTGTTCACAGCTGCTCACGACTGAGTGCAGAGCTCACCCGCATGCATTCAGGCCCATTGGTCTATAGTCAACGAGGTCCTCTATTCACTTCAAGTTCAATTTAGTTCAATTATTTCACAAGGTATCATCCTTTGCAAGCTTTTTCAGGAAGAAAAATCTACGAGAGTGGCTAATCACTCTGGTCATTTGGTTTACAACCAATACCGGTTACTTTACACGTGTGCTAACGAGAGCTTAGAGTGATCACTCTGGTCCAAAGAACGCGCCTGCCTTTATTGCTTTCCATTTTCATTTAATTTGGTTAATGTGATGGGATACTGTCATTACTGTGGAGGGGTACCATGTTGGAAGATGTTAATTACTGTGAGAGATAATATCCTTTTCTCTGGAGAATAACATCAGTACTGTGGAGGATGTTCAGTACAGTAGAAGGATATCATCAGTACTGTGGAGGGAAACAAAAAGTGCTTTGTGTATTATCTATATGTTGCTTGTGGTTTTGCCCCACAGAACTGAATATCCTTCACAGTATTAATAGGTATCCCTCCACAGCACTGAATATCCTCCACATAGGTATCAAATCATATCTTTATTCATTCGCTTTCATTCAATTAATTTATGATGTTCAGGGTAGCTTTTCAGTCAATGCTGATTTTTAAAGAGGGGCATTCCTGTTAAAACACTGATTTAATTCAGGATGATCCAAATACTGGATGGATACCATAAGTCTTATTGAGGAAAATTGTGGAGCTAACACCCAAAGCCCACAAGTACTGTGGAGATAATATCCAAAGTGCTTGTGGTTTGCCTGATCACATTACTGATGGTATCTCTCTACAGTAGTGAACATCCCCCACCGTACTGGATATCCTTTCACAGTACTAAATATCCTCCACAGTTCTGGATAGTTGAAAATACTCAACAGTACTGAATATCCTTCACAGTACTGAATATCCTCCACAGTGCTGATGGCTTGCCTCCACAATGATGATGGTATCCCCCCACAGTTAGTGAACATCCCCCACCGTATTGAACATCCTCCCAGATACTAGATATCCTCCCATTACTGCACAGATATTCCCCAGGGTGGTGTTCTTGGGCAACCTCTCCTCTGCCATGATTTTCTGAGGCAACGAGTGTAAAATTTCAAGTTTCTATTGAGCTTTCTATAAGTAAGTTTCTAAGGCTAGCCAAGTATTGTCGATCCAACTCATTTTTTATTCAGACAAAACTATGTATGATTGAATTGGATAAGTTGAATTCCCAGAGTACTGAAATAAACAATTTATCACTTTCATTTTACAGAATTCCTGGAGAAGAAATCGATGAGCTCCGTCATGTTCCCGGGTCTGAGGTTTGTATTTTGATCCTATTTGAAAAATGGTTTCCATATGGCCGTGACATAGGTACCTCTGGATTAAACGCAAGTAACAAAATAAGTGAGTAAGCTGTTTAAAATTTCAGCAATTAAAACCAGTCACAATATTTCACATGATAGTCACCACTTATCATGATGAGCCTTTGATATTTAGTAGGACAACGTTATAAATACATTCAGACTTATCAAGGCTATTTCTGACACAATATTTGACATGATAGTCACCGCTTATCATGACAAGCCTCTGATATTAGTAGGGAAATGTCGTAAAAAATTCGGTCCCATCAAGGTTGTTTATGACAATATTAGGCACGATAGTCCCCACTTATCATGACAAGCCTTTGATATCTTGTAGAAAAACGTTGTAAATAGATTCAGACTTATCAAGGCTGTTTCTGACATAATATTTGACATTATAGTCCCCACCTATCCTGATGAGCCTTTGATATTTAGTAGGGCCATGTGGTAAAAATTCGGTCTTATCAAGGTTGTCCATGACACTATTAGGCATGATAGTCCCCACTTATCCTGATGAGTCTTTGATATTTAGCAGGACAAAGTTTCGGGAGAGATCCGTCTCCCATCATCAGGCAATGAGAAATGTGGTTTCTTCCCTATTAATGCAAAGGTCGGATCGAGAGGTGTTAGCACGGAGCAAAACTTAGAGGAGGTTTTTGAGATTTTGGATGAAACATTGTCCTACTAAATATCAAAGGCTTGTCATGAAAAGTGGTGACTATCATGTCAAATATTGTGTCAGAAACAACCTTGATAAGTCAGAATGAATTTACAATGTTATCCTACTAAATATCAAAGGCTTGTAATGATATGTAATGACTATCATATCAAATATTGGGTCAGAAACAGCCTTGATAAGTCTGAATGTATTTAAAACGTTGTCCTACTAAATATCAAAGGCTTGATATGGTCAGTGGTGAATATCATGTCAAATATTGTGTCAGAAACAGCCTTGATAAGACCAAATTTATTTACTCAGTAGAACCCAGTCGTTTGACCATTTTGCAATCACTTTGGACTATTTAACTCATTGATGTGATATTTTATTTGGTGTTGATCTCTCATGACCATGCTTAATTTCAGTTGCAAATCGCTTAAGGCGCTTGGTCACTCAACCCATATGTTTTCTTTAATGGGCAAATTTTTCTTAAGCTACCTGCGGCTACGGAGGCACAAAAACGAGTTACTTTGAAAGAGTTATCCCAAGGCATTTGATTTTCAGAAAATTAGCAGCTACGGCACAGCATTACTGCACGTTTCCAGGCTGATTACCCTCTCCTTTCCTGTATGTTTTGATCATTCTAAATTTGATTCGGACAGCCCTTATGAGGATCTAAGTTGGTTCCTGCTGATTACTGATCAGGACATACGAGCATACTTGCCTGCAGTTTATCGCCGGTACCTATGCCCCTAGTTGTCTTATTCAGTTATGGCTACATGGAAACAAAGTTTCATTACAATTTGAAGTTACTATTTTACGTTTTGGCTTTTTAAAGGTTTTGTGGTTTTAGAGATTAAGACGTCACCGTTAGATCATTTTGCTATCAATCCTCAAGGCACTTATTTTCAGTGCATTGATTTAATATGATATTTTATTCACAGCATATTGCAGTGTTCTCAAATGGAGTTTATTACAAGATGTATACAGTGGATGCTCACGGTGTTCCATTGGGTATTCTGGATTTGGAAAGCCAACTCGAGTGGATAAAAAAAGACTCGGAGCAAATTAAAGGTATTCTAATTGATTCAATGATTTTCTTTTAGCACGTGTGATCACACCCACACGCGAAGCCACACACGCAAGCTAGATTGCATGTGCTTTTTATCACACGCGTAGACGTGTGCTATCACAGTTTTTGAAATGAATCTAATACCAGACTACAAATGGCTTTCTCTCGATATTTGAAACATGTTGACCTACTTGACACAAATCACACCCACACATGCAGGTTCACACACAAGCTAGATTGCATGTGCTTTTTATCACACGTGTAGAGGTGTGATATCACAGTTTTTGAAATGAATCAAATACCAGACCACAAATGGCTTTCTCTTACTATTTGAAAAATATAGACCTACTTGACACAAATCACATTCATACATGCAGGTACACACACAAGCTAGATTGCATGTGCTTTTTATCACACGCGTAGACGTGTGATTTCACAGATTTTGAAATGAATCTAATACAAGATCACAAATGGGTCTCCCTTACTATTTAAAATATCTAAACCTGTTAAGTGACACGGAATATGAAAATGTTTGTTTTTACAAGTAACATGTGTGCGCAAATGTTTTACAAGTGTGATTGCACATGCGAAATTATTCACGTTTGCGAATTAAAACTCACGCAAAATTCATCCCACGAAAAGAACTGTTAACTTCAATGCAAAAAAACTCAGTAAGAGTAAGTAAGAGTTTTCAGTATGTAACCATCCAAGGCTCTAAACAACTTCACAGTACCTGCCAGGGTTAACGACTTTCCTACACAAGTTCTTGTGCAGTTGAGGATGGAATTTGTTTGAGTGAAATGGCTTTGGTCTCTTCCATGAGCCCGATTGGCAGGGATGGCCCAATGGTTAGTACTCGACCCTTCTTCAAAGGGTCAAGGGTTCGAAACCACCCTCAGACCTGTCACTTAAAGTGTGAGGTGAGAATTAGCCAGCTCTCTGTAATTCCCGGCAAAAGGCAAAAGGAATCACGAGGTGTGGTCACATCGAGAGGAAGGACCGGGGTCGCACTGCTCAATTAGTCTACCTATTCAGTTGGCCCTTTGTGCTTAGCACATAAACCAATACCTTACGAAGATAGATAAGTGTATTTGCCTATCAACTACCAACCGATAACACTGTGGTACTAGAGTACTAATCCAGATGTCTTCGTTTTGAGTCCTTGACTCATCTTGATTGATTTTCCAAACCCTGCATCCTCTTCATCATCCTCCGCTCTGCCCACTCCACTCCTTCCAGTTCCCCATCTAATTGGCTGGTGACCTCCCTTCTCCTCGGCGTCCCTCCATCTTCCCTTCCATCATCTTCCTCCTCAGCTGACCCCCACGAACCAGATAACCAAAAGTACCTGAACTTCCTCCTTTTGAAATCCGTAATTTGATTTTAGTGACACATGAAGCTGAAAAGGAACTTGCAGCACTGACATCAAGTGAGAGAACGCACTGGTCCAGAATCAGAAAAGAGTTTTTTGCAGAGGGAAGTAACAAGGACTCGTTAGACACGATAGAGGAAGCACTGTTTGTGGTAGGTATACCTTATAGTACATGTTAATGATACACAGTTGGTTTTTTTATATCATTAGATAAAAAATTACATTATACAATACAGAATCTACATTACAAAGACGATACCCTGGGAAGCAAAGATCGTGACTATCCCAGGGCCATTATATATGAGAATTAATACGAAATAACCTAAGAAAAGGAGAAAAAGAGACTATGCGATGTGGGGGAGGGTATAGCAGTTGCTTCAAACACTCAATTGAACCGACCTGTTCATGTAATCTAAAGTTAATCTGAGTAAATTTCTATTAACATCCATAGAAAGATCATTATCACCATATAATAAAATTTGGATGAGCACATTATTTGGAAGGCTGCTTATTTGAACATATGGTCGCAATAATTCGGACAGTTAATTTTATATTGTGCCCCTATATTATGCAATATTCTGTGGTGCAAATGAATGTGAATCTCTAATAATTGCCGCTAGACACTATAGAGGAAGCACTGTTTGTGGTAGGTATACCTTATAATACATGAAAATATTACATAAGCAATTTATATTGTGCCTGGCGCAAATGAATGTAAATCTTCAATCCATTTAATCCATTTAATTGGCTAAACCAAGCTATTCAATTCAATTCAATTCAATTCAACTCAATTTTATTCATAGCATACAACCCTAATACTAGGTTACAAAATATTGTATACTAAACGACCCAAGAAAAGCAATGCTTATGACGTTTGGACCGTTAAATTAAAAATAGAAGAAATGAAGTATAACTGTAACAAGAATACAAAAATACGAATTTTGAAAATACGTTAAAGTCTATATCAATTTCACTAGCCATACGACTTATTTAGGAAAAGCATTTTAGATTGGATTGATTGCACTGGATTTGGATTGATTGGACTTGAGGTCAATAGGCATCTGCCTGCCCGTTTGTGTCCATGGCTTCCTTCACCACTCTCCTCCAATCCTCTCCGTTCCCTACTTGTCTGCACGCCTCCCTGAGGGACATCCCACACCAGGCCTTAAATCATCATCAGTCCACGTCCTCCTCGGTTGGCCTCGCTTATACTTCCTATACAGTGTCAAGAGCACTGAAGTCTTGACACTGTATAGGAAGTCTGTGGTCTCCCATTCGATATATGCGTCCAAATAGACCCAACTTCCGGCTGATAAGCAGTTGCAATAGACGATGGCGTGGTCTGTATCTTGCTAAAACCTCGTCGTTGGCTACACGGTCATACCATCGGATTCCTAGCAACCAGCGGTAACATTTCATTTCAAAAGTATCTTCTCTGCGTAGTTCCTCTTTTCCCACCGTCCATGTTTCGGCGGCGTGTAGAAGGATGCTGAAATTATACGTGTTAAAATCTCATAATGTGTGATAATAATACATAGCTGATTTTATATTGTGCCCCTATATTATACAATATTCCGCGGTGCAAATGAATATGAATATTGAATAATTATCGTTAGACACAATAGAGGAAGCGCTCTTTTTGGTGGGTATATCTTTAATACATCATGATGACATATAGTCAATTTTATGTTGTGCCCCTATACTATACAATATTCTGTGGCGCAAATGAATGTGAATCTTGAATAATTGTCGCCAGACACTATAGAGGAAGCACTGTTTGTGGTAGGTCTACCTTATTATACATGATAATGATACACAGTTAATTTTATATTGTGCCCCTATATTATGCAATATTCTGTTGTGCAAATGAATGTGAATCTTGAATAATTGTCGCCAGACACGATAGAGGAAGTTTGTGGTAGGTATATCTTTAATACATGTTAATGATACACAGTCAATTTCATATTGTGCCCCTATACTATACAATATTTCTGTGGTGCAAATGAATATGAATCTTGAATAATTGTCGCCAGACACGATAGCGGAAGCGCTGTTTGTGGTAGGTATATCTTTAATACATGTCAATGATACACAGTCAATTTTATATTGTGCCCCTATATTATACAATATTCTGCGGTGCAAATGAATGTGAATCTTGAATAATTGTCGCCAGACACGATAGAGGACGCGCTTTTTATGGTAGGTATATCTTTAATACATGATGATGATACACACTTCATTCTATATTGTGCCCCTATATTATGCAATACTCCGCAGTGCAATATGAATCTTGAATAATTGTCGCCAGACACTATAGAGGAAGCACTGTTTGTGGTAGGTATATCTTTAATATATGTTAATGATACACAGTTAATTCTATATTGTGCCCCTATATTATACAATATTCTGCGGTGCAATATGAATCTTGAATAATTGTCGCCAGACACTATAGAGGAAGCACTGTTTGTGGTAGGTATATCTTTAATATATGTTAATGATACACAGTTAATTCTATATTGTGCCCCTATATTATACAATATTCTGCGGTGCAATATGAATCTTGAATAATTGTCGCCAGACACTATAGAGGAAGCACTGTTTGTGGTAGGTATATCTTTAATATATGTTAATGATACACAGTTAATTCTATATTGTGCCCCTATATTATACAATATTCTGCGGTGCAATATGAATCTTGAATAATTGTCGCCAGACACTATAGAGGAAGCACTGTTTGTGGTAGGTATATCTTTAATATATGTTAATGATACACAGTTAATTCTATATTGTGCCCCTATATTATACAATATTCTGCGGTGCAATATGAATCTTGAATAATTGTCGCCAGACACTATAGAGGAAGCACTGTTTGTGGTAGGTATATCTTATATTACATGATAATAACACATAGTCAATTTTATATTGTGCCCCTATATTATGCAATATTCTGCGGTGCAATATGAATCTTGAATAATTGTCGCCAGACACTATAGAGGAAGCACTGTTTGTGGTAGGTATATCTTATATTACATGATAATAACACATAGTCAATTTTATATTGTGCCCCTATATTATAAAATATTCTGCGGTGCAAGATGAATATTGAATAATTGTCGCCAGACACGATAGATGAAGCGCTGTTTGTGGTGGGTATATCTTATAATACATGTCAATGATACACAGTCAATTTTATATTGTGCCCCTATATTATATAATATTATGTGGTGCAATATGAATCTTGAATAATTGTCGCCAGACACGATAGATGAAGCGCTGTTTGTGGTAGGTATATCTTTAATATATGTTAATGATACACAGTTAATTCTATATTGTGCCCCTATATTATACAATATTCTGCGGTGCAATATGAATCTTGAATAATTGTCGCCAGACACTATAGAGGAAGCACTGTTTGTGGTAGGTATATCTTATATTAGAGTCCCTTCGCCATGAACGGAACGATTTCAAAATAAATGATTTTTCACAGTCCATTCGTGCATGAATAAGAAAACAAACTATCATAGATATGTTCGTTATCGCATAATCTTTATTCACATAAAATTCCACTTCAATGAGTTCTTTCGTCTTTTCACTAGAACGTCATAACTGAGTACTACTTTCGTCTGTGAAAACTTAGGCCGTTCGCCATGAACGGAACGACCGAAATTAACCTAAAGCTTGGTTAATGTTAGATAATGATAACCAAACCAACTCCTTCCTACCCCTGACCTAATTTGTTACAATATTACGAGATTTCGTCATTATCATTATCACAAACAAATTCAGTAGCTATTTTGAGTTTCTGAAATGTCTTTGCTTTCCCCCTGATTTGCTATCGATTGTTTTCCTTGAATGAATTGCGTCAAACGTGACCCATTTTCATTCAGCTCTGCCTTCGAACGAGGACGAAAGGCAGTCGTTCCACTCAACAAGAAAATAGGCCAATCACGTAGCTTCCGGAAAATAGCCCCCGGGATGAAAGCTGCGCACCAAATCTGTCAATTCTCTTTATAAATTGACTTTTAAAAGGAGAAGAAACATGTTGTGGAGTTTTGATTTGTTTTCATTAACGGGAGACAGAAAAAAAAGACCATAGAAGTTAGAGTGGTTAAAAAAAGAAATGTCATTTTGAAGGTACTTACATTTCGTTGAAAACTCCTAACTTTGAAAATGGTTATTACAAGGTAATTGGTAATAATTCAGACATAAAAACAGGTGAAGAAACAAGATATGGCGTCAGCGAAATATTTTCGTGCGTTTTTCTTAAATATTCAAACCCAAACTCCTTCAAATTTGAACTTAACTTTGCTCAGTCAAATGTCAGACAAATGCGAACCGTTCCGTTCATGGCGAAGGGACTCTACATGATAATAACACATAGTCAATTTTATATTGTGCCCCTATATTATGCAATATTCTGCGGTGCAATATGAATCTTGAATAATTGTCGCCAGACACTATAGAGGAAGCGCTGTTTGTGGTAGGTATATTTTAATACATGATAATAACACATAGTCAATTTTATATTGTGCCCCTATATTATGCAAAATTCTGTGGTGCAATATGAATCTTGAATAATTGTCGCCAGACACGATAGAGGAAGCACTGTTTGTGGTAGGTATATCTTATAATACATGTCAATGATACACAATTAATTCTATATTGTACCCCTATATTATACAATATTCTGTGGTGCAAATTAATATGAATCTTGAATAATTGTCGCCAGACACGATAGAGGAAGCACTGTTTGTGGCGGGTATATCTTATAATACATGATAATGATACACAGTTAATTTTGTGCTCCTATATTATGCAATATTATATGGTGCAATATGAATCTTGAATAATTGTCACCAGAGGTTTAAAAATTATATTTTCTGATAAAAATCCAGCACGTTAAGATCCCTGGTTTAATGTTCCTTCTGAAGGATGGTGGAGTGAGTTATTCTGTCCATAGTTTATCAAAAAAGATGGTTTAGAAACCTATTGCTGTATCTTTTTGTGCAAGTTTTTCAAAATTGAGAGTTCTGGGAACCTAGAAACTGATGAAAATTTTTCTGAAGGTAATATCACTGTGTGATAACAAAATTACTCTGAAAGTATTATGGTTTAGTGACATCTTATTTGTCCTACATTGAATTAGAGCTGCAAAAACTATTTTTTCTAGGAACTTAGAAACCAATTGAGAATATTCTTTAAGGTAAAAGCATAGGAGGTTGTAATTTTCTGTTGAACGTGCTATACTACAAAAAGTCAGAGGCCTTATTTCCAGCAGGAACCTGTACCACTCGTTTTACGTCCCTTCAAAGGATGATTTCGTGAGTTTTCAATCAGAACCTCTAGGTCACCCACCGTAATATTGACCACAGATGACGGAGCTTAGCTTTAACTGCATCCAGTAAATCACCTAAGCTAATCGATCACTGATTCCACTGGGAGAGAAATATAACAAGACATATTTGGACACAAACATTTGCGTGAGTCGTTCAATTAGAACCTATAAGGTCACCAACCCAAACTTAAACTGCATTTAGCAAACAACTTAAGCTAATCCCTTAAGGTGTGAGAAAGTCTTCGCCCCTCAGCAGGTCCAGTGTAGTGTTAAAGAGCCCGGATAGGTTGTCTCTGCATTCTGTGAGTGGTGGTGCAATTTGTGTGAATGAAATTGCCTGGGTTTCACGTAGCCCCGGTTGCACAGTGGTAGCGCTCTAGATTACGAATCTAGAGGTCGTGGGTTCGAGTCCTACTCGGATCTTTTTCATTCCCACAAATTATCTCGATCGATTCTCCAAATCCTGCTTCTCCTCAAAATATTTCTCTTTCTTGGGATGTAGGAATCAATAAAAAAATGTTCTGTAAGGTTAAAGTATTATCTTAATTAATTTGTGAATATGAAATGAAATGGTAGGTATGAAATTGTAAGGTTCAAATCAATATTCTCGCGATTGATTTCTCAATCCCTGCTTATTTTCAATCTGAAATTAGCTTTAACTGTTTCAGTAATAATTAACTTGAAGGAAGGTACTTCATTTTTCTCATCTTCATTTTTCAAGATCTAAACCTGTTTGTCTTTCCGGCATCAGAGGACCATTGCAGTCCCACAGGTTTTTAAAATAAGAGTACCAGAATAGGACTGATCGAAATAGGCCAATCAGATAATATCGAAATTGGCCTATTTCGATCCACATCTGGGTATATAAATCAGATAAGTTTCTGTTTCTTTCTCCTTCTGACGTATTACTCTGTTGAGGTTCAGACGAAAAGCTTAAGTAATTTATGTGTTCGTTTCATTATGTTTCCGATGTTTTTTGGCTATACTGAAGTTATGTACCATCCAAAAACAGTACTGAATCTGTCTATTCTATTTCAGCTTGTTCTTGAAGACAAAGCCTTCCCTGAAATCCCAGACCGTGCCAAATATCTTCTCCATGGTGATGCAAAGTCGGTTTGGTACGACAAGAGCTTCAACGTTATCGTGTTTACTGATGGGAGACTGGGACTGAATGCCGAGCATGGATGGGCAGATGCACCTGTCATTGGGCACATGTGCGAAAGCGTATTCACTCAGGAGTAAGTATTTTTGTATTATTAGCGATACAGTTGCACTGATTGGAGACATTTAGGAAGTATTTTTGATGGCAGTACAATTACTGTGGTTTCAGTACGGTAGGAGATATCATCAGTACAGTGGAGGGATATTATCAGTATGGTAGTGGGTGTTTAGTACAGTGGAGGGATATCATCAGTATGGTAGTGGGTGTTTAGTACAGTGAAGGGATATTATCAGTATGGTAGTGGGTATTTAGTACAGTGAAGGGATATTATTAGTTTGGTAGTGGGTACTTAGTACAGTGGAGGGATATTATTAGTTTGGTAGTGGGTATTTAGTACAGTGGAGGGATATTATAAACTGCACATCCTTTGTGGTATTGAAGATATCCCTTAATCGCACTGATGATATCCTTCCAAACTACGGAACATCCTACAATGTATTGATGGTATCCCTTGCCTTACTGGTGGTATCCATCCATCCTATTTATAATATCCCTCCACTTTACTAAATACCCTCCCCAGTACTAAACATCCTCCACAGTACTGATGGCATCTCTCCACAGTACTGAATACCCTCCACAGTACTGATGGTATCCCTCCACAGTACTAAACATCCTCCACAGTACTGATGGCATCTCTCCACAATACTGAATACCCTCCACTGTACTAAATACCCTCCACTGTACTGGATACCCTCAACCGTGCTGAAGATATCCCTCGATGGTACTGTTGGTATCCTTCTATTGTACCAATAATATCCCTCCATCTGCACGGTTATATGAATATATCAATAATATACGGCAATATTTTTAGACGATATCCCTAAACTGTAAAGAATACACTCCACCTTACTGATTATATCCCCCACAATATTGAATATCCTCCACAGTACTGGTGATATCCCTGCACTGTACTGAATATACTCCTCTGTACTGATGGTATCCCCTCATCGTAACATCATAACACCTTCAACTGTAATACACATACATAACCTGATGGTTTGTATCCTTTGAATCTTTGACAGGTTTCTGTACCGCGTATATAATGATCACGGACGCTGCAAGCCTTTTGGAGGTTACAACGAACGAACTTTCATCAGGACAAAGGCGAGAATTCCTCCGCAGAGGCTTTACTGGGACATCACACCACCCCTCGCTAAGCATATCAAGGATGCTAGGATCTTTGCATTGAAGGTAATTAGAACTTTTGTTGCAATAATCTTTTGCTGCTTTTTTTCTTACTTCTTGTGTGTTCAGTACTGTGGAGCATGTTTAGTACTGTGGAGGATATCATTTGCTGTATGTGTGGAATATCATCAGTACTGTGGAGGATGTTCAGTACTGTGAAGGGATACCATTAGTACTGTGGATGATATCATAAGCAATGTGGAGGATATTCAGTACTGTGGAGGATATTCAATACTGTGGGGAATATCATTAGTACTGTGGATGATATTCAGTACTGTGAAGGGATACCATTAGTACTGTGGAGGATATCATATGCAATTTGTTGGATTTCATCAGTACTGTGGAGGATATTCATAACTGTGGGGAATATTATTAGTACTGTGGATGATATCATATGCAATGTGTGTGATATCATATGCAATATTTGGGATATCATCAGTACTGTAGAGGATATTCAGTATTGTGGGAAATATTATTAGTACTGTGGAGGATATTCAGTACTGTGGAGGATATTCAGTACTGTGGGAAATATTATTAGTACTGTGGAGGATATTCGGTACTGTAGAGGATATTCAGTACTGTGGGAAATATTATTAGTACTGTGGAGGATATTCAGTACTGTGGAGGATTCTCAGTACTGTGGGAAATATTACTCGTACTGTGGAGGGATACCATCAGTTTTGTCAAGGATATCATCAGCAATGTCTAAAACATGTTTTATTTGATTTTAGAATAACGAAGATTTGGCCATCGATGTCAGATGTCATACGGCGTTCGGAAAGGGATTCATTAAGACCTGCAAGGTGCGTCATTTTAGAAAGTTTTGCTTGTATACGAATTTAGTGTTAGGCCTTTGGTTTGACCCAGGGTTAGGGTAAGGGTTAGGGTTTGGCTTTGGCTTTTACATTTTTTAAGGTTAGTTTTAGGGCTCGGTTTTGGCTTTTGGTTATTGTTAGAATTAAGTTTGGCTTTTTGTGTAGCTTAGAGGTTTGGAGCTTTGGATTTGGCTTTTGGTTTGGCTTTATCTTCGGCTCTTTCTTTTAGCTTGGTTGGGTTGGGTTAGGGCTAGGTTCTAGATTTTACTTTTAGTTAAGCTTATGGTTAGGGCTGGTAGTGTTCGGGTCAGTGTTAGGATTTGGCTTCTCGTTTAGCATAGGGTTAGGGATACAATTAGGCTTTTGGCTATCTAATCTATATGATAATATGCTAAACCCAAAAATTGGGTATTTCACAGAAATTTTTTCGTGATTACTAGATTAGTATATGATAAATAGATGATGAAATATTTAATGTTGCCTTTAAGACCTGCAAGGTGAGTCATATTAAAAAGGTTTGCTTCTATACGAACTATGGGTTAGGCTGTTGCTTTGGCTTTTAATTTTTCTTAAGCTTTTAACTTTAGCTCTGCATTTTGGTTTAGCTTAAGGATTTGCTTATGGTTAGGGTTACGCCATAGATTTAGCTTTTGGTTTTGATTTAGCTTAGGAATAGAGTTGGGATTAGGCTCTGGATTTTGGTTTGGCTTAAGCTTTGGCACTTTGTTTGGCTCAAAGTTAGTGCTAGACTTTAGATTTGGTTTTGGCCTTTGGTTTGCTTAGGATTGGGGTTATAGGGTAGGGGTTGGGGTTAGGTATAGGCTTTGGATTTTCGCTTTGATTAAACTAGGGTCTAGGCTTTAGATTTCGCTTTGGCTTTTGGTTTGGCTTTGGACTAGGGTTAGGCTTTGTATTTGGCTTTGGTATTGGGGCATGGTTTTGTAGGGTTATGGTTAGGGTTGGGGTTAGGGTAAGGTCTAGGCTTTGGATTTGCGTTTTGGTTTGGCTGAGGGTTACGGTTAAGCTTTGGATTCTCAGGTCACAGGCCTAATGTCCAAAAGGCCTTAATGTGCTGTATTAAAGTTGTGTTTATTTTCCTCTTTTTTTCTTCCAATTTTTATCTTTGCTTACATGTTATTACTACAATGCAAAAGAGTTATCGATTCAATTTAATTTGTAGATGAGTCCAGATGCCTTCATTCAGATCGCATTGCAAATGGCATACTACAAAGATTCCAATGGAAAATTTGCTCTCACATACGAGTCGTGCATGACCAGACTTTTTCTACACGGAAGAACGGAGACAGTGAGATCCTTCTCTCAAGAAACCAAAGACTTCATCCTGTAAGTCGTTCTGAATAAGAATCATAAATGATATACTAAGAAACTGAAAGTGCAAAGCAAGGCTGCCTTGTTTCGTATAGGTTAAGAAGAAATAGGTAAAGAATTTAAAATATATTCAGCTGGACGCTATTTAGTTTTCTTTAGATACAATGTCTTTGAAATAAAAATTATTTGCTAGACAAATATGAATTCTCAAAATTAAAAATCTTGTAGAGCTTATCGAATTCAAGGACACAATTGCAGTACCACTCACCAAAAGCAGAGAAGAACCTATCTGGGCTTTTTAGCAACTACACAAAACCTGGACGAAGGTGCAGTGGATTAACGTACTAGAGTACTAATCTAGAGGTCGTTGGTTCGAGTCCTACTCGGATCATTTTCATTCTCATAGATTATCTGATGTTGCAGTGGATTGCGCACTAAAGTACTAATCTATAGGTCGTGTACAATATTTGACATGATAGTCACCACTTATCTTCACAAGCCTTTGACATTTAGTGGGACAACGTTTCGGGGGAGATCCGTCTCCCATCATCGGTTAATGAGAAATGTGCTCTTGACATTGTTCAAACCAGATTACTGGGATTGATATATGATATTCGAACGTCCGAAAACCTTCTCTGAGGTTCGCTCAGTGTTCAGACCTCTCGATCCGACCTTTGTATTAATAGGGAAGAAACAAGATTTCTCATTGCCCGATGAAGGGAGACGGATATCCCCCGAAACGTTGTCCTACCAAGTATCAAAGGCTTATCACGATAAATGGTGACTATCATGTCGAATATTGTGTCAGAAACATCCTTGATAAGACCAAATGTATTTACTCTATAGGTCGTGTGTTCGGGTCTTACCCGGATCATTTTTATTCTCACAAATTATCTCTATATTAATTTAGTCAGGCTCGTGTTGGTAATTTCAACATCGTTTTTCATAGATCTTTAAAGGATGATGCCATTCCAGTTAACGGCAAAATTGCTCTGATGCAAAAAGCTGTCAAAGTTCATCAGGTAAGTACAATCCACGTCAAAAGTCTTGGAACACTTGCATTATATTTACAGTTTCCTACATTTTGTCCCCTCCCCCTTTACAATGTTGTTTCTGATAACAAAAACTAGCACAATAACATTCAGCTAGTGTTAGGTGTAGTCTCATAAAGTTCCTTTTGTAAACAAAATTGTTATGAGGTGGGGTTTTATTTAAAATAAATGCTAGTGAAGCTAAAAAGTAGTTTTTTGTAACGAAAAACAAGAGTTTTCCAACTACTTTTGGCGGGGACTGTAGATTTGAGTGAGTTTATGTTCAACCTGATTGTCTGTGAGATGCCACAATAGGCCTTATTTCTAGCAGGGCCACGGCAGCATTCACTACACCACTACATATAGTAGTATTGGTTCCTAGTCTTTTTACTGCGACTATTTTTGAGAGAGTAAGTTTCTCAACAGCTCCACATCATTACATGTAGTAGTAAATGGGGACCTAGTATGTTAAATGCTAAAATTTATGAGTGAGTTAGTTCATCTTGAGCATGCTAGACTATGAAAGAATTGTTAGCTAGAAAAAATATTTAGACAAGTAAGTGTATAAGAGAATTAAGGTTATATATAATAAAGAGCAATAGTAGCCCTAGTAATGAGCCGTGTGGAACTCAATGTACAAGATAATGTTATTTCACAGAGAAATTATCGTGACTGTATGAGTGGAAATGAGATGAATTTAAATCCATTATTTGTGTTTGTGATAAACATTGGATAGGGATATTGAAAATGATCAGTGTTAGATAAAGAACACTGGCCCTAGTAATGGTCCTTGTGGAATACCATATGCAAGATAATTCTATTTTTACAGAGAAATTGTCGTGTTTGTATGAGCTGAAATGAGATGAATAAAAATCCATTATTTTTGTTTGTGATAAACATTGGATAGGGATATTGAAAATGATCAGTGTTAGATAAAGAACACTGGCCCTAGTAATGGTCCTTGTGGAATACCATATTCAAGATAATGTTATTTCACAGAGAAATTGTCGTGTTTCTATGAGCTGAAATGAGATGAATAAAAATCCATTATTTTTGTTTGTGATAAACATTGGATGGGGATATTGAAAATGATCAATGTTAGATAAAGAACAACACTGGCCCTAGTAATGGTCCTTGTGGAATACCATATTCAAGATAATTTTATTTTACAGAAAAATTATCGTGATTGTATGAGTGGTAATGATACGAATAAACATCTATTATTTTTGTTTGTGATAAACAGTGGATAGGGATATTGAAAATGATCAATGTTAGATAAAGAACAACACTGGCCCTAGTAATGATCCGTGTGGAATACCAAATACAAGATAATTCTATTTTGACAGAGAAATTGTCGTGTTTGTATGAGATGAAATGATGAAATAAAAATCTATTCTTTTTGTTTGTAATTAGCAGAGAACAGGGATATTAGAAATGATGAATGTTAAATGAAGAACAACACTGGTCCTAGTAATGATCCTTGTGGAACATCATATACAAGATTTCTTATTTTTAAAGAGAAATTAATGTGATTGTATGAGTTGAAACGATACGAAATGATAGAAATATATTCTCCTTGTTTGTCATCAGCAGAGGACAGAGATATTGAAAATGATCAATTGCAGATAAAGAACAACACTGGCCCAAGTAATGATACTTGTGGGAACCATTTTCAAGATAATCTTATTTTTAAAGAGAAAATATCGTGATTGTATGAGTTGAAATGATTAGAATAAAAATATATTCTCCTTGTTTGTTATCAGAAGAGGACAGGGATATTTTAAAATGATGTTTTCTAGGTAAAGAACAACACTGGCCTAAGTAATGACCCTTGTGGAACACCATATACAAGATAATCTTATTTTTAAAGAGAAAATATCGTGATTGTATGAGTTGAAATGATTAGAATAAAAATATATTCTCCTTGTTTGTTATCAGAAGAGGACAGGGATATTTTAAAATGATGTTTTCTAGGTAAAGAACAACACTGGCCTAAGTAATGACCCTTGTGGAACACCATATACAAGATAATCTTATTTTTAAAGAGAAAATATCGTGATTGTATGAGTTGAAATGATTAGAATAAAGATATATTCTCCTTGTTTGTTATCAGAAGAGGACAGGGATATTTTAAAATGATGTTTTCTAGGTAAAGAACAACACTGGCCTAAGTAATGACCCTTGTGGAACACCATATTCAAGAATTCTTATTTTTACAGAGAAATTATCGTGATTGTATGAGTGGTAATGGAATCGACCGACATCTATTCTCCTTGTTTGTTATCAGCAGAGGACAAGGATACGTAAGTTTGAATGAATTTAAATATTTGATGTAATTTAACTGTTAATATACCTGCATGGGTGAACATCTTTGTGTAGCGTCGCTTTCACTTTAGGCCAGCCTCTTATAGCGACATAGTTCAAACCACTGGTCTAAAAAAAAAGACTGGATCGAGCATTCTGTTGTTTCTGGATTCAGATGTTGAAGCCAATCGCTAGCACTTGCGTTTGGCCTCCCAATATGGCTGCAAAACAAATTATATAGACTTGATTCTTTGTTAACAATATAGCTGCATGATTGTCCAGTCTCGTGTTGATCATTCATAACATTCCAACAATCATCAAAGAAAAAAGCACGCCCCAATGGAATCCAATGTATTGAATTGGTTCTACCAATATGGCCGCGAATGACTTCATTTCAGAACGACAGATACTCGATCCAGTCTTTATTTTGAGATCAGTGGTTTGAACTAAGTCGCTACAAGAGGCTGGCCTGAGCACGAGAAGCAAAGTGACGTATATGCCAAGCATGCAAATGAGGCTACATGAGGCTAGCCCAAAGTGCAAAAAAGGCTATACAAAGATGTACACCCATACAATACCGTATGTCCCAGAAAAAAGTAGACACATTTGATAACAAACTATAGATCTAATTTTGCCGAAATTATATTTTTGATTAATGCCAAATAGACTAACTTAGATATTATGAACTTTTGAAAATCGATCGAATTTTAGAAAGTCCAGAAAATGAATATTAAGGTTTTTTTTTAAGGTTAAAAGGTTAATATTAAGGGTGATTTCTCCTCGATTAGTTTACCTATTGAGAAGTCTCCCCCCTTAAGAAGTTCCCAATCATACAAAATTTCATCTCCTTATATTTAATTCATCTAACTCGAGAAGAGAGTGCTTATTCTGGCTATGGTGCTTGAAATACTAAAGTATAAATAAATTATAAAGCAGAATTAATACATTAAAAACAGACATGTCCTTCTATTACTCTGAGTTTCGTGCTTAAGCACTCGTCAGACAGACTATATCAATTTGTTATATCAATTCTATACCAATGGACAATGGTATAGTCTGACGAGTGCGTAAGCACGAAACTCAGAGTAACAGAAGGACATGTATGTTTTTAATGGGATCATTCTGCTTTATGTTAAATTCATAATCTTTCATTTGTCAGTCTTTATTGTAGTATTTTGTTACTTTTTTCCATCTTTTATGTATGTGATATAGAAAATTTTGTTTGTTGTAGAACTTTAAAATGAAACTGAACATTTTTCATGAATCAAGAAAACACGGAAGATTTTGTTCACTTTTACAAGGAAACATGCTGAAATGTCCACAAATACATGGACAATTCATAATTTTCAAACGGATGTTACATTACCTTTAGGCAGAGTACACACAGAGAAGTACACGTTTCGTGTCATTCACATGAAGTGATAACTAATGCTATTCAATAAAAATTAGAGAACAACAACAACAACCTCCGTATTACGTCACAATGAGGAACATAGGAGCTACTATACCACTTTCTTCCTTGAGTCAATTTACAGCATTTTCCATCATTTCTCTCAAATAACAAGGAAAATATATTTTACAGGAAGCTCCGTTCTTACAAGACGCCCTCACTCTTCCATGGACGCTTTCTACCAGTCAACAACCACAACAACAAATGAACAGAGGCTTCGACATTGGTATTCCTGAAGTTAGGGAAACGGTATGTCTTTTACTATGTTTCCTCTGGGGAATGTCTTTGCGGTACTGTGGAGGGTGTTCAGTACTGTGAAGGATACCATCAGTACTGTGACGTATAGCATTAGTACTGTGTGGGATATTCAGTACTGTGGTGGATATCATCAGTACTTTGGGGGTATCATCAGCACTTTGGACGATGTTCAGTACTGTGAGGGGATATCATCAGTACTGTAGGGGTATCATCATTACTGTGGAGGGATATCATCAGTACTGTGGGGGTATCATCAGTACTGTTGGGGTATCATCAGTACTGTGAAGGGATACCATTAGTACTGTGGAGGACATTCAGTACTGTGAAGGGATACCATCAGTACTGTGGAGGATGTTCAATACTGTGAAGGGATATCATTAGTACTGTGGAGGATGTTTAGTACTGTGAAGGGATACCATTAGTACTGTGGGGGATGTTTAGTACTGGAAAGGGATACCATAAGTACTGTGGAGGATATTCAGTACTGTGAAGGGATACCATTAGTACTGTGGAGGATGTTCAGTACTGTGAAGGGATACCATTAGTACTGTGGAGGATGTTTAGTACTGTGAAGAGATACCATTGGTACTGTGGAGGTTATTCAGAACTGTGAAGGGATATCATCAGTATTGTGGGGGTATCATCAGTGCTTTTTAGGGATACCAACAGTACGGTTGAAGATATTCAATACTTTTGAGAGAAACCAGAATCACTGTGGATGGAATACCCAAAATGCTTGTTACCCAAAGTGTCCATCGAAAGTAATGAATAATCCTCCACAGTACTGATGTCATCCTCCACAGTACTGATGGAAGCCCTCCCGCTATCTCACATTGCTGATCACCCTCTAATGGATATTCTGATAGAATCCCCCACAGTACTGATGGAACCCCCCTATCCCATAATGCTAAACTCCCTCTGATGTCTATTCTGGTAATCCCCCAACAGTGCTGATAATACCCCCCACAGCACTGAATACTCCACTGATATTCCCAGGGGCTTTGGTACCCCAACTTTGATTTGGTAGAATATATTTCCCTGTGCAAGAGAGACCGTGGACGCTTTTTACCAGTAGAGAATTGCAACAGCGTATGAACGAAGTCAAGGTAGCTGTATGTTTACCCTTGGGAATGTCTGTGCAATACTATGGGAGATATTCCGTACTGTTGCAGATACCATCAGTACTGCGGGGATATCATCAGTACTATTGAGGGATACCATCAGTATTGTAGGGGGTACCATTAGTCTTCTAATAAAACTGGTCAAATCTTGTGTAAATAATTTTGACGATAACTAATAACTTTCCATATAGCGGGGAGCACAGTCGTAACACTACACAATTCCGCAAATGTCGGGCTTGTCAAAGCTCCGATCATTTCTTCAGGGAATGCCCCTCAAGATATTGTCAGGCGTTTGGCAATAAAGGACACGACACTTGGAATTCGGCCTGCCCGAATTATAAACAATGACTATATGAAACAAAAGAAATTGTCGAAAAAAGTGGAGAAAAATTCTCTGCTATTCTAAAACTTAGATTTGAAAACAACGATACTAATGCATTAATCGACACAGGGGCGACATGCTCATTGATAGATATTGATAGATATAAACATTGATAGATATTGATAGATATAAACATTGATAGATATTGATAGATATAAACATTGATAGATATTGATAGACATGAATATTGATAGATATTGATAGACATGAATATTGATAGATATTGATAGACATGAATATTGATAGATATTGATAGATATAAACATTGATAGATATTGATAGATATAAACATTGATAGATATTGATAGATATAAACATTGATAGATATTGATAGATATAAACATTGATAGATATTGATAGACATGAATATTGATAGATATTGATAGACATGAATATTGATAGATATTGATAGATATAAACATTGATAGATATTGATAGATATAAACATTGATAGATATTGATAGATATAAACATTGATAGATATTGATAGACATGAATATTGATAGATATTGATAGACATGAATATTGATAGATATTGATAGATATAAACATTGATTGATAGATATAAACATTGATAGATATTGATAGATATAAACATTGATAGATATTGATAGACATGAATATTGATAGATATTGATAGACATGAATATTGATAGATATTGATAGACATGAATATTGATAGATATTGATAGATATAAACATTGATAGATATTGATAGATATAAACATTGATAGATATTGATAGATATAAACATTGATAGATATTGATAGACATGAATATTGATAGATATTGATAGACATGAATATTGATAGATATTGATAGATATAAACATTGATAGATATTGATAGATATAAACATTGATAGATATTGATAGATATAAACATTGATAGATATTGATAGACATGAATATTGATAGATATTGATAGACATGAATATTGATAGATATTGATAGACATGAATATTGATAGATATTGATAGACATGAATATTGATAGATATTGATAGATATAAACATTGATAGATATTGATAGATATAAACATTGATAGATATTGATAGATATAAACATTGATAGATATTGATAGATATGAATATTGATAGATATTGATAGACATGAATATTGATAGATATTGATAGATATAAACATTGATAGATATTGATAGATATAAACATTGATAGATATTGATAGATATAAACATTGATAGATATTGATAGACATGAATATTGATAGATATTGATAGACATGAATATTGATAGATATTGATAGACATGAATATTGATAGATATTGATAGACATGAATATTGATAGATATTGATAGATATAAACATTGATAGATATTGATAGATATAAACATTGATAGATATTGATAGATATAAACATTGATAGATATTGATAGATATAAACATTTTACTTAATCTTATCTTTCATTAACTTTTTAGATCAGTCCGGGAGGAGGTTTTGGTCCGGTTGCAGATGACGGCTACGGTGTTTCGTACATGGTTCCAGACGACCGGATCATTTACTTCCATGTGTCATCAAAAGTGTCTTCTCCACACACAGATGCATCTAGATTCATGAACAACTTGTTTGACAGTTTGGCTGAATTACGGGAGCTGAACAATGCTCATAAAGCCACTAAGGGAGTGTGAAGGTTGGTAATTTCATGTTGTATATAATGGTTGTGATGGCGTTAACTGTAAAGTGCTCGTGGTTTCCTCCACAGTACTGATTTTATCCCCCGCAGTACTAAATATTCTTTACAGTAATGAATGGTATCCATCCACAGTACTGATTGTATCTTTCCACCACAATACTTAGTGAATACCCTCTGATGTACTGTGAAAGCATCCTCAACAATGCTGATGGTAACTTTCCACAGTACTTAACATCCTCTATAATACTGGGTACTCAAAATCATCCACAATACTGGGTACTCAATATCATCCACAATACTGGGTACTCAATATCCTCCACATTACCGAATATTCCCCACAGTAATTCAGTACTGAAAATTCTCCACAGATCTGAACAAATTCAGTAATTCAATAATGAACATCCCCCATAGCGATTCAGTACTGGGAAAACTTCACGGTACTGAACATTCTCCACAATTTTTCAGTACTGAACATTCTCCGCAGAACTGATATTCGCTGCTAGTGCAAAACA
The DNA here is from genome assembly GCA_963924455.1 of Pelagia noctiluca. Lineage (NCBI taxonomy): Eukaryota > Metazoa > Cnidaria > Scyphozoa > Semaeostomeae > Pelagiidae > Pelagia > Pelagia noctiluca. The sequence goes on along the minus strand of OZ004330.1, from coordinate 2,725,939 downwards.
AGATGGTGACTTGAGAAATTGCAAGAAAGGTCTTAACGTTTGCAGACATCATTTATTGATTTATATCATTTATACCTAACTCGAGAAGAGAGTGCCTATCCTGGCTATAGTGCTCAATATACATTGGTATAGAGCAATCATAAAGATTGATTTAGTCTGTCTGACGAGTGCGTAAGCACGAAACTCAGAGTCACAGAAGGACATGTTTTTTAATGGGTTCATTCTGCTTTATGTCACTTATAATTTTTTTTTAGTGATTCTAAGGTTGACCGGAGATACTCGGAGATAAAGCAAAATCAGGAATGGTATGTTAATGGTGATAGTGTTAGGTGTGTTTTTATGTAGAATGTGTTTTTCAGGTTTTATGTTCAGCAATGTTACGATTGCAACATTTGAATATTTAATTAACTTTAGATTTTTTTACTTGTTTGATGAATGGTTTATAAATGCCCACTAGTTTTAGAATGGTTTTAGATCAATTAAACGGCGTAATACTCTAAGTGTCAGATGGAGAGCTTGAGGCCTTATCCACACGTATCCAGATATTTTTGAAAACGCACATTCATTTATCAATTTTCGAAAAAAGCGGTGTCCGCACGATGAGCGTTTTCAAAATATCTCTGTCCACACGGCTACGGAGGAATCACCAACAAAAAGTTTTTGTTTGTTAAATTGATTGTGCAAAACTAAGCTGGTGACGTCATCATCTTTTTTAAAAAGATACGTTTTCGCCGTCCACACGACAACATGAAAATGGAGTTTTCAAAAATCTCCACCCTGGAAACCATTCTTAAAAAGCTTCGTTTTCATCAGCGAGAACTCCGGCTACGGATAAATACAAATGCGTTCTCAAAAATATCCGTTTACGTGGGGACGGGCCCTAAGTAGTTGTCCTTATGTTTACAAATCCTTGCAAACCCTTGGGAACGTCTGTCGATAGGATTTTCAGTACTGTGGGGGATATCATCAGTACTGTAAAGGATGTTCTGTACTGTGAAGGGATACCAACATTACTGTGGAGGATGTTTAGTACCATTAGGGATACCATTAGTTTTGTGGAGGATATTCAGTACTGTGAAGGGATACCATCAGTACTGTGGAGGATGTTTAGTACTGTAAAGGGATACCATCAGTACTGTAGAGGATGTTCAGTACTTTGAAGGGATACCATCAGTACTGTCGAGGATGTTTAGTACTGTTGTGGGATACCATCTGTACTGTGGAGGATATTCAGTACTGTGAAGGGATACCATCAGTACTGTGGAGGATATTCAGTACTGTGAGGGGATACCATCAGTACTGTGGTGGGATATCATCAGTACTGTTAGAGATACCATTAGTACATTGGAGGATGTTCAGTACTATAGGGGATATCATCACTATTGTTGGGATACCATCAGTACTGTGGAGGGATACCATCAGTACTGTGGAGGGATACCATCAGTACTATGATAGGATACCATTGGTACTGTTGAGGGGTACCATATCAATTATTGTGGAGGATGTTTAGCACTATGGAAAAGATATCATCATTACTGTAAACGGATACCATCCAATGCTGTGGGATACTATCAGTGTTGTAAGGGATACTCAGTGTTGTGAAGGGAAATCACCAGCACTTTTGGTATCATTTATGGATACCCTTCAGGGTACTAAATATCCTCAACAGTGATGAAAACCCTCCACAGCACTGGTGGTATCCAACCCATAGTACTGATGGTATCTCCCCACTAAGTGATGGTATCCCCACAGCCCTGCACATCCTTTCCAGTACTGAATGGTACCTCTTCAATGTACTGCTGTTATCCCCACGCAGTACTGAACATTCTTCAAAGTACTGAACATCCTCCACAGTACTGAGGGTATCCCCACGGCACTTCAAATCCTTCCCAGTACTGAATGGTACCTCTCAAATATACATTTGGTATTCCCTCACAGTACTGAACACCCTCCACAGTACATTAGAGCCACTGATTTTGGTAAATACTGGATCGAGCATTTTAAGTACTATAATGAAGTCATTGGTCGCCATATTGTTGGGTCCAATTCAATACATTGAGATTTCACTAGGGGCTGCTTTTTTCTTTGATGATTGTTGGAATGCAATGAATGCTCAATACGAAAGAGAATGATCATGCAGCTATTGTTAACAAAGAATAAAGCCAATATAATTTATTTAGCAGCCATATTGGGAGGCCAAACCACTGATATCAATATAAAGACTGGATCGAGCATGCTTTGGTTTCTGGAGTCGAATGTTTGAAGCCAATTGCTTTTGACTTTCATTTGGCCTACCAATATGGCTGCCAAAGAAATCATATTGACTTTATTCTTTGTGAACAATAGATGCACGATTATTCAGTCTTGTGATGATTATTCATAACATTCCAAAAATCATAGAAAAAAACACACCCCAGTGGAATCTTGATATATTGAATTGGTCCTTCCAATATGGCCGCTAATGACTTCTTCTTAGAACATCAAATGCTCGACCCAGTCTTTATTTTGAGATCAGTGATTAGACGTTCCCTAGGGTGTTGCTATTTCTAAAACTAGACACGTTGCAATATGTGCCATCAAAAAGGGGTCATTTGGTCCCTATCAGTGACATCCACAGTGACGTCATATACATTGTAGACCATCTTGCAATATACCAGTTTGCTCCAATTTGCTTGGTGACTCTAAATCAAAAAGAAAATCCTAGGTACGTTGTACAGGGAAAAAGTTATTAAGATTAGAAAATGTGTTTTGAAGAACACTTTCTGAAACGTCTTTGTTAGAAGTGAGATTAAATACGCAAGAATGACAAAACATGGATTTTGCTAAAAATTGTTCAGAACACTCACTTAAACATAAACATTAATTTTCACTTTTTTTCATCTGTATAAATTGCATTATTAGTTTTTAACTTCTCCTTGAAAGCGTCATAAACTTGTTTTTTATCGAAATAGCTCACCCAGGCCTTCGGGCAGGCCTGTTCATAAAGTTTAAGTAATTCTTCGCAATCTTCATTTCCTGACTCTCTGCACGCATAGTAGGCATCTCTTGCTTCGTAGCATTTTTGCCGTTTGCTCGAGTTTGGGGCTGGCATCAGTTTGTCTGTTGGAAGGCCTGCAGAGAGAGACATTAGAGAGTTTACGATTCACGACGCGGTGACCCAAGACGCGACAGAAAAGACTGGGGCGTATTGTTTCAAGCGCGTTGTGATTTTTTTGTTACGATTTAATACGACGCGTTGGTTTTGGCGCGAAAATAAGATTCTAAAATTTTTTGCTGAAAATGGCGGCTGATTTACTTTTCTTGCTTGACGAAGGCGTTCTTAATGAAGAAGAATTGCTGCTATTGGAAGGAAGAAATCAACATCGCCGCAATCTTCACTTGGAACTACCTTATTGGCAATACCAACGATTGATGAAGACGCGTTGGCTTGCAAGAAGACGACCTGACCGGGCTAGTTTCCAAACTTCCCTGGGGCGTCTTCAGTCACCGCGTCGTGAATCGTAAACTCTCTATTGTTCTTATATACAATCCCCGCCAAAAGTCTTGGAACACTTGCACTATTTTTACAGTTTTCTACACTTTGCCCCCTCCTCTCCCCCCTTTACGATGTTTTTTTCTGATAACAAAAACTAGCCCAATAACATTCAGCTAGTGTTTGGTGTGGTCTCATAAGTTCCTTTTGTAAACAACATTTTTTTGAGGGGGGAAAGAGGTTTGACTCGAAATAAAAGGCTAGGAAAGCTAAAAATGTAGTTATTTGGTAAAAAAAATCAAGGGTGTTCCAACTCCTATTGGCGGGGATTATAGATTCAATTGAGATAATTTGTGAGGACGAAAATGACCCAAGTAGGACTTGAACCAACAACCTCTAGATTTGTACACGAATCTAGAGGTCGTGGGTGCTAGTCCTACGCGGGACATTTTTGCTCTCAAATATTGTCTTGATTGCTTTTCCAAATCCTGCTTCTCCTCATGATATTGATTTAACCGAAATAATTTGTAAGGATAAAAATGCTCAGAGTAGGACTCAAATCCTTTGATGTCTAGATTTGTACTCTAGAGCGTTTACACTGTGCCCCTGTTGTGCAGTAGTAGCGCAGAGTACGAATCTAGAGGTCGTGGGTGCGAGTCCTACGTGGACTTACAGTCCTGCAATTGCATGACTTATCATGAACAGGGGTAGGGGCAGCAGCCCCCAAAAAAGGAGCAAATCTTAAACTCTAGATATCATTATGTGAGGCAGAACAACTTATATGGAGGGGCGGACTGACTAGATTTAGATAGGGTGGGGCAGTAAGGTATTTGGGGACGAAAGTCTTTGTTGAAGACATCTATTCTTTGCTACACGCTTTTTTTCTTATAAGGAACTGTTTATAAGGAACCTAGAACTAGAATTTCTTGTAAGATACAATGGATTCTTTTGTTCTATTGTTTTCCGTAACAATTGAGAACAATGGAAAATTTAAGAAACTTTTAGTATTTGGCCTTGAGGTAGGTTGCTTATTAAATAAAAAGCGTGTATCTTAAAATTACTCTAAAAGTTTTTCCCCTATTGCCTATTGATTTGCAAAATATCTCCCACTAAAATATTTTTAGTTTTGAAATCTGGCCTCAAGATCTCAAATAAATGTTATCTGATAAAAAATTAGTAATTTTCTATTCTATTTAACAGGCTGGAGTTGAGTTATGTAAGTTTTTGGGGCATAGCTAATATTGGCCTAAGTTAGGCCCATCTAAAGCCTAGCCAAGTTTTCGTAGGAGATAGGTAGACTACCAACCGTCATACTAATAAAGTGCAAGAAATGTACCTTATAAATGATAAAGCCAACAGATTTTCAGCACTTTACAGCGAAATCTCCCAGAATCGTTTGCTCTTCTCGAAGAAGTTACAATCTTTCCTATACCACAGAAAGACTGTATAAAGCCCTCGATTAAATCTCGTAATGCTCCAATTTCTGATTCGTCTAGATCAAAACCAACTATTTCTCAAAATACAATCTTTATTGCCGAAAACAACAAAACAAACGTAGGTTATTCACGAACCTCAAATTAGATTTAGGCAAATTTAAGAACAAGCCAAGGCTAACCATTTTAAGCTCAATTTAAGGATTTTAAGGAAGGAATAAGTTTTCAGTTTCAGTTTTTCAGTTTTCATTCATTTATCAATTAATCCCAAATAAAATCTACAATTAATTACATACAACAATATTATTAAAGACAAACTTCATTTAATTTAACATTGAACATATTACAAGATTGTATTTAAGATGAATTGACTAAGGAGGAACTCTCTAAATAGGTAAACTAATCTAGAGAGAGTCCCCCCCCCCCCCCCCCATTAAAACTAAGAAAACAAAATGAATTTTATTTAAAAATACAACCAACCAGATCCAGAAGCATATCAAGTATCAAGTAGAGAGCGATTGTAACTTTCCGTAAATCTTTGAGCTTAAATGAGTAAAAATATCAAAGTAAATATGAGTCTATAAAGAAGGTCTTGAGATTGGATCGTAAGACTGAAGACGAACAAGAAACACGAATGAATAGTGACAGAGTGTTCCAAAGTTTTGAGCCAAAATACTTAATTGTTTTGAGACCCAGAGACGTAGGAACCGGGGGGCACTGGGGGCACGTGCCCCCCCCCCCATGATTTTGCAAAAAAAGAAAAATTGCCCTTTTTACCATAGGTATTTACCCCATTTTAGCAAATTTAAGGTATTTGAAAGTGCCCTGCTAGGGGCAAAAGTGCCCTTAAAGTGTCGTGCCCCCCCCCCAAGTTTGAAATGCTTCCTACGTCCCTGTGAGACCATCAAGTGTAATAACCATGGCACTGAGAATAGATTACCGAACAAGCAGATACAGCACACAGACAGATATGCCAGATGATCAAGAGAGTCGACATTTACAACAATCCGGGAACAATCCACACTACTGATGGTCATAACTAGCTTTAAAAGCATAATAAAAGTAAGAACAATTAGGCTTCCAAATAATTTTATTATAAGCACAATTTTAGAACTTTTCTTTCTCAAAATAGAGGAATATTTAAGAATTCCCAGCTTCAAACCAATTTTTCGCTTTATCTCATTTGTAGAAAATTAATGAATAGTTTAAAAGGAATCTAGAACTATAATTTCTTGTGAAATAACAATGGTTTCTTTTGTTCCATTGTTTCCTGTAACGATGGAGAACAATAGAAAATTTAAGGAACTTTTAGCAGAAAATTGACTTTTGAAACACATGTCAAAGAAATATGTACTAAGGTAAACCAGAAAGTAAGTGCTTTTCGGAGAGTCAGACCATACCTTGGAATACAAAAATCACAAGTCCTCTTTAACTCTGTTGTAATATCGAATTTTACTTACTGCCCCTAATTTGGTTATTTTGCAGCAAAGCTGCAAATCATAAGATAAATAAATCACACAAAAGGGCCCTGAGAGTGTTATACGATGATTATGAATCTACGTTCGAACAACTTTTAGAGAAAAGCGGAGCAAAAACGATACACCAAAAGAATTTACAAGCCCTTATGACAGAAATTTACAAAACATCGAATAATTTAAATCCTGCATACATGGCAGAATTCTTTATAAAAAAGGATGTACCGTACAATTTACGTAAAAAAGATCTGTGTAAGCTCCCTGCTGCAAAGTCTCTAATTTTTGGAACAAGCTTACTTTCTTTTAAAGGAAGTCTGCTATGGAACAGTCTCAAGGACAATGTAAAAGGGGTAAATACAATACAAAAATTTAAGAAAGAAATACGTCACTGGGATGGCAAAAATTGCACGTGCCATATCTGCACATAGGCCAAGAGGATGGTTTTTAATTTCTCCACTATTGTCTTTATATTTGTTGTAATTAAGTTTTAATTTTAGGTTGCCAGTTGGTTTAAATTAGTACCAGTATTTCCAGAAATTACTATTACTATGTATTTACCAACTTTAAATATATATGAAATGAAATGAAAAGCACTAGGCCTTGAGGTAGGTTCCTTATAAAATAAAAAGCGTGTAGGTTCAGCTTGTGTGGAGCATTTCAGTTTTTAAGCATAATTTGGAATATTGGAACTGCCTCGTTTTGAGTTTTATTGAAAACAAATGCGAAAATTGCGAGCCACAATGGCATGGCGTTTCTGCCAAGATGGCAAATTGCGAAGTTGCAGTAACGACGACATAACGATGTGAGTTGCACCAAGAAGACATGGAAAACCCTCAGAGAGAAGAAGCTAGACGTCCTCCTGGTAAACCAAAAGACCTTTCACCATCAAGCTGTCTTTACACAAGTTGTTATTGGTATGTATCTGAAAAGAGTCCCACCACAACTATGCGACCAAAAGTACCTAGTTGGGGTTAAATGGATTTTGTTAATTGCTAGGGCCGGATCCAAGGGGGGGTGTAGGGGGCCTACGCCCTATTTTGGTAGAAAAACAATACAATTAGCTTGATAATACCCTATTTCCCCCACATTAACTTTTGATATGTGTATTATTACGCCCCCCTTTTTATGAGTGCTGCATCTGGCCCTGAATAGCTGTAATGCTCCAACGCCAAAGACGTAGAATGCATCTCCAAATGGGGGGGGGGGGGTGTATGACGCTTTGATGTCAAATTTTCATAAAGTAAGTAAGTTCAAGCTACCCCTGCGGCAAAGAGAAGTCAGAGAGGCCTTATTTCTATCCACCTGACACGGAATTCAGGGCCCCTTAGTTTAATGTCCCTTAAAAAGGACAAAATCAAGTGAATTGTTGGGTAAACTCCCAGACAGTCATCTATTCAAATGTTGGCATTAAACCCACCAAGTGACAATGCATCAATAAACACAACTGATAGCAAAAACAGGCTTTAGAAGCATTACAAAATTAAGAACAATTCAAGAACATTTCAGGCTAAAAACTGAGGAATATTTGAGAACAGCCATCTTCAAAGCAAATTTACTGGTTCTTATGAAAAAAGAGTGTAGTAGAAACACCGTCACAGTCAAGACAGAGTGTTACCTAGTAGCCTTGTTTGTGTAATTTACCTACATTATATAGAAGATTTTGTGTGAACCAATAAAGATAAGAAACTGGTTCTTATGAAAAAAGAGTGTAGTGCATGCTACTGTACCTTTGCTAGAAACAATGTTAGCACATTAACAGACAATCATTTTGCGCAAAATGGGATCTAGTTCAAATGACATTGTTATTGCAATGTGAATTTCACAGTGCTGATCTTATGACAAACACAAAGCCTTGAGGGGCAGGTAATAGCCTTCATATATCAAATATTGCAATAACATTTTTTCATCCTTACCTGAACACTATTCTAAGCAAGATATTCAAGAAAGAGCCATAAAACAATAGATTGCCATAAATTACATGATCTACAGGTCGTTCTTGAATTTTGGCTTTAGAATATTGTTAAAGTTTGAACAGAAAAACATTATGACAAATATGCATATATATTAGGTAGCCCCCAAAACAATCTATCGTTTTGAGCAGTGGTAAATTTCTTCTAAGAGATGAATTATTGCTCGCCTCAGCACTAGTTGCTGTCTGCAACTCGAGCCCTTCATAACGAGCCCTTCACAGAAAAGTGTACACAAAATAGGTCCTTGGCTGAATTTGAACCTTATTTGTATTTTCAGTGAGGAGAATGTTTGGAAATTGTGTGAACGGATAAGAGATGAGGGTATTAACAACCTGGCAGAGTATTACGCTGTCTTCATCTCAAATTCATCAAGACAGGTATGTTGTTTTAACAATTTTTTAGCCTTTTTCATAAAAGTGAGTTTCCTAACTAACTATTCAGAAAAACCATCTTCAGTAATTTGCAAAATATTCAGTAACGTGAAGGAATACCATTAGTGCTGTTAGAGTTTCAGTATTGTAGAGGGATACCATCAGTACTGTGGAGGATGTTCAGTACTGCGGAGGGATACCATCAGTACTGTGGAGGATATTTAGTACTGTGAAGGGATCCCATCAGTACTGTGGAGGATATTCTTTACTGTGGAGGGATACCATCAGTACTGTGGAGGATATTTAGTACTGTGAAGGGATATCATCAGTACTGTGGAGGATATTCTTTACTGTGGAGAGATACCATCAGTACTGTGGAGGATATTTAGTACTGTGAAGGGATACCATCAGTACTGTGGAGGATATTCTTTACTGTGGAGGGATACCATCAGTACTGTGGAGGATATTTAGTACTGTGAAGGGATACCATCAGTACTGTGGAGGATATTCTTTACTGTGGAGGGATACCATCAGTACTGTGGAGGATATTCTTTACTGTGGAGGGATACCATCAGTACTGTGGAGGATATTCTTTACTGTGGAGGGATACCATCAGTACTGTGGAGGATATTTAGTACTGTGAAGGGATACCATCAGTACTGTGGAGGATGTTCAGTACTGTGGAGGGATACCATCAGTACTGTGGAGGATGTTCATTACTGTTGAGGGATACCATTAGTACTGTGGAGGATGTTCAGTACTGTGGAGGGATACCATCTGTACTGTGGATGAGTACCATCAGTTTGTTTACTACTTTGGGAATACCATCAGCACAGTGGGGGATATCATGAGTACTGTGGAGGATATTCAGTATTGTGGAGGGATACCATCAGTACTGTGGAGGGATACAATGTGGAGGGTAGTTTCCAGTTCTGGTGTAGGATACCAACCGATACTGTGAAAATCTTAAGTACTGTAAGGCATACTTACAGTACCGTAGTCCTGGGGTGAATAGGGACAGGAGGGTGAATAGGGACAAAACCAGACAATAATTGTTGACATTGAAGATTAGCTTAGAGGTTTCTGATTGTGACCCAACAATATTACGTATGATATAAATATCAAATTGTTTCAAAATGAGAAGGCCCTCTGTAATTTTTGAATACCACAATCTTTACTCCTTTTTAAACCCTATTCTCTATTAACCCCTAACTACGGTACTGTAAGGAAAATTCAGTACTATGGGGATAACATCAGCACTGGATATACAGTCAGTGCATTGTGGGATACCTTCATTACAGTGGAGGGAAACCACTGCTCTCAAAATAAAGACTGGATTGAGCATCGGATGTTCCAAAATGAAGTCCTTAGCGGCCATGTTGGGATGCCCAATTCAATAAATCGAGATTCCACTGGGGCGTGCCTTTTTCTTTGATGATTATTGGAATGTTATGAATGATCAACTCGAGACGGAAAAATCGTGCAGCTATTGTTAACAAACAATCAAGTCAATGCAATTTCTTTGGCAGCCATATTGGGAAGCCAAATGATAGCCGAAGCAATTGGCTTCAAACATTCAACTCCAGAAACCAAAGAATACTCGATCCAATATATTGAGATCAGTGGAGGGAAACCACCAGCACTGTGAAGAAAATACCCAAAAAGCTTGTGCTTTCCCTCCACAATACTGGATATTCTTCGTACTACTAAATGATATCCCTTGACAGTACTGATGTTCATAGTTGATAGTTGTTGATAAGCAAATACGCTTACTATCTTTGTAAGGTATTGTTTTATATGCTAAGCACGAAGGGCCCACTGAATAGGTAGACTAATTGAGTGGTCCTGGTCCTTCCTCTCGATGTGACCACACCTCATGATTCGTTATGCCTCTTGCCCTATAATTGTAGGGAGCTGGCTAATTCTCTCCTCATTGTTTTGTGATAGGTAGGAAGATGGTTTCGATCCTGGGACCCTTTGAAAAAGGATCAAGTGATCTACCACTTGGCAACCCCTGCCTTGCCCCCATCAGTACTAAAAACCTGACACAGTACTGATTGTATCCCTTCACAGTACTGATGATATCCCTCCACTATACTGATGTTATCCCTCCACTGTACTGATGTTATCCCTCCACAGTACTGATGATATCCCTCCACAGTACTGATGATATCCCTCCACAGCACTGATTGTATCCCTTCACAGTACTGATGATATCCCTCCTAGGTACTGATGATATCCCTCCTAGGTACTGATGATATCCCTCCTAGGTACTGATGATATCCCTCCACAGTACTGATGGTATCCCTCCACAGTACTGATGATATCCCTCCACAGTACTGATGGTATCCCTCCACAGTACTGATGGTATCCCTCCACAGTACTGATGGTATCCCTCCACAGTACTGATGATATCCCTCCACAGTACTGATGATATCCCTCCACAGCACTGATTGTATCCCTTCACAGTACTGATGATATCCCTCCTAGGTACTGATGATATCCCTCCTAGGTACTGATGATATCCCTCCTAGGTACTGATGATATCCCTCCACAGTACTGATGGTATCCCTCCACAGTACTGATGATATCCCTCCACAGTACTGATGGTATCCCTCCCCAGTACTGATGGTATCCCTCCACAGTACTGATGGTATCCCTCCACAGTACTGATGATATCCCTCCACAGTACTGATGGTATCCCTCAACAATACCAATGGTATCCCTCCACAGTACTGATGGTATCCCTCCACAGTACTGATGATATCCCTCCTAGGTACTGATGATATCCCTCCTAGGTACTGATGATATCCCTCCACAGTACTGATGATATCCCTTCACAGTACTGATGATATCCCTCCACAGTACTGATGATATCCCTCCTAGGTACTGATGATATCCCTCCACAGTACTGATGGTATCCCTTCACAGTACTGATGATATCCCTCCTAGGTACTGATGATATCCCTCCTAGGTACTGATGATATCCCTCCACACTACTGATGGTATCCCTTCACAGTACTGATGATATCCCTCCTAGGTACTGATGATATCCCTCCTAGGTACTGATGATATCCCTCCACAGTACCGATGATATCCCTCCACAGTACTGATGGTATCCCTTCACAGTACTGATGATATCCCTCCACAGTACTGATGGTATCCCTTCACAGTACTGATGATATCCCTCCTAGGTACTGATGATATCCCTCCACAGTACTGATGGTATCCCTTCACAGTACTGATGATATCCCTTCACAGTACTGATGGTATCCCTTCACAGTACTGATGATATCCCTTCACAGTACTGATGATATCCCTCCACAGTACTGATGGTATTCCTTCACAGTACTGATGATATCCCCCACGATACTAAACATGCTCGACATTACTGCACAGACGTTGCCCAAGGTGTTCCTTGTCCATTTCTGAACCTCTTAATTTCAATGTAATTGTAATTTTGCTTTATTCTAGATTCCACTATGGATGCAAAAACAAAGCTCGGATCCTCTCTCGCCTGTTGTTTGGGTAAGATTCATTTTTTTTTCATTTTGCATTTATTTTGCCGAAGATTGTTTTTGCATAAAGTGCTTACCGAGTTGATACATTAAAATCCCTCTTTTATTGCCAAATCTAGAGACAGACCTTTCTGAGCCCTATAACGACTGTAATTGACCAGTGAAGGGTGGATGACGTTCCCAGGCAGGGAGGAACATCACAGCCTTGACACTGGATATGATAAAGAAGTAAACGCAAAAAGAAGCCGAATTCCTAAATTCAATAGAATGAAATTGTGAGAATGAAAAATGATACGTGCAGAATTTGAACAACTGAACTGGTACCTCATTGCCAATTGTGGAAGGATATCGTCTGTACTGTGGAGGATATTCAGTCCTCTGAGGGCAAACCACAAGTACTGTGGAGGTAATGCCTAAAGTGCTCAGTACTGAACATATCCACAGTACTGAACATCATCCACAGTACTTAACATCATCCACAGTACTGAACATCTTCCACAATACTGAATATCCTTGACATTACTGAACACCCTCAACAGTACTGAATATCATCCACAGTGCTAAACATCCTCCAAAGTACCAAACATCATCCACAATACTGAACATCCTCCACAGTACTGAACATCATCCACAGTACTGAACACCCTCAACAGTACTGAACATCCTCCACAGTGCTAAACATCCTCCAAAGTACCGAACATCATCCACAGTACCGAACATCCTCCACAATACTGAATACCCTTGAAAGTACTGAACACCCTCTACAGTACTGAACACCCTCTACAGTACTGAACATCCACCATAGTACTGATTATCCTCCACTGTAATGAACATCCTCCACAGTACCGAACATCCTCCACATTACTGAATATCCTCCACAATACTGAATACCCTAGACAGTACTGAACATCATTCACATTACTGAACATCATCTACAGCACTGAACATCATCCATAGTACTGAACATCCTCCACAATACTGAGCATCATCCACAGTACTGAACATCCTCCACAATACTGAACACCCTCGACAGTGCTGAACAGCCTGCACAGTGCTGCATATCCTCTACAGTACTGAACATCCACCATAGTACAGAACATCTGCCATAGTACTGAACATCCTGCACAGTACTGAACATCCTGCACAGTACTGAACACCCTCTACAGTACTGAACATCCTCCACAGTACGGAACATCCATAATAGTAATGAACATCATCCAAAGTACCGAACATCATTCACAGTACTGAACATCATCCACAGTACTTAACATCATCCACAGTACTGAACATCATCCACAATACTGAACATTATCAACAGTACTTAACATCCTCCATAGTACTGAATACCCTCCACAGTACTGAACACCCTCTACAGTACTGAACATCCTCCACAGTACGGAACATCCATAATAGTAATGAACATCATCCAAAGTACCGAACATCATTCACAGTACTGAACATCATCCACAGTACTTAACATCATCCACAGTACTGAACATCATCCACAATACTGAACATTATCAACAGTACTTAACATCCTCCATAGTACTGAATACCCTCCACAGTACTGAACACCCTCTACAGTACTGAACATCCTCCACAGTACGGAACATCCATAATAGTAATGAACATCATCCAAAGTACCGAACATCATTCACAGTACTGAACATCATCCACAGTACTTAACATCATCCAAAGTACTGAACATCATCCACAATACTGAACATTATCAACAGTACTTAACATCCTCCATAGTACTGAATACCCTCCACAGTACTGAACACCCTCTACAGTACTGAACATCCTCCACAGTACGGAACATCCATAATAGTAATGAACATCATCCAAAGTACCGAACATCATTCACAGTACTGAACATCATCCACAGTACTTAACATCATCCACAGTACTGAACATCATCCACAATACTGAACATCCTCCACAATACTGAACACCCTTGACAATACTGAACATCATCCACAGTACTGAACACCCTCTACAGTACTGAACATCCTCCACAGTACGGAACATCCATAATAGTAATGAACATCATCCAAAGTACCGAACATCATTCACAGTACTGAACATCATCCACAGTACTTAACATCATCCACAGTACTGAACATCATCCACAATACTGAACATCCTCCACAATACTGAACACCCTTGACAATACTGAACATCATCCACAGTCTTATACTTTCCTAGACAACGTTAATTCTCTAGGGTGATGAATGATCAAGATTAAATTGATTTCTTTCAGGATTATCACGTGATATTGGTGCGGAAGTGTCAATCAAAAGAATCTGTTGTGTACGACCTCGATTGCATTCTTCCATTTCCGTGTCCCATCACCGACTATGCCAATCAAGTTGTCCGCAGCAACAAACAATTAAAAAAGATTTACCATCGGTAGGTACTGTTTTGAAGTAATTGAGTCAGGGCCTTACTCAGAAAGAATAAGACGTCTTTGGGTTTTCATATTTATATTCATAACATTAACTAACTATTTACAACTACACGCATTTCTTTTTATAAGCAATTGCTTTATAAGCAAGTCAGTACTCGACAAGATAAAAACTTAAGCAATTCCAGTACTGGATAGTGGAATGGTAAGCAATTTGAAAATTTTAGTTCTGATCCAATTGGTCATGGAAATCGTGCAGCAGCTATAGAATAATTGGCTTCAGTGGGTATTAGTACCCAGCACACTTTTGTATGCAAGATACCATTGACAATAGTTTTACAACAACTTCTGAGATAGTATTTTAAGAAACAAATCTTCAAGTATAAAAAGCTAAGCAATTGCTAAGCAATTTAGAGTACTCAAATTTGCTTTCTAGCTAAGCAATTTTGAGTACTGAGCTCGAGCTGAAATTGTTTATAAAGAAAAATGCGTGAAAATACAAGAACATTTCGACTTTCACCTAAGGCTAGCTTAGGAAATCACACGCACACCGTTTTCTGTGCGTGCTCTCAACATGACATTTTCACAAGTGATCAAAAACGTGGTTATAGCGTGATACAATAAGAGGTTTGGGAACGAGTTATGCGTAACTGGATATACCTTTACAACAGGTACATCATTCTGATAAACCTCACTGAAATTGAAAAGAGACTTGTTGATGTTGATGTTGACAAAGAGCCCACTGAATTGGTTGTCTAATTAAAGCAGTGCATTGGTAGTTGATAGGCAAATACGCTTACTACCTTCGTAAGGTATTGGTTTATGTGTAAAGCACAAAGGGCCCATGGAATAAGTAGACTTATTAGAGCAGTTCATTGATAGTTGATAGGCAAACACGCTTCCATTTAAAAAAAAGACTGGAGGTATCATATCATGTAAAGTCAGCTCCTAGAATTACACTTTTTTTTATAAGAACATTTTTATGAGAACACGAGCCTCGGGTTTGCCAAATCTTAAGAACAATTTAAGAACAAACCATTTTAAGGTGAATCTACATTTGAACCAATGACACTCTTTTTTTATATAAGAACAAATTTATAAGAACACCAGCCTCAAATTTGGCCAAAACTTAAGAACAAACCGAAGCTGAATATTTACCCTGTAAGTGTTTTACCCTGGCTACTTGCCTGCGCCTACTTCCGTTACCCCCGTTAGCTATTGGAATATGATTTGCTACCATTTTTGATTTGCAGAAAATTCCGGGTGATACCTGCAGCAGTTTTCCTTCGCACATTCGCTTCCGACAGATCACATATGAAAAAGCAAAACGGTGATTGGATAAAAGAGCCGCCTGACTATCCACCAATCAGAACAGCTGGTAAGTATCACGTGATTTTTGTATTGATATATTATTTGGGCTGCTAGGTCTGGGTTACCAATGCAAGTTTAAAACTTTTGGAAATTTCAAGATTTCTTGTCTTCCTCGACAGTATACTTTTGAGTGATACCATCAGTACTGTGGAGTATATTTAGTACTGTAAAGGGATACCATTAGTACTGTGGAGGATATTTAGTACTGTGAAGGGATATCATTAGTACTGTGGAGGATCCCATTAGTGTTAGGGGGATGTTCAGTACTTGTTATGGGGGATACTCATAACAATATTCAGACTCAAATAGGCTTTTTAACAAGACTCTTCATCAATATTTTGCTTGTGAAAACAGGGGCTGGGGCTGGAATTTAATTCAACAAAAAGCCAAAAAAACCGATTTGAATAATAGGCAATTAGTTTGAGTATATTACAGGGTGTTCAGTACTGTGAAGGAGAAGATATGCCATCAGTACCAAGGGGGATTACAGTACATAAATAGTACATAGATATTATAGCCCCCTACAGGCGTGAACTTTCAGGGGTTAACAGGCCATTTGTTTCCCTTTTGCAGAGAGCACGATGAATTTGGATGACTTCATAGAGATGAGTCAAGAAGTTGGTGAAGGTCAGGTCAAGGACTACCATTCATTTCTTCTCTTCTTTTCTAGTTAAGTTTTTACGTTGTTTATATTATATGGTGTTTATGTATGTATTCGGTTGAAAGTATTCTTTGCGCAATTCTTCTTGATCTTGTAAACAAAATATTAAGTGTTATTGTTGGTTAAGGTGCCTTTTTTTAATATGCAGCACCCTACGATGGTATTATATCTCCTCACAGTATTAAACATCCTCTACAGTACTGATGATATCCCTCCACATAACTAGACATCCTCTATAGTACTGATGATATCCCTCCCAGAACTGTTGATATCCCTCCACAGAACTGGACGTCCTCTACAGTACTAATGATATTCCTCCCAGAACTGTTGATATCCCTCCACAGAACTGGACGTCCTCTACAGTACTAATGATATTCCTCCCAGAACTGTTGATATCCCTCCACAGAACTGGACGTCCTCTACAGTACTAATGATATTCCTCCCAGAACTGTTGATATCCCTCCACAGAACTGGACGTCCTCTACAGTACTAATGATATTCCTCCACATAACTAGACATCCTCTACAGTACTGATGATATTCCTCCCAGAACTGTTGATATCCCTCTACAGAACTGGACGTCCTCTACAGTACTAATGATATTCCTCCCAGAACTGTTGATATCCCTCCACAGAACTGGACGTCCCCTACAGTACTGATGATATTCCTCCCAGAACTGTTGATATCCCTCTACAGAACAGGACGTCCTCTACAGTACTAATGATATCCCTCCCAGAACTGTTGATATCCCTCCACAGAACTGGACGTCTTCTACAGTACTGATGACCAGGGCTACGAGAAACCCAGGCCATTTCATTCACACAAATTGCACCACCACTCACCGAATGCAGAGACGAACCTATCTGGGCTCTCTGACACTACACTGGACCTGCCGAAGGGCGACGACTTTCTCACACCAGGGAGACCATCGCAGTCCCACAACTGGATAGAGTTACAGGAGTAAACTTGAAGAGAAGCAGGATTTGGAAAATCAATCGAGATAATTTGTGGGAATGAAAATGACCCGAGTAGGACTCGAACCCACGACCTCAGGAGCTTCAGGGGTTCGCCCCCTCGACCCCTACCAGGGTTCTGTCCTGGAACCAGCTGTTTTTGGCAATGATCCTCGGTCATTGCGTCTTAGGCCCCTAAACTTAGTAATTTCCCGGTGGACAAGTTGCAAGCAAGCAAGCAAGCAGCAAGCATATTTATTTGTTATAGCAGGTCAGGGTTTCTGGCAGCTCTACAGCTGATGTGGACCTGCAGCTTGTGCCACTAGAATTAATATTCTACAACGAATATCCTGGGTACTCATTTACCGACCTCGGGAGGATGGACAGCTGAGTTGGCTGACGGCTTATAGTTCATTATTCCGACCGTTCGTGGATTCGAACCCACGAAGGTTACCCTTCAAGGATTAGAAATCCAGCGCCTTAACCACTAGGCTACACCACCGACTGTCCCAGTCCGATCGCATCCCAGTCCGAGAAATAAAGAGAAATAATTTTTTAAGAAACAACTGTCGAAGTATAAAAATCCAAGCAATTACTAAGCAATTTCGAGTACTCAAATTCGCACCCAGCTAAGCAATTTTTAGTACTGAGCTCGAGCTGAAATTACTTATAAAAAAATGCGTATACCTACCTTGTTGCTATGGTCACGCCGTAACGAATATCAGGAGTTTGAATTTATGTAACCAAATAAGATTTCTTTCAAATATTTTCAATGTCTTCACAGATGAGTCACTAAAGAATGCATTGAAATTTGTTATGGAATCCAATGTTTAAAAACCTATTATATTCACTGGGAAATTCCCTTTTTATTTGATTCAGTTTCGTTTCCTCTCATTCTCAGAATTTGCATGTTATAAAAACCGGACCAGTAGCTCTGGCTCAAAGACCCAGAAGATTCTGCAGACTCTTCAGCTATGGATGTTCTAAGAAACTTAGTTCTAGAACCCCGAAACTCTAAGAAACTTTGAGGTCTTTAAAGATATTATTGAGAAACTTTTAAACTGAAATACTTAAAAAATTGCTTAAAAATGATTAAGAATAGTTTTAGAACCACACGTTGTTTGTCAGAATAAACTATATAAGAAACTTGAGAAGAAGTAGGATTTGGAAAGTCAATCGAGATTATTTGTGAGAATGAAAATGACCCGAGTAGGACTCGAACCCACGACCTCTAGATTGGTACTCTAGAGAGCTACAACTGCGAAACCGGGGCTCGCGAAACTCAGGCCATTGGCATTTCATTCACACAAATTGCACCACTACTCATCTAATGCAGAGGTGAAACTATTCAGGCTTTAACACTACACTGGACCTGCCGAAGGGCGACGACTTTCTCGCACCAGGGAGACCATCGCAGTCCCATTACTGGATAGAGTTGTAGGAGTAAATTTGAGGAGAAGCAGGATTTGGAAAATAAATCCAGATAATTTGTGAGAATGAAAATGAGTAATGAGCCGAGTGGAACTCGAACCTACGACCTCTAGATTTGTACTCTGTTTTGTTATCTGTATTGATTTTCCCAATCCTGCTTCTCCTCAAGTTTACTCCTCAACTCTATCCAGTGATGGGACTTTGGGTGAGAATGTTTTGCCCTCTCTTAAAATATGCAGGATAAACACAACAAGTTGACCACGAACTGAATTTTTAAAGACACTTTTTAAGCTTTATTCACTACAAAGGGTGTTAAAAACGCTCTGTTGACTTCATTGGCACATAACGTTATAGCAGCACATCTGGTACTTTTTCAAGTACAACTCAACACGGTTAATTCATTCTTCAAAACCCCCATGCCTTTCTTATGAACCTGGAAATTTATGCAATCAGTTTATATGCAGGGACAATTGTGGCGCCAAAGGGGTGACAGAGGAATGCAGCCCCCCGTAGAAGGAGGCTACCCCCCGTAGGAAGATGGATGCTTCTAAATTGTCTTTGTCTCGGAGCAAACATGTGGTGTTCTTATTGGAAATAGCGCTTCCATAGGAGCTTTTAGCCCTCCTGTCGCAGGAAACCTGGTGCCCCCACTGGGCTAAGTGTTAAGAAACTTGTCAAGAAACTTTTTGGACGATAATAAGCCTTGCTTCATGAAAGCTACATAATTCAGATCACAACCAGTGGTGTAACAAGCCTTTTAAGAGCCTCATCGTACGTAATTCCTATCGGTGACGACTGCATCCGTTACGAAACTGCCTGGTTCAAGAAAAGTTTGGTTTTTCCAGCGGGTTCTTACTGCAAAACAAGATACAACCGATTTTGCGTTTCCTATGGGTCATAGGGTACGGTCCGTTTCCACGATTTCCAGTTTCCAGTGTTGATTTCGGACCTTTGGTGTCAAATAAAAGCCCACCGTCTAGTAGCCTGTGTACAGAATATAACACTTTCAAAGTACAGTGTCTGTGACGCAGGCTAACCGTCTAGTCCTTTGGAGAGAGCCATACTGAAGGCAGGATCAGGAAAAAAATCAAGAAATTGCAAAATTATAACTGCTCAAACGCTTCAGCATGGCTACAGCCGCACCAGACAGAATAAAACACCCAGAAACTATTGATGAATGCATAAAAATGAAGGAAGAAGAGAAACGTACCGCTCAAGAAATGGCCAAGAAAGTCGACTCTATCTGTGAGACTTTAAAAGCGCTTGAAGTGTCAACAGAAAGCACATTTGATGTTGAAGATCTTCGAGAATGGATGAACGGTGAGTTGGAAGCTGCAAAGAACTGGAAAATTGTCATCGCCCGTTACGAAAACATCATGGCGCTGTCACACACCGTTAAAATTGCACAACAGTATCACGACGCCCTCAAGTCTAGGGAGCCATTTAATTTAATGGAAGTTTGCCTCGGGCTTACCGGAATTGTTTCAGGTAAGGTTGTGATGTTTTTACTAAAAGTGCCGCTACGTGTAGACAGTGGCGTAGCGTGACTTTCAGTAGTGGGTATTCAGTATGGGTACAAGCAATGACCGAAGCCCCAGAGATTTGGTCATGATTAAGCCCTCAAAATGGCGTGGGATCCTAAAATCACTCAAAATCTACCCTGTATTTTACTTGCGTTCTTACTTGTTTTTGTTTAATCAGCGCAGGCCATCTTGGCAAAATATCTATCCAAATATTATACTGCAAAAGCGACGACGAAATTTGGGTTTCATGTTCACCTATTTACGTTCAGCTGTTGATTCTAAACAATAGGTCTTCTTGTTTAGCAAAATCTTATATTTAGGCTATTCTTTTTATTTTTTACTCAAAATCCCAGGGTATTCACTGAATACCTTGAATACCCAGACGCTACGCCACTGCGTGTAGACACTGTTTGAGAGTCTTTGTCCAGTTGGCGTGTAATCCCAGAGTGCATTCCATGTTGAATGCACGCCGAAGATTTTGAGATATACGCCGAAATAACAATAGATTCTATTGTTCCCAGGTAAGTTGTACGCCGAAGATCTTCGGGCCTAAGTACATGAAATGCACCCTGGGTGTAATCAAATAATGAAGTCTCTTGCTTTTTCTTGCTATTGCTAAACTTCATTTCTTTTGCTTCCCACAGATGCTGTAAGTGGTATATTTGGAAACACAAGCAGGCAATTATGCAGAATTATTCTCGCAATAATGTTTACTCCAACACTCGAAGGAGCTAACATTGTGTCCCTATCCTTAGAGGCAGTTCATAAAGAATTCCTCAAAAACTACATGAATTGTCGTTTCGTTACGAAGGCGTTTGAAAGACTAAAGATGGACACAGAAATTTTAGCCATTGTCATTGAAGCTCAGAATTCATTCCTGAATTATCTTTCTGATCTTTTTGGGGTTGTGAATGGAGAAATGTTGGAAATATCCAATACTCTTGATAGCAAGAATCTTTCCAGATGGAAGGATCTTTTAGTCCTTTATTGTCACGCATGCGTGTTTGAGTTTCTGCTCCACTCAGCGGTTATAGCAGCCTCCGCAGCTGAAGGTGACAAGCAGGAAAGTTGGATGAAAAGTTTGGAAGGAGTGAAGGAAAGAGCTAAAGAAAAGCTTGCGTTTCTCTCGGACAGGGGCAATCTCGCTCCCAACGCATTGCTCCCATTCCAGCAAAAAAAGATATTGAAAATGCAGAAACTTAGCGGCGACAGCACGGCCCTTAATGTTGTTGAAACATTGCGCTACTTTCTTCGGCTTTCTAAGATGCCAGGGTTGACGGAGATAGAAAATGCTTTGGCAGTTGCAAAGAATTACAATGTACGTCTGAAGTACGATGACTATGAAATTCCTTACAAAAAAACCTGCAATTTCCAATTCATCAATCACTCAAATTTTCCTGTAAAGATCCGCAGTGGAATAGTGGGAACAAAAAAGATAGCTGACCTATCATTCTTCTGCACTGTAAACGAATCTTCCTCCATTGTGCAACGAATCCGATGGCTTTCCTTTTCAACTGGCGGCTATTTCATCATATATTTAGATGGTAAATTACCTGCTGGTGAAGAATTGGTTGGATCCACAAAGATTATTCAGTTTTCCATGTCCTTCCCTACGTTTGGTTGCCGCAAAATTGCAATTTTGGACAAGTCCTTGAATCCCGAAAGGAGATCTAGCAGTGAATGTTATGATCAAATGTATTCGGGGGATTGCCCTCCTATTTATTTCCAACATTTAGACAAATATTTTGTTGTTGCATGCAGGATTGATTATTATAACGGTTATTATCATTGGAGATTTATATTGCAAGAATGCGACCCAATTCAAGACACCTGAATTTAGTGAAGTTTTAAGGCAGGCCCGGCAAAACGGGTACGGTTGGTGCGGTGCGGTTTTGGCCGGATCAATTTTTTGGCAAAAAAAGCTTTTGTCAAAAATGATATATTTTTTAAAACATTAGATTTTTACGGTTGTTTTCGGTTCTCGTCCGAACCCGTTTTTAAAACGGGTACGGTTGGTGCGGTACGGTTGTCTTCGGGAGTCTAAATTTCTGAATTTTCATGGAGTATGCCCTGGGGCCCATCAAATTTAGCTTGAACCAGACCAACTCTTGGGAGCTCCCGCCGGCCTTGTCAGGTACTGGCTGATGTGGGGCAACTGGTGTGGGCCAACATATAACCTAAGTCCGAATGGGGCCCATATATCCATCTATCATGTGACAAGGGAATGTAAGGATCCGTTATTACTACATTTCTCTTTCAGCGTTTGTACCTGTACAATTTATTGTTCACCTAGTTCTTTGAATAACTTTTGGAAAGAAAATGAATTGGGAATGATCAGAGACGTAGGAACCGGGGGGGCACTGGGGGCACGTGCCCCCCCAAGATTTTGCAAAAAAAGAAAAAGTGCCCTTTTTACCATAGGTATTTTGCCCCATTTTCGCAAATTTATGGTATTTTAAAGTGCCCTTCTAGCGGCAAAAGTGCCCTTAAAGTGTCGTGCCCTCCCAAGTTTGAAATGCTTCCTACGTCCCTGGGAATGATTGTTGGTTTCCTGTGAAAATAAGTTTTTGCAAACATAGATAATGACAAGCAATTTGAGCTCAAGCTCAGTACTGAAGATTGCTTAGTTGGAAGGCAAATTTGATTACTCAAAATTGCTTAGCTTTTATTACTTAAATATATGTTTCTTACCATTCCTGTGTATCCAGTACTAGAATTGCTTTATGTTTTGTTTTGTCGTGTACTGCTTTGCTTGTAAAGCAGTTGCTTATAAAAAGAAATGCGTGTATATCTTTTTTAAAAGTCAAGTAAAACTCACAAACAATTTTAGGGGTCTCTTTCCATGTTTTCCGCTCAAGTGAAAAGACTCTAAAAAGTCCCCTGTTGGTTGTTGATCTTAAAAATGTCTAGGTTGACTCTTACAAAAAATCCACCCATTTGTCCAGAATTTTACTTTTATATGACAACTAATTTGCCTAAAGGTAAGATTTTCAAAATAACAATCAAATTTATATACACTCTTATTTTACACTCTCTTTTTTTGTAAGAACGAGAGCCTCAAATTTTTCAACTACAAGCTAAGAAACAATCGAGGCTGACAATTTTAGCCAAATAAATATTTAAATTTGATGTACAACAACTTGTGGGATAATATTCTAAGAAACAAATTTTTTTGGTAAAAAACCTATGCAATTGCTAAGCAATTTTGAGTACTAAAATTTGCCTTCCAACTAAGCAATTTTAAGTACTGAGCTCGAGTAGAAATTGCTTATAAAAAATGCGTGTACGTTCTGTAGACTTTCTTAGCAAAATTTCACTGGAATTTCGATAGGAACTAGGGATGAATCTCCCATTTTTCTTAGGGACGAAAAACTTAGTACAGAACTTTCTTTTATTTTAAATTTATCACCTTTGTAAATAAGCAGTGGCGGAAATTTTGGGGGAGTTGGGGGGGCCTAATTCAAAACAAGTCGGAAATTTCGGTCCTGGAAGTTGAATTAGGTATCCAAATCGAAAATTTTGATATCTGTGATTTAACAATTTATTTTCAAAGAGCCGAATTGATATCTTTAACACTTGACTCTTTTAGGTCTATTAGTCAATATTAGATATAGTATCTTATTTTCTAAATTACCACTTAGTGGTGGAAACAAAATGAATTATTCACCATTTAATTTTCTGGAGAACTGAAAGAAAAAGGAGTCGTGTTTTATGTGCGTTGGCGTGGATGTCATACACAGGTAAGATAATAAACCACACAACAGCCAGCTACCTTCAAATATACCCTTCAATTAATTTTACAAGGAAAACAACCATCTCGCGCCTCAAAAACTAAAAGATCACTCAAACGACTCTGCTATAGGTCAACATTTGCTCGACAACCCAGAGTGTGCTAAAGCCTACAGTGAGAATTGCTTTCGAATTATTGGCAGAGCAAGATCCACATTTCACTTAGCTATTTTGGAATCAGTCTACATAAAAACCAGGGATCCCCTATTGTGTAGACAGAAGGAGTTCGTTTTCGCCTTAGGGCTCTTGAAATAATCTTATTGGTCACCTCACTGTATCTTGGGTGTTGATTGGTTTTCCTACACCATACCAATCATTCACCTCTTTTCTGATTGGCCTATTTCGATCCACATCTGGGTATATAAATCAGTTAGGTTTCTGTTTCGTTCTCTTTCTGACGTATTACTCTGTTGAGTGTCAGACGAAAAGCTTAAGTAATCCGTTCGTTTCATTATGTTTCCGATTTTTCCACTGAAGTTCTGTACCATCTCAAGACAATTCTAAAAATGCTCTAGCAGAAAACAACTGATAGAAAATTTCTGTCTTCGGAGAATTGCCCTGGTTGTGTAATGAGCTTAGACCAAGGTCGAAAACAGTCTTGTAAATCTCCATTTATATCGGAGCGATCAATGAAATTTTGCAAGCATGCGTGCATTGAACTCACAAGGAAATAAGGAGAAGTAGCAAAATAGAGTTCCAAAACAATAAAGTCCAAAAATATTTAATAATTATTCATTTAATGTTCATGGTTTGTATTTGTACTATTTCAACAGGGTCTGTATTTATATAGTTCTAACATATGGAGGATTCTAAGCCAGTTTAAGCCCTAAAAAAAGGCACAATCTCAAGAGCTTCCTTGACTCCCTGCCAGGGCTCTACCCTTAAAGCGCCCCCAGACCCCCAGCTGCCTGGGTAATGACTTTGTAATTTGCCAGGCGATAAAAATGAGTCGGAAAATTCACCATCCCTGCCCCTCCAATCAAAATGCCCAATTTCCGCCACTGTTAATAAGTACTGCTGTAATTTGGAATTTCTTCATTAGTGTACAACAACAACCTTGTAGCCACAAGAACAAGTAATCAAATGACAATAGAACGCTAAGTAATGGGACGCTAAATGAGTAATTAACCCAGATGTAAATATAGTATCTTTTTTCTTAATTTCATCACCTCTTGTAAATAAGTACTGCTGTAATTCGGAATTTTTTCATTGGTATAGTCTGTCTGATGAGTGTGTAAACACGAAACTCAGAGTAACAGAAGGACATGTATGTTTTTTAATGGGGTTTAATTTAATTTAATTTTCATTCTGCGTACTGAACTTTTCTGCGACGACTGATGATACCCCTCCACAGAACTGGACGTCCTCTACAGTACTAATGATATCCCTCCCAGAACTGTTGATATCCCTCCACAGAACTGGACGTCCTCTACAGTACTAATGATATTCCTCCCAGAACTGTTGATATCCCTCTACAGAACAGGACGTCCTCTACAGTACTAATGATATTCCTCCCAGAACTGTTGATATCCCTCTACAGAACAGGACGTCCTCTACAGTACTAATGATATCCCTCCCAGAACTGTTGATATCCCTCCACAGAACAGGACGTCCTCTACAGTACTAATGATATCCCTCCCAGAACTGTTGATATCCCTCCTCAGAACTGGACGTCCTCTACAGTACTAATGATATTCCTCCCAGAACTGTTGATATCCCTCCACAGAACTGGACGTCCTCTACAGTACTAATGATATCCCTCCCAGAACTGTTGATATCCCTCCACAGAACTGGACGTCCTCTACAGTACTAATGATATCCCTCCCAGAACTGTTGATATCCCTCCACAGAACTGGACGTCCTCTACAGTACTAATGATATTCCTCCCAGAACTGTTGATATCCCTCTACAGAACAGGACGTCCTCTACAGTACTAATGATATCCCTCCAAGAACTGTTGATATCCCTCCACAGAACTGGACGTCCTCTACAGTACTAATGATATCCCTCCCAGAACTGTTGATATCCCTCCACAGAACAGGACGTCCTCTACAGTACTAATGATATCCCTCCCAGAACTGTTGATATCCCTCCTCAGAACTGGACGTCCTCTACAGTACTAATGATATTCCTCCCAGAACTGTTGATATCCCTCTACAGAACAGGACGTCCTCTACAGTACTAATGATATCCCTCCCAGAACTGTTGATATCCCTCCACAGAACTGGACGTCCTCTACAGTACTAATGATATTCCTCCCAGAACTGTTGATATCCCTCTACAGAACAGGACGTCCTCTACAGTACTAATGATATCCCTCCCAGAACTGTTGATATCCCTCCACAGAACTGGACGTCCTCTACAGTACTAATGATATTCCTCCCAGAACTGTTGATATCCCTCCTCAGAACTGGACGTCCTCTACAGTACTAATGATATTCCTCCCAGAACTGTTGATATCCCTCCTCAGAACTGGACGTCCTCTACAGTACTAATGATATTCCTCCCAGAACTGTTGATATCCCTCCACAGAACTGGACGTCTTCTACAGTACTGATGACCAGGGCTACGAGAAACCCAGGCCATTTCATTCATACAAATTGTTGCACCACCACTCACCGAATGCAGAGACGAACCTATCTGGGCTCTCTGACACTACACTGGACCTGCCGAAGGGCGACGACTTTCTCATACCAGGGAGACCATCGCAGTCCCATCACTGGATAGAGTTGCAGGAAGTAAACATGAAGAGAAGCAGGATTTGGAAAATCAATCGAGATAATTTGTGAGAATGAAAATGACCCGAGTAGGACTCGAACCCACGACCTCTAGATTTGATCTCTAGAACGCTACCACTGCGCCACCGGGGCTACGAGAAACCCAGGCCATTTCATTCACACAAATTGTTGCACCACCACTCACCAAATGCAGAGACGAACCTATCCGGGCTCTTTGACACTGCACTGGACCTGCCGAAGGGCGACGACTTTCTCACACCAGGGAGACCATCGCAGTTCCACAACTGGATAGAGTTACAGGAGTAAACTTGAAGAGAAGCAGGATTTGGAAAATCAATCGAGATAATTTGTGGGAATGAAAATGACCCGAGTTGGACTCGAACCCACGACCTCAGGAGCTTCAGGGGTTCGCCCCCTCGACCCCTACCAGGGTTCTGTTCTTGAACCAGCTGTTTTCGGCAATGATCCTCGGTCATTACGTCTTAGGCCCTCAAATTTAGTAATTTCCTGGTGGACAAGTTGCATCCCAGTCCGAGAAATAAAGAGAAATAATTTTTTAAGAAACAACTGTCGAAGTATAAAAATCCAAGCAATTACTAAGCAATTTCGAGTTCTCGAATTTGCTCTCTAGCTAAGCAATTTTTAGTACTGATCTCGAGCTGAAATTACTTATAAAAAAATGCGTGTACCTACCTTGTTGCTATGGTCACGCCGCCACGAATTACAGGAGTTTGAATTTATGTAACCAAATAAGATTTCTTTCAAATATTTTCAATGTGATCACAGATAAGATGAGTCACTAAAGAATGCATTGAAATTTGTTATGGGTTATGGAATCCAATGTTTAAAACCTATTATATTCACTGGGAAATTCCCCTTTTATTTGATTCAGTTTCGTTTCCTCTCATTCTCAGAATTTGCATGTTATAAAAACCGGACCAGTGGCTTTGGCCCAAAGACCCTGAAGATTCTGCAGACTCTTCAGCTAGGGATGTACATGTTTTTCTAAGAAACTTAGTTCTAGAACCCCGAAACTCTAAGAAACTTTGAGGTCTTAAAAGATATTATTGAGAAACTTTTAAACTGAAATACTTAAAAAATTGCTTAAAAATGATTAAGAATAGTTTTAGA
Source organism: Pelagia noctiluca (assembly GCA_963924455.1). Taxonomy (NCBI): domain Eukaryota; kingdom Metazoa; phylum Cnidaria; class Scyphozoa; order Semaeostomeae; family Pelagiidae; genus Pelagia; species Pelagia noctiluca. Next base: position 2,697,697 of record OZ004330.1, on the reverse strand, counting down.
ACCACATGTTTTTTTCAGAATAACCTATGTAAGAAACTTTGTTCTAGAATCTCGAATCTCTAAGAAACTTTGAGGTCAATTTTCAGAGTAAACTATATAAGAAATATAAGGCTGAAATTTGAGTGAGAATATTTAGCCACCTCACAAAATACTTGGGATAAACACAACAAGTTGACCACGAACTGAAATACACGTTTTTTTTATAAGAAACAGGTTTATAAAAAACTTGTACTAGAGCCCCAAAAATTTAAGAAACTTTTAGAACTACATCAATATCTTTAAGAAACTCCAAAAAAATAAGGAGACTTTCTGAGCCGAAAAGTAACATGTCAACGATACATTTTTGCTTGATTTAAGTTTGCTACACGTTTTTATTCAGAGGAACACAGGATCTTGAGTCTACTTGTATCAGTAGGTGGGTTTCGCTTTAATACAAGAAATATGCGAGGGAAAGTGCAAAATTTGATGTTAAGTGCGTATCTAAAAATAGGACCCATGACCCATGCTAGGTTTCTTATAAGAAAAATAACGTGTAAACACAACAAGTTGACCACGAACTGAAATATCAATGAACTTGTGGAGTAGAAGCAAGGAAGACACACGAGTTATGCTTTAAATATATACATAACTATAAACCTATATACATTGCGTTGTGTTACGGACTATTGACGGAGTATAAACGTGTGATTCTAGCGAGTGTATCGACCGAGTCGAATATGACGAATGAATAGAGTAGAATGATGTTACAGGAAATGGAACGGGATTAAATACTTCTTAAGGAGTCTGGTAACTAGAGATTAAATGTTCTAAGAGTCTAAGTACTAGTGTATGATGTCACTCTGAATTCTTAACATCCTGGGGGCCCGGCGAAAATCTAATCTTGCGAAAAGTCTATTAGATGGGCCTTGATTGCGTTTCGAGCATCGACAGCTGCTTGACGGGTGGGACGAGTGTTCACAACCGGGTTGTCAGTCGGTCCGGGGGTATCTGTCACCGGGTCTTCAGTCTTCAAGTCTGCGTTGAGCTCCAACGGATACAGCTTGATGATAGAGCGAGTTGTGCGTCCTCTAGCTGTGCGAACCACGGCGGCGCGGCAGAGTTTATCAAAACCCAGAATGAGGCTTTCGACGAGGCCTAGTTCCCAACGGTGCTTGGGCGTGTCGGTATCGTGGATGAGGACGACATCTCCGGTCTTGATGGCGTTTTCTGAAGCCTGGTGCTTCTTGCAGTGAAGCGAGTGTGTTTCTCGGAGAAATGAGAGGTATTCCTTCTGGAAACGATTCATAAAGTGGTTATACAGGGCGGAACGACGTTGCTGAGCTTGCTGAATGGTGTTCATATCCCCGTAGGCAGGATCTGACAGAATATCGGCATCTTGCGACGGGTGTGGCAGCGATGTAACGTTGAAACCAAACAGTAAGTGACTTGGTGTGAGCGGCTGTATATCGTGAGCGTCGTTGTTGATGTAGGTGAGCGGACGATCGTTGAGGACTGCTTGAATTTCCTTGATGAGGGTATAAAGCTCCGGTAAGGCGATGAGAGAGCGACCGAGTACCTTCTTGAGCGACGTTTTTGTTAGGCCAATGAGTCTTTCGTAGACTCCACCCCAATGGGGGCTGCGGGCAGGAATGTAACGGGAGCGGATACGTTTCTGGGCGAAGGCGTTCTGAAGATCTGGAGAATCGAAGAACGACAGTAATGTCTCAAGATCTTGTTCTGCTCGTTTGAAGGTCTGGGCGTTGTCACACAAGACGAATGCTGGCGTGGAGAAAACACTGCAGTGGCGACGGAATGCTTGCAGGAACGATGAAGTAGTGAGGTCTTCGACGATTTCGAGGTTTACAGCTCTTGTCGTGAGGCATGTAAAAAGGCAGATGTAGGCCTTGACGTGTATACCGTTGCGGTCTTTGACGAGTAGATGTCCGGTAAAGTCAATACCAACATTCGAAAACGGGCGAATCGTGGTGTCGAGGCGAAATTTCGGCAATTCAGGCGATGCAGGAAGAAGGTAATGTCTACCTGTGACTTTCTTACAGCTGACGCATTTATTCAGCAGACGGCGGGTCGTAGAACGGGCTGACGGAACCCAAAAGCGTTGGCGGAGAGAAACGATGGTTCCTCCAACTCCAATGTGGCGGAGACGTTGATGACAGTCGAGTATGATCAACTGTGTCAAGCGAGAATGCTGAGGTAGTAAAATCAGCGACGAATCTAGAGCAAAACGGCCTTTGCTACGAATCAGACCATCTTTATCTAGAACCAAAGTCAATTGGCGAACGAGTGGTGGGGCGTTACCCTTATTATCATCAGCGGTGATGAGATAATCGAGGACTTGTGGATAGTGTTGTTGTTGTTCTGCACGTATCCATTCTTTTTCCACATGTTCCAGCTCAGAAACAGTGGGAGGACCTTGTGTCCCTGTACGGTAGCAGAATCGATGTACGTATACTGATGTTGCTAGGAGACGAGAGTATTGATTGAAGCGATTCAAATCAATAATTTTACTGACGTCACCACGTGACTCGAGATTTACTTGCTGTTCGGCTGTAGCAGCAAGGACGGTTGTTGAGATTGGCTGCGGTTTAGGCCATTGAGGCCAATCAGTTTGAACAGCAAGCCAGGTGGGGCCTTTTTCCCACAAGTTGCTATCTCGAAGAGACTGGGCAGAACAGCCACGTGATACAAGGTCTGCGGGGTTTTCCTGGGAAGGGGTGTGACCCCAATCGGCGGTTTCGAAAATGCTGTTGATAGCATTGACTTTGTTTTGGACGAACTGTTTTAGTTTGCGTGACGATGACGTCAGCCAATATAAGGCGATTTCAGAATCGGTCCAAAGTCTGACTTGGACATTGGGAAAGTCAGATTTGACAATCTCCAACAGACGGGCGGTGTATTGTGCACAGAGCAGCATAGCACTCAACTCCAACTGAGGGATCGTGCGATTTTTGTCTCCACGGGGGGCCAGTTTCGATTTTGAGCCAAGAAGGACACTCTTAGACCCTTGCGAGAGGTACACTGCTGTACCCATGACGAGCTTACTGGCGTCTGCAAAGCCATGTAAGAAGATTGGTTGGTTGGCGTCGAAATCAAACCAACGCGAAAACGTGAAACGAGAGACAGAATTCAATTCGTGTTCGAGTTTCTGCCAGGTGGTTACTTTGGCCTGCGGTAGGGGCTGGTCCCAGCCAAATTTTTCATCCCATAGTTCGGCTATGAAAAGGCGTGCGAGTACGGTGGTTGGTAAAACCAACCCGAGAGGGTCAAAAAGCTGACTAGCCATACTGAGCACTTTGCGTTTGGTCAGTGCTTCTTTTGTTGAATTGAACGATTTTTCCTGAAAGGAAATGCGGTCGGTTGTAGGATTCCACTGTAAGCCTAACAGAGGAATATCGTGTGACGTTGTGCTAAGCGCATGCGTGTTTACTTCAGCTTGTAATTCCGGGGAATTAGTGCACCACTGACGTAGCAAAAACTGTCCTTTGTTCATCATCTTTCGTGCGTCATGAAAATAGGTGATGGCGTCAGCCTCGGTTTGAGCTCCGGACAAGAGGTTGTCGACGTAGAGCTTCTGTGCTAGATCTACAGCAACGGGGCTGTCGTACTTCTGTAGGTGCTCCTGTAGTACTGCACCTAAGGACATTGGGCTGCTGGTGTGACCAAAAACAATGGTGTTGTACGTGTACACGCAAATCTCCTTCGTAGGGTCGTTGTCTTTGTACCACAAAAAGCGTACAAACGGGCGATCTTCTTCTTTCAGCTTAATGTTCAAAAAAGCGTGGCGAATATCAGCGACAAAGGCATATCGCGGCATGCGAAAGCGTATTAGCAATTCAACTAAATCGTTTAGTAGACAGGGGCCTGTGTAAAGACAGTCATTCAGGCTTACTTTACCAGTGTTGGCAGCGAAAACTATTCTTAGGGGGGTAGTCTCGGAATCCTTGAGGACGAAAAAGTGGGGAAGGTAGTGGCAACCTTCTTCTGGGAAAGGCGATTTGAGGGCAGTTAATTCCTCTATGTATCCCTTTGCTAGGTGATCAGCCATCACTTTGCGGTAAGCCTCCATGAGACCTAATTTGTTGAGGCGAAATGTCACTTGTTCAAGACGTTTCTTAGAAAGGCTTAAGTTGGAAGGCAACGGGGGATGGTCGGTTTTCCAGGGCAAAGGAGCGTAATAGTATCCATCACGAAATTCTATTTGGTTACGGTATGAATGGATGAATTCGTTTGAATTGGCGTTTGTGGCTGACTCGGAAATAACGGATTGATTTTTGAGCAAACGATCCATTTGAATGAATAGGGATTCATTACTTAGTAGGTTTCCAAACGAGACTGATGAGTCTGATGCATCATCAGTGGTTTCGATTGAGGCTGAGCCGATTTCCTCTGTGATTCGACCAGTGTTTGTTTCAATGGCTCTTTCTGGCATAGGGCCAGAGACGACATACCCAAAGGGTGAGTGTTGAATCAGCGGTTCTGATCCCTGAGAACTTATTTCTCCAAGGAAACGGTATGCGCAATCTGCGCCGATTAAGATGTCAACCACGAAATTGCTCTCCTGAAAGTCATTGGCCAAGGGCAAATCCTTGAGACGGGGGTACGATTGTATTTCGGCTAATCCTGAATGATTCAGCGGTTTAACAATTTCGTCAGAGATTAAGACGCGTACGTCTTCTATTCCCGAGGGGGTTTCGAGGCCAATGTTAGTCACCCCATAATCTTTACATGTTACCACACCACCAAAACCTGAAACTGCTAAGGACTCGTGCGAGACGGGGGTAAGACCCAAATGAGAGGCAAAATCTGCGCGTACATAGCTGCGTTGGGAGCCTTCATCGAAAAAGATTCTGGCTGTGGCTTTCTTATCTTCGGAAAGTGCGACTGCTTTCGCGGTTTTCAAAAGAATAGCGGTTGCGGCGTTAGTTGCAACTGTCGGGGCTTCCTCGACGGGGGGAACCTCAACTTTATCATACGTATGAGAATTGTTCTGTTCAATTACGTGAACTTCAGAACGAAACGGCAATGGTTCTTTAACATAATCGGTTATGTTTACGGTTGATACGGGGGTACATCTCGGCAAGACAGAAACACAGGTTGACACGGGTGTCGGGGCAGGCGTATTCGTCGTACGTGTCACGTTTACGGGGGTCACAGAGTCGGGAGTTTCTCGCGAAACTATAGAAGCGTGTACGTTGGTCTGTGACGGGTTTGATCGGCTTGTCGAGTCGTTACGTCGTGTGGGATAGATTTGAATCCCATGAATACTGGTATGGTGTCTACCTTTGCATTTGGCACAGCGGCCACGAACGTTACATTGGGCAGAACGATGTCCTGAAACTAGGCAGTTTAGGCAGAGTTTATTTCGTATTACGGTTGCTGACTTCTCAGAGGCTGGCAGGGGGCAACGTATGGCAGTATGTGTTCCCTTACACAATAAACATTGAGGGTTAACAGTAGCGGTCATTGTACTCAATGTAGACGGGGGTTCGTAAGATTCGTAGTACGGTGAGGGCTGTTGGGTAGACGCCTGAGGCACGTGTAGGGCCTGTGATTGCTCTTGGCGAGTTACGTATTCTTTAAAACCATTGATAAAACGCTTTAAATCAAAGTTACTTTCTACACCACAGTCACCAATACTACTACGTATTTTTCCGGACAATTTTTCTTCTAAAATCGGCACGATAAAGGGGGCACAAGCTGAAACGTCAATACTTAAGGCTTCGAGCGAACGAATGTCAGCCATGAATGAATTATAAAACTGCCGTAGGTTGGCGGCTACAGTCGAGGGCTTGGCTAATTTTAACAAATTCATAACGTGGGCCCGTATTATACGTCGGGGCTGCCCAAAGTTTTCTTTGAGACTTTCTTCCAAAATTACGTAGTTTTGGTCGGAGGGGATAATCCCTTTTACGGTATCTAAGGCTTGGCCTCTTAGCTGTCCTACCAAATACGTAAATTTGGCGGAATTCGGGAGATTTGGCGAGTCTCCAACTTGCGACTGGAAACGTTCCCAAAACCCACACCACTCAGTGATATTCCCATCGAAAGTTGGCAAATTCAACTCAGGTAATTTTGAACGTAGAGAAATACCACTGGTGGTGGGCTCAACGACTACGGGTGTTACTGGTTTATCGAATTTCGATAGGAGAAAGTGAAGTTTATTCATCTTACCTCTGTTGATGAACGTTACCTCATCAACCTCATCGAAGAAGGCGTCGAGTTCAGTCTCATCCTCAATTTCGTCTAAGACCAGTTCTTTTAAATCGGCATCGATCTTTTCACAGTCTTCGTATTTCGAGTTCAACGCCACGAGCGAGGACTTCAGGGCAGAGACGTCTGAATCCGAAAGCTTAGGCGCATCGAGGTATGGCGAGGCTTCGTTGAAAATTTTCGTGAAGGAACGGCGAATTTGTCTTCTTTCTTGTTTTAACTTTTCAAGTTGCGATTTCGGCATTATGAACGGAACGACCAAGGCGAGTAAACGGCAATAACGAGAATCCTGGTCACGGCACCAATTTGTGGAGTAGAAGCAAGGAAGACACACGAGTTATGCTTTAAATATATACATAACTATAAACCTATATACATTGCGTTGTGTTACGGACTATTGACGGAGTATAAACGTGTGATTCTAGCGAGTGTATCGACCGAGTCGAATATGACGAATGAATAGAGTAGAATGATGTTACAGGAAATGGAACGGGATTAAATACTTCTTAAGGAGTCTGGTAACTAGAGATTAAATGTTCTAAGAGTCTAAGTACTAGTGTATGATGTCACTCTGAATTCTTAACAGAACTTATGAACAGGCCAAAAAATACATGGATTTCCTATGGAAAGTCAATTTCTCAAATGGTTATATCTCAGTTAATATTCAACATACAGAGGTGATTTTGCATCCATTTGATGTAATTTTGGAAGCTCTTTCACATTATGGAGCCAAACTTCCAAAATTGTAAAAATATATTTTTTGTGACGTCACACTTTAGTACTCTATTTCAAGGTAAATGCCCACAAGCAATTACCATTGTTTTTCAGACTTTTGACGTCACTCTGACGTCATTGGTAGCTATTTTGGTTTTGAAAACACCACCAATGGATAGAGCAAGTCGAGTTTTATCATTCTATCAAGTTTCAAGCCTTTATCGCGTTTCTACCAAGAGTTAGGTTCTCATATATGGGTTCGTACTGCAAAACAAAATACAACCGATTTTGCGTTTCCTTTCGGTCTTAGGGTACGGTCCGTTTCCATGATTTCCAGTTTCCAGTGTTGATTTCGGACCCTCGGTGTCAAATAAAAGCCGACCGTCTAGTAGCCTGTGTACAGAATATAACACTTTCAAAGTACAGTGTCTGTGACGCAGGCTAACCGTCTAGTCCTTTGGAGAGAGCCATACTGAAGGCAGGATCAGAAAAACAAGCAACAAATTGCAAATTTATAACTGCATAAACGCTTCAAAATGGCTACAGCCGCACCAGACAGAATAAAACACCCAGAAACTATTGATGAATGCATAAAAATGAAGGAAGAAGAGAAACGTACCGCTCAAGAAATGGCCAAGAAAGTCGACTCTATCTGTGAGACTTTAAAAGCGCTTGAAGTGTCAACAGAAAGCACATTTGATGTTGAAGATCTTCGAGAATGGATGAACGGTGAGTTGGAAGCTGCAAAGAGCTGGAAAATTGTCATCGCCCGTTACGCAAACATCATGGCGCTGTCACACACCGTTAAAATTGCACAACAGTATCACGACGCCCTCAAGTCTGGGAAGCCATTTAATTTAATGGAAGTTTGCCTCGGGCTTACCGAAATTGTTTCAGGTAAGGTTGTGATGTTTTTACTAAAAGTGCCGCTACGTGTAGGTGTAGACACTGTTTGAGAGTCTTTGTCCAGTTGGCGTGTAATCCCAGAGTGCATTCCATGTTGAATGCACGCCGAAGATTTTGAGATATACACTAGGCTATCAAATATATTGCACAGGTCGATTCAAAATGGCGGCGAAATTGCAAAGCTGTGAGGGCTAGGCCTAAATTAAAATTCCCATAACTTGTGTCAGACAGCTCACAAATACAAGGTTTTGATAGCAAAATTTAGGAAATTTTACTGACACCATAGCTTATAACAACAAGCAATAATAAATTGAGGGAGAAATTATGTATGACTTGGGATTTGAGTAATGGTCAAAATATCAGAAAGAAGATCTTGGAGAAGGAGTTGTCATCTAAAATCAGTACAAAAGTGTTGTAAAAAGTCATTAATATGGTAAAGTGCTTTGTTACTTTGTTGCTACTGCTTTGAGGAGCCCCATGGGTTTTGTTTCTTCTCTGTATGGTAACTTGAAGGGAAAATGAAGGAAGCTCAAAATATTTCAAGGGAGGGGGAGAGTAATTTTTCATCTTGCATTACACACATCAGTTGCAATTTTGTCATTCTTCAGGTAAACATGTTGTTTGTTCTCCTTCTAATGCCCCTATAATTTATATCTTTGAAGTATTTTACTTGGTGGCTGACCTAAAACACAGCAATAATGGTAACAATCATTTTTATCAGATAAATTTCTTTATTTACAAAACTTTGCTTTAAAATTCAAGGTCTCCTCCTTCCATTAAGATTTTTGAGACTCCCAACTTACTTCTTGCCTCACCACAGGGACAGCTAGGACAAAACTTGTGGAGCTGGTCATAGCAGTAGCAACAAAGTAACAAAGCACTTTACCATACTATTGACTTTTTACAACACTTTTGTACTGATTTTAGATGACAACTCCTTCTCCAAAATCTTCTTTCTGATATTTTGACCATTACTCAAATCCCAAGTCATACATAATTTCTCCCTCAATTTATTATTGCTTGTTGTTATAAGCTATGGTGTCAGTAAAATTTCCTAAATTTTGCTATCAAAACCTTGTATTTGTGAGCTGTCTGACACAAGTTATGGGAATTTTAATTTAGGCCTAGCCCTCACAGCTTTGCAATTTTGCCGCCATTTTGAATCGACCTGTGCAATATATTTGATAGCCTAGTGTACGCCGAAATAACAATAGATTCTATTGTTCCCAGGTAAGTTGTACGCCGAAGATCTTCGGGCCTAAGTACATGAAATGCACCCTGGGTGTAATCAAATAATGAAGTCTCTTGCTTTTTCTTGCTATAAACTTCATTTCTTTTGCTTCCCACAGATGCTGTAAGTGGTATATTTGGAAACACAAGCAGGCAATTATGCAGAATTATTCTCGCAATAATGTTTACTCCAACACTCGAAGGAGCTAACATTGTGTCCCTATCCTTAGAGGCAGTTTGCAAAGAATTCCTCAAAAATTACCAGACTGAGCGTTTCTTTAGAGAGGTCTCTGAGAGACTAAAGATGGACACAAAAACTTTACACCATGACATGATAGTTCAGAAATCATTTCTGAATTATCTCTCTGATCTTTTTGCGGTTGTGAATGGAGAAATGTTGGAGATATCCAATACTTTTTATATCGAGAAGGCCGATCTTTCCAGATGGACGCAGCTGTTTGTCCTTTATTGTCACGCATGCGTGTTTGAGTTTCTGCTCCACTCAGCGGTTGTAGCAGCCTCCGTAGCTGAAGGTGACAAGCAGGAAAGTTGGATGAAAAGTTTGGAAGGAGTGAAGGAAAGAGCTAAAGAAAAGCTTGCGTTTCTCTCAGACAGGGGCAATCTCGCTCCCAACGCATTGCTCCCATTCCAGCCAAAAAAGATATTGAAAATGCAGAAACTTAGCGGCGACAGCACGGCCCTTAATGTTGTTGAAACATTGCGCTACTTTCTTCGGCTTTCTAAGATGCCAGGGTTGACGGAGATAGAAAATGCTTTGGCAGTTGCAAAGAATTACAATGTACGTCTGAAGTACGATGACTATGAAATTCCTTACAAAAAAACCTGCAATTTCCAATTCATCAATCACTCAAATTTTCCTGTAAAGATCCGCAGTGGAATAGTAGGAACAAAAAAGATAGCTGAGCTATCATTCTTCTGCACTGTCAACGAATCTTCCTCCATTGTGCAACGAATCCGATGGCTTTCCTTTTCAACTGGCGGCTATTTCATCATATATTTAGATGGTGAATTACCTGCTGGTGAAGAATTGGTTGGATCCACAAAGATTATTCAGTTTTCCATGTCCTTCCCTACGTTTGGTTGCCGCAAAATTGCAATTTTGGACAAGTCCTTGAATCCCGAAAGGAGATCTAGCAGTGAATGTTATGATCAAATGTATTCGGGGGATTGCCCTCCTATTTATTTCCAACATTCAGACAAATATTTTGTTGTTGCATGCAGGATTGATTATTATAACGGTTATTATCATTGGAGATTTATATTGCAAGAATGCGACCCAATTCAAGATGCCTAAAGTTAGTGAAGTTTTAAGGCAGGCCCGGCAAAACGGGTTCGGTTGGTGCGGTGCGGTGTTGGCTGGATCAATTTTTTGGCAAAAAAAACTTTTGTCAAAAATGATATTTTTTTTTGAAACATTAGATTTTTACGGTTGTTTTCGGTTCATTTTCGCCTTTTATTACTTTCTAAAAATTCACAAAATTCATCTGTTAGAGTCTAAATTTCTGAATTTTCATGGGGTATGCCCTGGGGCCCATCATATTTAGCTTGAACCAGACCAACTCTGGAGAGCCCCCGCCGGCCTTGTCAGGTACTGGCTGATGTGGGGCAACTGGTGTGGGCCAACATATAACCTAAGTCCGAATGGGGCCCATATATCCATCTATCATGTGACAAGGGAATGTAAGGATCCGTTATTACTACATTTCTCTTTCATCGTTTGTACCTGTACAATTTATTGTTCACCTAGTTCTTTGAATAACTTTTGGAAAGAAAATGAATTGGGAATGATCAGAGACGTAGGAACCGGGGGGGGCACTGGGGGCACGTGCCCCCCCAAGATTTTGCAAAAAAAGAAAAAGTGCCCTTTTTACCATAGGTATTTTGCCCCATTTTCGCAAATTTATGGTATTTTAAAGTGCCCTTCTAGCGGCAAAAGTGCCCTTAAAGTGTCGTGCCCTCCCAAGTTTGAAATGCTTCCTACGTCCCTGGGAATGATTGTTGGTTTCCTGTGAAAATAAGTTTTTGCAAACATAGATAATGACAAGCAATTTGAGCTCAAGCTCAGTACTGAAGATTGCTTAGTGGGAAGGCAAATTTGATTACTCAAAATTGCTTAGCTTTTATTACCTAAATATATGTTTCTTACCATTCCTGTGTATCCAGTACTAGAATTGCTGTATGTTTTGTTTTTTGGAGTACTGCTTTGCTTGAAAAGCAGTTGCTTATAAAAAGAAATGCGTGTATATCTATTTTAAAAGTCAAGTAAATTCACAAAAAATTTTAGGGTCTCTTTCCATGTTTTTCGCTCAAGTGAAAAGACCCTAAAAAGTCCCCGGTTGGTTTTTGATCTTAAAAATTTCTAGGTTTACTCTTACAAAAAATCCACCCATTTCTCCAGAATTTTACTTTTATATGACAACTAATTTGCCTAAAGCTAAGATTTTCAAAATAACAATCCAATTTATTTACACTCATATTTTACACTCTCTTTTTTTGTAAGAACGAGAGCCTCCAATTTTTCCACTACAAGCTAAGAAACAATCGAGGCTGACAATTTTAGCCAAATAAATATTTAAATCTGATGTACAACAACTTGTGAGATAATATTCTAAGAAACAATTTTTTTTGGTAAAAAACCTATGCAATTGCTAAGCAATTTTTAGTCCCTGCCAGGGCTCTACCCTTAAAGCGCCCCCAGACCCCAGCTGCCTGGGTAATGACTTTGTAATTTGCCAGGCGATAAAAATGAGTCGGAAAATTCACCATCCTTGCCCCTCCACTCAAAATGCCCAATTTCCGCCACTGTAATTAGGTAGGGTACTGCTGTAATTTGGAATTACTCCATTAGTATACAACAACAACAACCTTGTAGCCACAAGAACAAGTAATTAAATGACAATAGAACGCTAGGTAATGGGACGCTAAATGAGTAATTAACCCAGATGTAAATATAGTATCTTTTTTCTTAATTTCTTCACCTCTTGTAATAAGTACTACTGTAATTTGAAATTTTTTCATTGGTATAGTCTGTCTGACGAGTGCGTAAGCACGAAACTCATGTCTGTTTTTTAATGGGTTTTAATTCAATTTAATTTTCATTCTGCGTACTGAACTTTCTTAACTTTTTGGTAAGTCGAGTACACGTTTTTTTTTAAAAGAAACAGGTTTATAAGAAGCCTAGTACTAGAGCCCCAAAAATCAAGTCCTTGAATCCCGAAGAGAGATCAACAGTGAATACACGTATTTTTTTTATAAGAAACTCGTTATAAGAAACCCAGACTCTCGAATAGCCAAAAATTTAAGAAACTCCAGTACTGGAAAAAAAATTACTAAGAAACTTTAATATTTTTGGTGAAATATAAGAGCTGCTATTTTCTGTGTTCTGTTTTGTTTTAGTATGGTGTAGAAATAGTTTTGGAGAGGGGCACTCGTTTTTAGCGTTTTTGTCATCTCATTCAGCCTTCAAACCCAAAAACTCAATTTTTAGTTCAACAAATATGATCAGCATTGTTTAGATGGTCTAAACCCATTTTCAAATTTAAGAAACTCTTAAGAAACTTTCAGTACTCAAAATCCCAAAAATTTAAGAAACTTTCAGTACTGGGCAAATTTTTTAGTTTCTTATAAAAAAAAATACGTGTATCATGATCGAATGAATTCGGAGCATTGCCCTCAAATAATTCTCCAACATTTAAACAAATATTTTGTTGTTGCATGTAAGATTGATAAAAAGGACGGTTTTGATCAGTGGAGATTTATATTGCAAGAATACGACCCAATCCAATTTGCAAATCGTCTGCCAATGGAGCGTGAAGGCCCATCCTGAATTTCCAAACATCTTAGAAAGTAATGTATAATGAATAAATATAATATATGAAAAATGAATATATCGAATTTTGAATGTATTCATGTTAAAATGTTTAACGTGATAATACTTTTTTAGCATCTTTATATTCTCAAAATGGACTAGAACCAATGTATTTTTCTCTTTATTAACCATTGAATAGTTTTTGCATCAATTATTAGAAATTTATGTATTTTTAGTCGACTATACTTAAAATAATTATGTCGAATTTTGAATGTATTCATGTTTAAATGATAACGATTGAAATATTTTTGTAGCATCTCTTCATTCTTAAAATTAACTAGAACCAATGTATTTTTCTCTTTATTAACCATTAATTAGTTTTGCATCAATAATTAGAAATTTATGTATTTTTTTTCGACTATACTCAAAATGAATATATCAAACTTTGAATGTATTCATGTTAAAATTATAACCATTGTGATATTTTTGTAGCATCTCTTCATTCTTAAAATGAACTAGAACCAATGTATTTTTCTCTTTATTAACCATTGAATAGTTTTTGCATCAATAATTAGAAATCAATAATTGCACTAATAGCGGACAGGATTCTAAATTTTCTCTTCTCGGAGCAAACTTGGTGTTTTTTTATTGGAAATCGCTCCCTGCATCGGACCATCTAGCCCCCTTGTCGGAGGAAACCTGATGCAACCACTTGGCCAAGGGTTAAGAAATGGGCGAATTTGTGGGGTTTTAGGGGCAATAGAGTCAAGAAACTTGCGAGGGAACTTAATGGACCATACACGTTTTTTTATAAGAAACCTAGCTTGGGTCCTAGTACTAAAAGTTTCTTAATTTTTCACCAGTTTCTAGTACTAAAAGTTTCTTAAAAGTTTCTTATTTTTAGATACGCACTTAACATCAAATTTTGCACATTCCCTCGCATATTTCTTGTATTTTAGTGAAACCCACCTACTAATACAAGTAGAGGCAACATCCTGTGTTCCTCTAAATAAAAACGTGTAGCAAACTTAAATCAAGCAAAAATGTATTATTGACATATTACTTTCCGGCTCAGAAAGTCCTCTTATTTTTTCAGAGTTTCGTAAAGATATTGATGTAGTTCTAAAAGTTTCTTAAATTTCTGGGGCTCTAGTACTAGGTTTCTTATAAATCGATTTCTTATAAATAAAAAACGTGTAATCAGCCTAGCTTCATGAAAGCTATACTCAGCCTCACTTGCAATATACATGGAAGCGTTTATGAGGCTTATATGGCGGAGCAAATGTCAATCAAAGTGATGAGACCAAGTGTCAAATGAAATTTCAACCGATGACAGAGAAGTTATTATTTTATTCAGAAATTGTTTTCATTGTCTCAAAACCTGATTAAAGATTTCAATTTTTTCTCGAAGCTTTGCAAATAAAAAACAGCTTCGAAAGTCTTATAAATTATTGTTCAAGTTTGTCTGTAAGCTGTTTTAGGTTGCATGCCATTCTTGTCAGTGGCGGTTTTAGAAACTGCGAGGCCTAGGGCCGAAAAAATTTGCCTAATATTATAAAATTATCATTAAACATGTGCCTGATATGTTGTAGAAAAACCAAATAAAAAGTAAAACAAAAATTACAGTAAACCTTACATATTTTATTATAAAGGAGAGAATTTTTTATTTTATGAAAGGTGCAGGGCCCCTTTTTTCTAGCAAAAGTGCGGGGCCTGGGGCCATGGCCCCCCCTAAAACCGCCACTGCTTGTTCTTGAACAATTTTTGTCAGGGATTGTTCTTTAGTCCATGGTGAGTTTATTTAAAGCTATTTTTTATCAGAGCACTTCGACACTTTCAAAGAAATTGATATCGAGTTGTATCAAGTGATTGACTTGGCCCAAATTGACGTTTCATGACAAGACGGCAAGTAATATATTTATGAAGCAGGGTGTAAGAAAGGGTGTAAGAATATTTAGAAATACACCCTTTTTTATAAGAAGCAGCAAATTTGAATTGAAGCTGGCTGTTCTTAAATATTCCTCTATTTTCAGCCTGAAATTTTCTTATATTGTTCTTAATTAGAAGCATGCTTTTGCTATCATTTGTGTAAATTGTGGCCAATTTTGATTCTCTTGACAATCTATCTGACATATCTGTGTGCTGTCGTTCTGCTCGTTCTGTAATTATTTGTCAATCTCATGGTTATCTAATAAAGTTATTATATTTAGCTGAAAAATGCCAGCCTCAGCTTGTTCTTAAGTTTTTCGCAAAATTTAAGGCTGGTGTTATAAAATTGCTCTTAGAAAAAAGAAAGAGTGTTTAAGACAAAATTAGAGCATTTCAGCCTGAGAATAGCTACCTTCAAAGTAATTTTATAGGTTTTTGTGAAAAAAGAATATATCAAAGTAAGAACTAAACAATTTAAGAACATTGCAGCTAGATTAGGGGGAGGGAGGGTCCAATTAGGGGGCCGAAGAGGAAACGTTCATTCAAAGGATTTCCCGATTCATTTCAACCCTCATCAAAACCCAACATCAACAATTCAACTCAATTCACATCCTTATGTGTTATATGCGCATGCGTACCTTACATATCGGATCGGATGCCGCAACAGATCAACAACAACTGCTGGAAGTTAGTTAGTCCTAAGACAGGAATTTACTACCGAAGTTGATTTGAAAATCCGTACTAATCACGAAATTGCAAGTCGAAGAAGACCGTTAACCGCGATTAAAAGCAAGAGTATGTATTATTTTGTTGTTTTATCCTGTATTTGTTGTTTGTTAGCCATAATTGAAAGAGTTTTTAGTCGCCCATTCTTGCCAAATTTTATGTTCGGCCACAACAATATCACTGGAATGTTAGGTTTTTACATCATTCTTGGTTGGCAAAGAATACAAATATTTTTGATTTCTTCTCTGGTTAGGGTTGTAAAGCTTTACAATTCAAATCTGAGATGAAGATAAGAAAGTCTGCCATTTTGAATTAAAAAGGCAGTTGTTGTTCAATGTTCCATCAGCCAGGTCACTTCTTACTTCTTACGGCCCTCTATAACGAGAGGATTTTTATGTTGATTTATCAACTGTAACAGAGCCCATAAGAAGGACTTGAATGCATCAAAGGGCCTGTTTACCTGATCCCTCTTTGCCAAGACATCTTGTCTTCCTGGATACCCTGCCTGCCTGATAAAATCCAAACATAGTTTTGATTTTACGTCTACATGGAAGTATCAGCCCATCTCCCATCAGCTGTCCAACAGTACATATTTGGAGATTACTTCATTTCTCTTCGGGTATTTTACTCTGTCGGGCATGATCAGTTAACACTTTGTCAACACTATAAGCTCCAGTTTTTTCGTCAAGCCTAAATTAATTTGTCTCCTTGGCGCTGCTTGTACATTACTTGCCAGGATGAATTTGCCAGCAAGGTGAGATACTCCGGCATTATGGAATCTTGTAAACAAGTCCCAAGAAAGGGCACAGGTGCACTTAAGCATGAAAAGTTTACTTATGAAAAAAATGAATTTTCTGGTCTCTGGTTCCCCTCTGGTCTCTGGAAAGTGAGGGCTCAAATATTACTGAAGAAAAATTACATCAAATGACAGCAGTGAAAAACAATCACAAATTATTTCTTTTGCAGAAAATTTCGCTAACAGAGCTTTATTTTTCCTGATGAGGGGGCTGACATGCCCCCCTCTCGCTCTACCCCTGCTTCTCTAACCTGTTGATAGGCAAATATGCAATGGAGCACAAAAGACCCACTGGATAAGTAGACCAATCGAAGCAGTCAAATGATAGTTGATAGGCAAATACTCTTACTATCTTCGTAAGGTATTGGTTTATGTGCAAAGAACAAAGCCAAAGAGCCAACTGTATAGTTAGACTCATGTAAGCAGTGCATTGATAGTTGATAGGCAAATACTCTTACTATCTTCGTAAGGTATTGGTTTATGTGCAGGGGCGGCGCTGGGGGGTAATCAAGGTAATCGGTGATTACCTATTTTTTTCAGGAATATCTTTTATTTTTTTCCTATTAGTAATAAAAAAAATGTGAAATAAAACTCCTTTTGTTAACTTGAAAAGGAGAAATCCGTCAGTTGCTTCGAATGAACTTTATTTGACTCATATTGGCCTCATTGACCTATCCATTATTTTGGCAATTTCATAGACAACCAATAATCAGGTGTTAATCTGCCCTAGCCATACTCTCTTTGTTGAATATGATAAATATTGATATCAGGGATTAGAACAGCGCTAGTACACTAGGTGAGGCCGCAAGGTAATCGTGGCTCTTTCTGATTACCTTCCATCTCTTCTCACAAAGGCTGTTACGTAACTTTCTATTCACCAGATTGTTATAAAACAAACAGCTCCTCCGTAGGACTTCACAGCAACGTATACATTTTGGATAACGATTACCTCGGCAGTCGGCACTATCGCTGGGCGCTCTTCAAAGTTTAACAACTGCGATAGGGAGGATTGCGTTTTGAGAAATGAGTATAAGTGGCGTGTTTCGAAGATTTTTTCACTGCTTTCAGAGCAGAATAACAAGCTAAATCACGGAGCAACGATTGCCTTTAAAAAGGGACAGGCAACCATCATTTCCATGTCCAATAATAATGTATACTGGAAGCACAAGAAGTTCAGTGGTTAGAATATTCTCCGTGATATGTGGCGGAGAAAACGAAGAAGGAAAAGACCTATTTAACTGCTTGACTATCAACAATATATGAATATTTTACTTATGTATCATTATTCAAGTTTTTAATCATGTTTTATTGAAAAATACCAGATTAAAATTAAAAATACCCAGGTAAAAATTATAAACTGGAGTAAATTCAGCACTCAGTAGAAAAACTAAGCACACAAATAATGAGTAAAACAAAAATATAGATATATATGCGAGAATTTCGTAAAAGGTCTACCAAAACAATTGATATTGAATCATCCAACATTCATAAAACAAGTCAAGGTAGTCGCGGCTGAGTTTGATTACCTTGCCCTTTTGAGGCCAAGGGTAAGGAGCCGCAGAGACAAGACTTGAATTTATTTTATGAGAACCCGACAAGCCACCGTCATACTAGCCTGCGGCCTAACTCAATACGCATTTTACAAGCAATTTAATCAGCACATGCGAACACTATGCTGAAGATTAAGATATCTTGTAGGTTCCCCAGAAGATAAGCATACGTAAATAATTGTGAAATGAGATTATTCATTATTTTGCTAAAAAAATGTGCTCAGGGTGTAATTTGGAAATTTCCGTAGCTAAAATCGCAGCAATATTTTCACCGTTAGATTTGTTCACCACCGAATGTAGGCGAGTTGGAATAAAGACGACTTTGATAGAAATGGGCGTTTCCCTAAGGAAAGAAAGGGCGTGGTCCTGCAAAATTTTCCGGGGGCTCCGCCCCCGAAACCCCTATTATTTATCCTCGCTTCGCTCGGAAAGTTTGATTACCTCTTTAGCGGCGCTACGCGCCGCCCCTGTTTATGTGCAAAGCATAAAGGGGCCTACTGAATAGGTAAACTTATCAAAGCAGTACATTGATAGTTGATAGGCAAATACACTTACTATCTTCGTAAGGTATTGGTTAATTTGCAAAGCACAAAGGGCCCACTGAATAGGACTAATCAAGTTAACATTGATAGTTGATAGAGAAATACACTTACTATCTTCGCAAGGTATTGTTTTATGTGCTAAAAACAAAGGTTCACTGAATAGGTAAACTCTTGGAAGCAGTGCATTGATAGTTGATAGGCAAATATGCTTACTATCTTCGTAAGGTATGGTTTATGTACAAAGCAAATATGCTTGGTTTATTGGCAAAGCTCTAAGTGATCACTGAATAAGTAAAGTAATCGAGTGCAACCCTGGTCCAGGCTCTTGATTGATCAAAACTTTGTCCAGGGTGGAATTTTTGTAGTTTACGCCTGAGTTTTTCCAGAACCATGGATTACAATTTTTTCATTGATCCTTGGCGTAGTATTTGGCATAGTGGAATGACTCATTTTGCCAGTTTGCTTGGAGTTACAGAGAGCTAGCTAACTCTCTCCTCATACTTTTTGACAGGTCTGAAGTTGGTTCAGTTCCAGGACCCTTGAAATACGGCAATCCTTGTCACCATCCCCCCTAATACCTGACCCTTAACATACATACATTTGATATATTTGAAGATTTTGGCTAGGCTCGCATCAGCACAACAGCATCATGTGCGTCCTCCTTTCTCATTGCCAGCTAGGGATACTAAGCTAGAACGGGCTAATTTTTTTGAAATTTAGCTCGTTCTGGCTAATTTTAGCCCGTTTTGGCTAATAATAAATTATTTTCTTGAAGATTTTGAAGCCCAAACTAAAATCTTCAAGAAAATAATTTTTTATTAGCCAAAACGGGCTAAAATTATTCAGAACGAGCTAATTTCAAAAAAATTAGCCCGTTCTAGCTTAGTATCCCTAGCTGATTGCTCCAGTCGAGCAGCGAGTTTTTGTTTGCTGCAGTATACTCGGAAACGGGTGGTGTGTCTTGAATATTCATTAGATACCAAGCAAGGGCCTTTTTGAATTCTTCCAGCAAGGTTATGGTGTTGAGGGACTTCGGTAAAAGGTCCAAGAGGTTCTGACTGCAGCTTGTGACTTCTGGTTAATAGGAGGGAGTGTAATCTTTATCCCTAGTCGGCTGTTTTTGTAAAACACCAAACCAATCGTGTTTGGTGCAAGCTCATTAACCACATTCCAGGTATGTATTATACAGTTCAGTCTTTGGGTGGTACAAAACTTCAATATAGCCAGGAAAATTGGGAGCATAGCGAAACGAAAACATAGATTACTTAAACTTTTCGTCTGACACTGAACAGAGTAATACGTCAGAAGAGAACGAAATAGAAATCTAACTGATTATATACCCAGATTTGGATCGAAATAGGCCAATCAGAAAATCTTTTCGTTTCACTATGCTCCCGATTTTCCTGGCTATATTATACAGTACCTTTCACAGCGCCTCTGGAGAGATTGGAGGTTGTGCTTCTGTAGCCGTTCCCAGTAGTTCAGGCTTTGGCATCCTGAGATTTTTCTGTCAAAGTTGCTTGTTTGACATAATCCTTGTCGAATACCCCAACCCTATCTTATCTCACTTTTATTATCTCTTAGAAGATGAGTTCAGCCACGGTCAGTAAAGTTGTTCTCAAGAGCAATACTACGATGACTCTCAGTGATCGGTAAGTTATATTTTAGAGATCATTCTGCCCTCCTCCCTACTTCCACCATCAACGGAGAATATTATGCACGTTTTCCTTCTAGCATGTAATATCAATTTTGTTGAGGTGGAGAGGAAAATCTGAAACAACAAAAAATAAAGCTTTGTGTCTGACACTCGTATGGATGGGTCCTAATAGAACAATTGTTGAGTTAGGACAGTTATTAAAAAGACTTTGATGGTCACAAAATTTGAGAATGGTAAAGCCCAATTTCCAGTGAGAAAAATCTTTGCGAAATGCCCACAATTTCCACCCTTTGTGAAGTTCGCTTGCGAAATGATCATTTTGACCAATGAGAATGCATCTAATGACCTTCAGGGCAAACATGGGTTGACCCTTTGCCCCGCGAGTCATTAGATGCATTCTGATTGCTCAAAATGATCATTTCGCAAGCGAACTTCACAAAAAGTTGAACTCAGTTCAACTTTTCTTCTCTGAGAAATATTTCTCTGCGAACTGGCGAAATTTTTACTGTGCATGCCTGCGAAATATTTCTTGAGAAATAATGCGCATTTCGCAGGGATTTTTCTCACTGGAAATTGGGCTTAAGCAAAATTGGGAACAAAATGAAAAATGATAACTACTAAAGCTTTGCGTCTGACGCTCATTAGAGTAGTCCGTCAAAACATTCTTAGATGGGTGCAGAAATTTAGGATGGTGAGGAAAATCACAAACATAGGAAAACATAATAACTACTGAAGCTTTGCATCGAACACTCATCAGAGTAGTACGTCAGAAAGAATGAAATGCTCAAATGAAACCTAAAAAGTGATGATTATACCAATATTTTCTTATAACTCAAGAAGAGAGTGCCTATACTGGCTACAGTACTTGATATACTTGAGTATAGAGCAATAATAAAGCAGAATGAACACATTAAAAAACAGAAGGACATGTCTGTTCTTAATCTGTTCATTCAGCTTTACCAATATTTTCATTTTCTTTTGTACACAAACTCTTACAAGCTTCAGACATAAACTTTTAGTAGTGATTATGTTTGGCTATGGTTTTGATTTTTCTGGCCATATCCAGGATGCATTCCAAGTTAGGTCTACGCTGAAGATTTTGTGATAGACGCCAAAAAAACAATGGATTATATTGTTCGGAGGCAAGTTGTACGCTGAAGATTGTAGACTGCAGAGAAAAAGTTATTTGCATGTAGACATTTTATGATTATATATGAGCCTAAAATTCCTGACGTGTACTGACGTGCTTTGCTGTTGAGAGTCAGACCCAAAGCTTCAGTAGTTAAAAGTTTTTGATATGTTTCTGATTTTCCACACCATCCTCAAGTTCTTTACCGATCAAAGATGGTTTCTGATGTACTACTCTGATGAGTCTCCGACGCAATGCTTTAGTAGTAATTACGTTTCTCTATGTTTCTAATCTTCCACACCATCCTGAATTTTATAACCTTGTTGAGTATTTGCAAACCTGGCATTTTGAAGCAAATTATTGTGGCACACATAGTTAAAAATTCTTTGAGCTTATGATGCATTTTGAAAAATTGGTTTTCATCATGGAATTGATTTTGGCAAGTAGATTCCTTATAAAAGGGTCTTTATAAAAACAAGCGTGTGTGGGCAGTTGTGATGATTGTGGCCTAGGCCTAGGCCAAAACTTATCCTCCCTGTGCTCACTATACTCTGAATTCTTGACAATTCCAATTAATTTTATTTATCATTCACAGATTTTCGTACATTATGAAAATGAAATCTCCGAAAAAATCAGCGGCACAAGACATTCGCACAGAACAATCTCAATTGGCACAAGCGAGCGCCAAAAACAAACGGTTGGCCGAGCAGATGGCACGAAGAAGCGGAGCAGAACCCATCGTACAAAACGCGACAATGTCCCCTCCTAAGCCGGCAGGTATTAAAAATCGATTAGGAGCAACAAAGACAATTCCAACCAAAGCCAGACTTGGTACTATTCCTAGAGGTGGTGGTGTAGCCAGAGGTGGTGGTGTGTCACGTGGACGCGGGATTAACCTTAGACGGAGCCTAAACGTGAATAAATCAACTGCTGGTAGAGGATTTTCACCCAGGGGTAGAGGTGCTCAGCGAGGGGGAACAAGAGGTGGACAGCGTGGTGCAGGGGTTAACCGTGGACGCAGAAACTCATGGCAAGGATCTGGCAGTAACAGGGGCCAAGGTAATAGAGGGCGCGGACGAGGGGGTCAGAACCAGGGAGGTATAAAATCCACAAGAGAGGACCTTGATAAGGAGCTAGACTCATATATGGGGGTTAAGAAGAATCATATTACGTTTGACTCTACTTAGAATTGGGGTCAGATAGGGGCTCGTGGGGTCAGATACAGTACTAACCCAGCACTTGGAGACTGACTTAAAAGAGCACATGAAGCAAAAAATTTTATTGGTGGAAATGATAGGTACTATTGAATGATAGAAAACGCCGTTTAAATTATTTTGATATCTCCTTTTGTTTTCAAATTATCCACTAACTTTAAGTATCAGAGGATGACGTCATAATGTTTGAACATTATTAGGTTTACATATGGGGATATGGCTGTATCTCATCATGAAAAGATTATAGTAGCAAGAAATCTTGTCGCAGTGCTGCATAAATGTAATGCAGGTTATTTACTATGTATGCATGATTTTTGGGAAAGCATACTAATTGATAAGAAATATTTCGATTGCGTTTCCCTTGGAAATGGAGTCAACATAGTATATTTTCTGGACCTTTTACAAACAATGTGACGTCATCAGCCAATCCTACAAAATGGTGGACAACTTGAAAACCAAATGAGATATAAACAAACTTTTCATAGAGTTTCTTATCATTCAACAATATCTATCATCTCCAGCAATAAAATTTTTTGCTTCGTGTGCTCTTTAAAGGAATTTTCTGTCTGCAAGAGAGTAGGGCTAAATACTCCAAGATTAGATTTTTCAGCTTGAGCATTCATAATGCTTGAAAAAAATAGTTTTGATTGCAAAGATTTGGCGTTTCATGAAAGTTGGTTAGGTGTACTGATTTCAAATTATTAACTTTCTCAAACTATAAGAAACTTGGTAGCCTGTTTTGCCACATTCAGTTTCTTAGGGCCTGTTTATATGGGCAAAATAACTTCACCTGTCAGACCGCAAGTAAATTTCAAGCACTGTTTATATAGGGTTTTCATGCCGGGTCTGAGAGGCGAGGTAAATCCTAAGACGTCATTAATTGTCAATGCATCATTGATTTTCCATTGTTATGAGTTCGAATTTACTCCACCTCACCGGTAGTTTTGGGTTTATAGGAAAAACTTCACTTCTTATGGGTGAAACTTCACCTCCTGAAACTGGGTGTCTCTATGGCCCCTTCTAAGGTACGGTGGCTCAAAGAAGCAAGGGATTTTTTCATTTTTTCCCTTGACTTTTAGGCCCTGTATAAACAGACTCCAAGGTTTGAAGTAGACAAGGCACGTCATTGTTTTAGCACAATTTGGGGAGACATGTGGCTGTGGTGCCCCGGCCTTCTAATGGGCGAAACTTCACTATACTGGTAGTGTGGAGTGAAGTTTTATTTTCCATATAAACTCAAACTGAGATTTCAATGGTTTTCTATAGAAGGGCAAACTATTACCAGCCCTGGATGTGGCAGGTGAAGTAATTTTGCCCATATAAACCAGTTCTTAGTGGTGGGTTAATATGGAGTTTGTATTGATATACAGTAAAAACCCGCACATAAGAACCTAACTTTTTGAACTCAGCCTGTTTAGGTTCTTATATAATGAGGTACATCCAGTAATCAGGGTATAGTTTCTTAACATTGGGCCTAAAGAAAGCATAAGAAAAAAGGGATAGTTGAAGGTTTAGCATTGAAATATGAAAACAATGTAGCCAGCAACACAAAGCTTTGATTTAAAGTATATATGTAGTCCTTTTGTCCTTGGGGTTTATCTTCTCGTCTCCGACTCATCCACAATCATTAGAAAACCAATTTTTTCAAAAAAGTTGGTGAAGATTGATTTTCCAATCAAGAGTGAATGAAACCCTTTATTAAGAACCTAGTTAGGATATCAGGCTGAAATGGTTCTTATTTATTGGGTACAAAATATCTAATTTCAGGCTGTAGGTTCTTAATAAAGGAAGGTTCTTATGTGCGGGTTTTTACTGTACCGCATGTGCCAATAAACGTATTGGTGACTTGGTAACAAGTTACACAATTTTGCTGTGCATTGATGACCGACAGTTTGTCATATCGAACCTAAAAAACCTGCAGACCGAAAACAGAATTGGTAACAAAAACAGAATCTATTATTTCAGACTTAAAAAGAAAAAGAATTCTGTAAATACGAGATATGTGAAGGCAAAATCTTGGTTAAACTTGTCAGTGAAGCCTATTTCTTTTTCTGATAAGTTTTTCAATAGAATGTGTAATGTATGGGAGTTTGTCCTTTGGTTTAAACATCTTTGAAGGTACATGTTTGTTCACAATGTTATGCATTCTATCTCTGAATACAGACCATAAATCATCAATGTTGTGGAAATCTAACTTTAACTTGAAGAGAAGCAGGATTTGGAAAACGGGTTATTATCATTCTCACAAATTATCTCGATAAATCAAACTTTGACAATACTTCCTTCTTAAGTTCTTTCAATTCATCTGACATGCTATCCCATGCAGCTTTTTTGTATTGGTAAACTTTCCTTGGGGCTTGTTTTTTTTTTATAGGGCTTACATCAAGTTCCATTAAGGGTACACAGTGATCTGAAATACCTGGTATTACTTCAATTCGGTTTACTTTAGATGGAATGTTGGTCGCAAACAGGTCTAAGACATTTTTCTCTCTGGTTGGATCCTCAACTACACGCATTTTATTTTATAAGCAATTGCTTTATAAGCAAGTCAGTACTGGGCAAGCCAAAAAGCTAAGCAATTTTCAGTACTGGATTGAAGACTACTAAGCAATTTGCAAAAATTTTTGGTGGATTTTGGCGGGTTTCGAAAATGGAGCTTTGGGCAGATTGCTAAATAACATTGAAAAGAGAAAATATCTTGAATAAAGACATTATATCTGGTTGAGCTGGTGTCCATGAATAAAGAGCACTAGCAACATTAATCATGAATTTGTATCTCCATCTTCAAGTTATCGTGCCTTCTGATATGTATATGGCCCTATATGTACATTTTTCTAATTTTATTTACAAAAAAACACGAACAAAAAGTTAAGCAATTGCTAAGCAATTTTGAGTACTCAAATTGGCATTTAAGCTGGGCAATTTTGAGTACTGGGCTCGAGCTGAAATTGCTTATAAAAAAATGCGTGTACTTGTTCCAAGCTATGATCATTGAGGATTTCTGCAAATTTGTAATGTAGTAGTCTGTAATTGCAGTTTGGTTTTAACTGTTTATTTCTCCAATCCTATCCAGGAAAATTGAAATCACCACCAATTATGATATTCTCATGATTTTTACCAAGCTTTTGGAGGGATGCCTGTAGCTCTTGGACACTCTTCTCGTTATTTTCACTTTCTTTATAGTAAGCTCCAATATGTTAAGTCTTACTTCCATAAATCTCAATTTTACACCAAAAAGCAGTTCGCAGTCAGTTCAGTTTCAGTTTCATATATATTTTAAAATTCCACAACATACAATAAATAAACTAACATACAATTTGAATAAACAATTACCAGTTAACATACAATGAAATAAGTTACAATTACATGATGACGCAAATATTACACATAAAAGAAAAAATTATTGTATGCAGGGGAATTTCTTGAAGAGGAGCTCTCTCAGTAGCTAGGCTAATCGAGGAGAGAGCACCCCCTTTCGCAGGTGGGGAGAATTGCATTATTGGTTAGTTATATGAAAAAGATTTGAAAAGTTTCAAGTTTTACAAGGATTTCGGTTTCAGAGCGAAAGGGGGTGCTCTCTCCTCGATTAGCCTAGCTACTGAGTGAGCTCCTCCTCAAGAAATTCCCCTGCATACAATAATTTTTTCTTTTATGTGTAATATTTGTGTCATCATGTAATTGTAACTTATTTCATTGTATGTTAACTGGTAATTGAGTCAGTCTCAAGGTCTGTCTCTCTTGGAGTTATCAGATCTTTCTTTGTCATTACAAAGACATCTCCATGGGCATCAGTTTCCCTGTCCCTTCTTAGGAGCTCATAGTCTGTTGTTGGGAAGACAGAGGCATCTGTGTCAGATTCTTTGAGCCAAGATTCAGTGCCAATCACTATGTCAGGTTTGATACGATTTAGCATAAGATGGAATGGTTCCCTCTTAGCATGGAGACTTTGACAGTCAACATTCAAGATGATAATTGATCTTTTCTTTGCACATTTCTTGTTCTTTTTTCCATTTTGCTTGGGTTCTGATTTTGGACTAGATGACTGAATTGGTGCCCAGTCTGCAGAGCATGGCAGAACTCGACGAGATCTCGCGCGTGCAGCGCAAAATTTGCAGCGTGCATCGCGTGCACATAGGAGTTTTGAGAGAGTTTTTTCCCCCAGAAATGTCTGAAAACTCTTGAAACTATAGAAAAACCGTTATTTGATGCAAATCTGCGCGTACAAGGCTTAGATTTTGGTATGCACTTGAAGGTTATGAAAAATTGACTTTTGCGTGCAGTTGCCATACTCTGCAGACTGGATTGGTGCCCATGTGGCAGCATCAAGACTTGGAAATTCACCGCTGCTATCACTCAGCTCACTAAACTGGTTGTGTAGTTCTATACTAGACTATTAAAAGTACTGCACAGGCTGATTCAAAATGGCGGCAAAATTGCAAAGCTGTGAGGGCTAGGCCTAAATTAAAATCCCCATAACTTGTGTCAGGCAGCTCACAAATACAGGATTTTGGTGTCAAAATTTAGGAAATTTTACTGACACCATAGCTCAAAACAACAAGCAATAATGAATTTAGGGAGAAATTATGTATGACTTGGGATTTGAGTGATGGTCAAAATATCAGCAAGAAGATTTTGAAGAAGGAGTTGTCATCTAAAATCAGTACAAAAGTGTTGTAAAAAGTCATTAATATGGTAAAGTGCTTTGCTACTTTGTTGCTACTGCTATGAGGAGCCCCACGAGTCTTGATCCCCACGATTTCCTAAATTTTGACACCAAAACCATATATTTGTGAGCTGCCTGACACAAGATATGGGAATTTTAATTTAGGCCTAGCCCTTAATCACAGCTTTGCAATTTTGCCGCCATTTTGAATCGACCTGTGCAATAATTTTGATAGCCTAGTGTATAGTTTATTCATTAAAGAGATCAGTACTGATATTCATGAGACCACAATGACAGCAAAGCCAGGTTGCTGTTCGGCCAGCAAGTCTCTCATATTCATCACTGCTCATTCTTATACATTCTCTGTGTAACCAAATGTCACACCCATCACATTGCAGAGCATCAACAGACCATTCCACATTTTCCCTGCAAAGAAAACAGGGAAAAGAGCTCTCATCTGCTTCGCCAACATTGTATTGAGCTTGTGTTCCTGGGCCAGGGTTCATGCAGATGTCACCACAGATGTCACCACTGTGCATCAATATGACTGACAGGAACATCAAATTTCTATTTGGGACTGTTTCTCTCAAATAATAGCTAAAACGAAAGTTCTTGTAGATTTGGCTGCAGTTGGTAGGCAATATGCTAAGCAAGTTATTATATTTTACCCACGAGAGACCATTGGCTTTGTTGCTAAGTCCGAAAGGGTCAGCCACGTAAGATTTGTTGTTGACTAGGCCCATGCCTAGGCCATCATCGGCTGCCTTATTATGGCTCTGGAGTTAAAGAATGCCAAGGCACAAACAAATGTTACAAACGAATCCATGCTGTCAATCCAGTATCAAGCCAAAGCTTTAGTAGCTATTTTGGTTTTATTTCTTCTCAATTTCAGCAACTTTAATTGATTTAATAATCAGCTAACAAAATGGCGTCTCCTCTTCTCTCGAGAAGTTGCTAGATCCCCGAGTTACTTATCCAACTACGCTTGCGCTAGCAGCCTTAATTCATCTTAGTCCCACATTCTGCCTGATTTAGAAACTTAGTTATTAAACTTAAGTTGAACACATTCCAAATTACCTTCCAAAGGGGCTTCTAGCAGTCCAGTGGAAAGAAGGGACGACCAATTTGTGCATTACAGATACACAGAGCGATGCCAATGATTATTAAATTTAGCAATCCCTTCTTTTCTGCCAGATTCAATAACAAACAGTAATTTAAACCAGTAGTCTGCACTTCCTCTCAATCAAATGGTTGTTCGATCTAGGTAGTTACTCCTAGTTATGCTTTGTGTTTCCTTGTAGCTTTTTGCTGCGACGATCTCCCAATCTTCTTCAAATTTTTGGGTAGTCTTTGGATGGTACAGAACTTCAGTATAGCCAGAAATATCGGAAACATAATGAAACGAACACATAGATTACTTAAGCTTTTCGTCTGACACTCAACAGAGTAATACGTCAGAAAGAGAACGAAACAGAAACCTAACGGATTTATATACCCAGATGTGAATCGAAATAGGCCAATCAGAAAAGAGGTGAATGATTGGTATGGTGTGGGAAAACCAATCAACACCCACGATACAGTGAGCTGACCAATAAGATTATTTCAAGAATACTGACATTTTAGGGTGTGTATTCCCATTTTCCGCTATCAAAATTACGCTGAAGATCATGAGTTAAAGCTGTTCTAGTCTACCCATTCAATTATTCCTTGAGATAACCAGAAAATTTGATAACAGTATTTGATTTATTTAGGAAGTGATTGATACTTCCTGGTTGACTAACACAAAGCTTAAATATAAATGTTTGAATTAAAGAAAAGCACCCTTGGGAACGTCTATATAGAACCGTGGAGGTTGTTTTGTACTGTGGGGGATATCATAAGTGATTTGGAAGATCCTTAGTATTTTGGAGTGATACCATCAGTACTTCAGGATATTCAGTACTGTGGAGGGATACCATCAGTACATTTGAGGATATTCAGTACTGTGGAGGGATACCATCAGTACATTTGAGGAAGTTCAGTACTGCGGAGGGATACCATCAGTACATTTGAGGATATTCAGTACTGTGGAGGGATACCAACAGTACATTTGAGGATATTCAGTACTGTGGAGGGATACCATCAGTACATTTGAGGATGTTCAGTACTGTGGAGGGATACCATCAGTACTGTGGAGGATATTCAGTACTGTGGGAGGGATACCACAAGGACTTTGGGTACACACCAGGACTGTGGTATCCCCCCTCAGTATTGGATGTAATCCTTATACAGTACTGATGTCATACCCCCTGCAGTACTGTTCGGTATCCCCCTAGACAGGGAATTTCCTGTAACTATCTAAGCACCTACCTAACCTTTGCTTTTATACTTGATTTCTACTAAATCGACCATGCTGATTCGAATAAGACTTTAAAACATTTTGGATTTTGACCGGAAGTGCCATTTTTGATGACGTCAATAACTGTCATTTTTAGAACTGAAATCGCTTTAACTCTTCATGTGCAAGTCTGACGTATTCGAAAGTAGTTTAGTTAGATAGCACTTGATCAGATCTTTCGATTGATGTATCATTTGTTGGATTTTAACAAAATCTTAGCAATTTCTATGACGTCACCGATCCAATGACGTCATATTTGGGCTATTTTTAGAATTGATTTATCTCGATTTTTTTCATTGATTTTAATTCAATCGACCACACAGATTTTGAATTTGCAGTCGACGAGTAATTATCATGTACAAAAAAAGTATTTTAGGCATGTCATAATCCCCATTGTTTCGGACCATTGAGAAGTTACATGGTCTAAAAAACTTTTTCTGTGCATACTAATTGTTCATCCACTGCGAATAACCTACACAATGATACATCAATCGAAAGATCTGATCAAGTGCTATCTAACTAAACTACTTTCGAATACGTCAGACTTGCACATGAAGAGTTAAAGCGATTTCAGTTCTAAAAATGATAGTTATTGACGTCATCAAAAATGGCACTTCCGGTCAAAATCCAAAATGTTTTAAAGTCTTATTCGAATCAGCATGGTTGATTTAGTAGAAATCAAGTATAAAAGCAAAGGTTAGGTAGGTGCTTGGATAGTTACAAGAAATTCTCTGTCTACCCACAGTACTGATGGTATACCCAGCAGTGATGATGGTATACCCAGCAGTGATGATGTTTCCCCTCCACAGTACTGATAGTACCTCCCCTCCACATAACAGAACATCCTCGACAGTACTTGAAGGATAAGGAGACTTGAAGAACAACGCGATTTTGTGGGAACAAAACGTTTCAAGGGCACTTTTTTCCTAAAGCAAAAGGGTTAATTTCTGAAACTAGGAGAATGACTTCATTGTGTTTTTCTAATTAAGGAAATGTGGTTGTTGCCGTCCTTTTTTCAGGGATAGGGCCTTAAGTCAAAAGTCCCCCCTCTAAGTTTACTTCAATATCTTAAACATTCGTCTCTCGTTTTAACACACACCTATTATTGTTAACTGTAATTACACGAGCCATTGTTAATTTAAACATGTAAATTTTGAGATGTTTTGTTCGTGTAACCGATGACTTGGCATTTTGTCGTTATTTTTAGTATCTTCTTGTTTAGTACTGACTGTACATAGTTTTTTTGGAGAACAAAACTCGCTAAGACTAATGATTTGTCATTGCTTTTGTCGTCAATACCTGTATCATCCTGGGGAACGTCTTTGCAGAACTGTGGATGATGTGCAGTACAATGGAGGATATTCAGTACTGTTGAGGATATTCAGTACTATTGAGGATGTCAATTACTATGGTGGTAAACTATTCAGCACCGAAGGAAGGAGTCACGGATTGGGGGGCTGAATAATAGGAATCAGTATATGACATCATCTTTTGATTACGTCAAACTATTTGCAGTTATGGAATGGGCTACAGCCCCTAGTCCCCCTGCTTCCACAGTACCGGATGATACACGAAGTCCTGAATATATCCTCTCCACAGTACTGAATGTGAACATGCTCCACTGTACTGCTGACATATCCTCTAAAGTATTTTTTTATGCTATTTCATACTACCGAGATAAAATAAGGTTCATACTTTTTTAATCTTGACACTACCTCATAAAGGTATGGCAGCTACAATTTTTAAAGTAAGACCTTTAGCTGTGGAGGAGAAGAAAAATATATCGCTCCGCACTACTGAACACTCTCCACAGTACTGAACATCATCAACAGGACTGAGCATCATCCATTGCACTGAACATCCTCCACAGGACTGAACAACATCTACAAGACTTAGCATCGTCCACAGCACTGAACATCCTCCACAGTACTGAACACTCTCCACAGTACTGAACATCATCAACAGGACTGAGCATCATCAACAATACTGAACACCCTCCACAGTACTGAACAACCTCCACAGTACTGAACATCATCCACAGCACTGAACATCCTCCACAGTACTGAACACCCTCCACATTACTGAACATCCTTCACAGTACTGAACATCCTCCATAGTAAACTGAACATCATCAACAGTACTGAACATCATCCACAATACTGAACACTCTCCACAGTACCGAACATCCTTTACATTACTGACCATTCGCCACAGTACTGGACATCATAAACAGGACTGAACATCCTCCACATTTCCGAACATCCTCAACATTACCGAGCATCATCCACAGCTCGATCCACAGTACTGAAATATCCATAGTACTAAACATCATCCACGGTATTGCACATCATCCACAATACCTAACATTCGCCACAGTACTGTACACCCTCCACTGTACTGAACATTATCCATAGTACTGAACATCATCAACAGTACTGAACATCATCCACAGTAATGAACACTCTCCACAGTACCGAACATCCTCCATATTACTGAACATCCTCCACATTACTGAACATCCTCCACAGTACTGAACACTCTCCACAGTACCGAACATCCTCTACATTACTGACCATTCGCCACAGTACTGGACATCATAAACAGGACTGAACATCCTCCACATTTCCGAACATCCTCAACATTACCGAGCATCATCCACAGCTCGATCCACAGTACTGAAATATCCATAGTACTAAACATCATCCACGGTATTGCACATCATCCACAATACCTAACATTCGCCACAGTACTGTACACCCTCCACTGTACTGAACATTATCCATAGTACTGAACATCATCAACAGTACTGAACATCATCCACAGTAATGAACACTCTCCACAGTACCGAACATCCTCCATATTACTGAACATCCTCCACATTACTGAACATCCTCCACAGTACTGAACACTCTCCACAGTACCGAACATCCTCTACATTACTGACCATTCGCCACAGTACTGGACATCATAAACATTACCGAACATCCTCAACATTACCGAGCATCATCCACAGCTCGATCCACAGCTCGATCCACAGTACTGAAATATCCATAGTACTAAACATCATCCAGGGTATTGCACATCATCCACAATACCTAACATTCGCCACTGTACTGAACATCATCAACAGTTCTGAACATCATCAACAGTACTGAACATCATCAACAGTACTGAACATCATCCATAGTACTGAACATCATCAACAGTACTGAACATCCTCCACAGTACTGAACATCATCTACAGTACTGTACACCCTCAACAGTACTGAACATCCTCCACATTACTGAACATCCTCCACAGTACTGAACACTCTCCACAGTACCGAACATCCTCTACATTACTGACCATTCGCCACAGTACTGGACCTCATCCCCAGTACTGAACATCCTTCATAGTACTGAACAGAAACAGGACTGAACATCCTCCACATTACCGAACATCCTCAACATTACCGAGCATCATCCACAGCTCGATCCACAGTACTGAAATATACACAGTACTAAACATCATCCACGGTATTGCACATCATCCACAATACTAAACATCCTCCACTGTACTGAACACCCTCCACTGTACTGAACATCATCAACACATCATACATAGTTTAGTACTGAACATCATCCACATGACGGAACATCCTCCACAGTAATGACCATCATCCACAATACTGAACATCATCTATAATACCATACTGTACACCCTCCACAGTACTGAACATCATCCACGGTATTCTACATCATCTACAATACTTAACATGATCCACAGTACTGAACATCTTCCACAGTACTGAACATCCTCCACAGTACTGAACATCCTCCACTGTACTGAACATCATCCACATAAGGGAACATCCTCCACAGTAATGACCACCCTATAGGGCCTTTGTTGGATAACGGACTCTTTCTGTTCACACAACATGGATTACCCTACTTGCCACTTTGAATGAAACTGAACAATTCTTTGCTTTGTGTAGGTTATTCGCGACTATCATGTGTTTTCCATCATTGTGCAATGAACAGGGTCAATTGAACATATCAGAGTTCACTTTTTTATAAGAATAATGAGGCTCCAAATTCCCATAAGTTTTGAGATTATTTTTTGAATATTGGTTAGAAGCTTAGGAGGGGGAACTGAGTTTATTTCGGGTGCTTGAGGATTACCACCCAAATTTAAGGGGTAAGTCGAGGGGCATATCACTCACAAAAGAGTGTACACGCATTTTATTTTATAAGCAATTTCAGCTCGAGCTCAGTACTCAAAATTACTTACTAAGAGGGCCAAGTTGAGTACTCAAAATTGCTTAGCAATTGCTTAGCTTATTATACATGAAGATTTGTTTCTTAGAATACTATCTCACAAGTTCTTGTACAACAAATGTCAATAGTACCTTTCATGCAAAAGTGTGCTGGAGTACTAATTTTCCACTATAACCTACTTACCTATAGCTCCTGCACGATTTTCATTGCCAATATGAACAGAACTAGAATTTTCAAATTGCTTAGCATCCCTCTATCCAGTACTGGAATTGCTTTAGTTTTTGCCATGTCGAGTACTGACTTGCTTATAAAGCAATTGCTTTTAAAAGAAAATCCGTGTATGAGAATTTTGTGTTTTCAAAAATCACAATGATTTTTAGTGATTTTGGTGATTCTAAAGTAATTTTTTTGTGATTTTTCTTCTATTTTTCTGTGATTTTTGTGATTTTTCTGTGATTTTCGTGATTTTCCTGTAATTTTTCCAAAAGTGTACTAGATTTTTTCGAGTGATATGCCCCTCGGGGTACGTGACTACCCGAAGAGATTTTTTAGATTTCTAGGAATTTTGGGAGTTTTTTAAGGACTTCAACTATTATCAGCCAAAACTTTCATGATTTTTAGGGTAGTTTGTAAGATTTATTGGGTATTTTTTATAAGATTTTAAAAATTTTCTAAAAACCTTTAGTGAAAAGTGTATGAGATTCTCCTGTGTGATTCGCTCCTCGCATAAAATAATACATGCAATTTATTTTAAAAGGAACCTACCTCAAGCTCACTACTAAAATCTTCCTCAATCCTCTATTGTTTTCTATTGTAACAGAAAACAATTGGACGAAAGATTCTATTGTCTTACCAGAAATTCTAGCTCTAGGTTGTCTATAAACTGGTTCCTTATATAAAAAGCGTGTGATGACAAATAGGTATAATTTAGGCGAAGAAAGTCCATGACACTAGGCTTTGTGCTGGATCCTTTCGATGCTGGCGGCGAAGTAAGTAAAATAAAGCGAGACAGGAACAAATAGGTATACTTACTAACAACATGGACGATATTTTGGTTTAAGTATGAGGAATGCTTGTATGCAATTTTGGCATAATTTTAGTAATTTTTTCGCTTTGGTATAGAAAAAATGGCTCTGACATTTGCCCAAATTTCCTTTACGTATCCATCCCCTCAGTTTCCCTACGCACCCCTTCCATCGAAATTTTTGCCACTTCGTTCGGTATCGAAACCCATTTCACAATCGCGTGCGTGTTTTCCCGGCATCAAATTACACACGAAGAAGAAATCTGAGCTCAGTTTACTTATAAAAAAGCAGGTGATGAGAAAATTTCGTCATTGAGAAAATCTGAGGAAGAAAAATCACTAGTAAATTCTGACACAAGAAATCGTTTGTTTTCAAGAAAGTCACATTCAACCCTCCTCCACAGTCAAAGAAGTATTCATATCAAAGCACATTTCTACAACATGGCTTTGTCGATACATGTTTGATTGACAGTAGGATAAGAAATAGCCAATCAGAATTCAGGATTTATTACTTAAACAATGCGTTGATTGACAGGTGGAGACGAGTCACAGGGCGTCACAGGTCTTGCTGTGACCGGCTGCGACACAGCATGGCCTAAAGTCGTGCGCTGCCTCTTGTAGGGGAAATACCTGCAGTAGGGAGAGCTAGTAATTTGTAGGGGGGTAGGGAAAGTCAATAAATTGCAGACAAATAGTCAAAAATAAAACAATAAAGGCTTGTTAGATTTCACAATATTTTGTAGTATAGAGGCATCTGTTTATTTATGGCTTAACTTACTTATAAATCAAAAACTTTATGATTTGTGTGGAAACATGGCACACATATATGTAGGGCTCGAACCCTCATCATTCAGGTTTGCGTGGAGGCTCGAATGTAAAGGTCAGAGGTTCGAAACCAGACGGAAACGCTGTGGAGCCTCAAAGCTGTAGGTTTAAGACCTGCCTGTTGTCTGTTTCAAGATTTATAAGCTTTTTAGATGACACACATAAGTAGAGCTCGAACCTTCGGGTTTACATTGAGGCTCGAACACATAGGTCAGAGGTTCGATACCAGACGAGACATATGGAGCCTCAAAGCTGTAGGTTGGAGTCCTTGCGTTTCATGTTACAAGATTAATATTCTTAATCGGGATAATATGTGTGAAAATGACCCGAGTTGGATTCTAATGTTGTTTTTCGATAAAACCTCCATATTGAAGGCAAAAATAAATAGATGTAGAAATTCTATCTTAATAAGAGCCAAATATGAGAAGATAGTGTTCAACAATAAGACGCTCTAAGGAGTGGAAACTACCCTTGCTACCCCCACTTTGGGGTGCTGGGAATGCCCCAAGGGGCCTTCGAAAGCGTGGCTAGGCCTTTGGTGGGTTAATTCAATGGACCAATATTCACCTGAAAGTCAAAGAGACGCGTTATGTACACAGAATAAACGTGCAATTGGTCCCACATGGCATTGGGGCCCTTGTTTACAACCCTGCTTACCCCATTCTCGACAATGCTGGTTTGGGATGCCCCTCGTTCTATACCTAAACAATACCCCAACGACCCCCTGACTTGCACGCGTTGTAGGTAATAACACCAATCTGCCTCGTGGCAACGTCCCCAGAAGGTAACCCTTGTAGTTAGCGAATGGTGAAGTTTCATCCAGCACATGTTTTATAACTCTGCGTACAACTTATGTTTATTTAAACTACTAAAAGACACAAACAACAATTAAACAATAGTATTATAACCTCAGAACATGTCTGTCGAAGTTGTAAGGTTTCAGAAACGAAGTGGAAGTCATTTAGTCGACGCAGAAATCGAAATTAATGAAACGCCACAAGTGGACTTGAAACCGCCTACCAGGCCCGTTGATCCGTCCACGTCTTCTGACGATCTGAGCAAACCCCAAGAAACAAGTGGGAGTGACGACCGAGCAGGATGGGGTAACAAGGTCGAGTTCATCTTGGCCATCGTGGGGTATGCTGTGGGGCTGGGAAATGTCTGGAGGTTTCCGTATCTGTGTCAAAAGAACGGTGGAGGTAAGGATGATTTTTGATTTACGTGGTTTTTTATGAGGAATAAACATGGCTAAGTCACCTATTATCACTCGATTTCAGATCGCAGTTTTGAAAGATCTAACTCTATTTTGAAGATATTATATTTACTATTTTGATAATATCATATTTCATAAGGAATTAGACTTCAATTAATATCTGATCCGAGTACAGAAAGTATATCTCGACTCCATCCTTTGCCTTACGTGTTTTTCTGTAAGGAATTAGTACTTTCATCACCAAAGTCAATATCATAAATCTGTACACACGCTTTTTCATAAATGCATTTTATAAGAATAATTCAAAACTCAAAATCACCATTTATTGAAGCATGAGCAATCGGGAAACCTTAGGCCCATGAAAATTAGTTTAGTAGTCCATCGTATTTTTCTTAAAAGTAAGTATATTAGGCCTAGAAAGTCCCCCCATTAAGCAAAATAAAAATCATAAGTGAGTTGTCAACCAATATCTACATATCTCCTCCTCAAAAGCAATTTATTTCTTACTTTGCATTAAATTTAGCATCAGGATGTTGGTTCAAGCACATTTCCAGTTAGCTCCAGTTTTTATAACGTTTTTCCAAACTTATAACTAAATCAGAGACATAATATGGTAATTTGATATACGCAATATTAGTTGCAAATGAATTTTGTAAACAATGTCCAAATTCAAAGAAAAATAGTTGCTTCCATTGTATAAATGTGGATGTGAAAATTACTTTTTATTTGTACATTTGTTATTATTTACATGCTGTAAAGAGAATGTCAGAATAGTCTTTTATCAGAGAACTTGAGGATGGCAAGGAAAATCAGAAACATAGAGAAGCATAATAAATCTACTGAAGCGTCTGACACTCATCAGAGTAGTACATCAGTTTAAAGAATGAAAATATTATTGCCTCTATGTAAATATTGGGACCTTTTTTGTTTTCCTATTCAATATTTCGAGGGGCATATCACTGACAAAAAAGTGTATGAGATTTTTGTGATTTCTAAAATCATAGTGATTTTTCTGTGCTTTTCTCTTTTTTTTCTCCGATTTTTGTGATTTTTCTAGGATTTTTTCATAAAGTGTATGAGATTTTTTGGAGTGAGATGCCCCTCGCAATATTTATTTTTAATTTACATGTGGCATACAAGTCATAAGGAAGTGAAATAGGAACTGGAGAGGATAGAATTTGACACTTTCAGCTCAAATCAGCAGTACTGTGTGATGTGGAGGATAGGGATTAACAACATCCCTTTCTCACAAATCTTGTCAGATTTGTGAAAATATCTCCAATGTCAATTTTTTTCAAGAGAGACTTCACTGTCAAATGTTTTTATTGAGTTGTGAATTTATTACTGATACAACCCTGGGGAATGTCTGTTCATCACTGTGGTGGATATCATCAGTACTGTGGAGGGATACCATCCAGCACTGTGGAGGGTGTTTAGCAGTTTGGAGGACGTTTAGTACTGTGAAGGGATATCATCAATACGGTGGAGGATAGTCAGCACTGTGGGGGATATCTTCAGTGCTGTTGAGGGATACCATTCTGTACTGTGGAGGTTGTTTACCATTGTGAAGGATGTTCAGTACTGTACCTCAAAGGATATGCAGTAATGTGAGGGGATACAGCAGCACTGCAGAGGATATCCATTACTACTGTACACGCTTTTTATTTCATAAGGAACCTACCTGAAGGCCTTGTACTAAAAGTTCCTCAAATTTTCTATTGTTCTACATTGTAACAGGAAACAATAGAACAAAATGAATCCATTGTATTTCACAATAAATTATTGATCTAGGTTCTTCATAAACAGTTCCTTATAAGAAAAAAGCGTGTATGGACGGAAATTTGAAGCACTGTGGAGACATTACATATACTAACAATTTCAGCCTGAAAATTTCCACTTTGTTATTTGAGGAGTTTCCTGGAAATATTTTTGTTTTGCTCCATGGCTCAAAATACCTCGAATTCAAATCTAGTTGCAGATTCCTCTGAATAAAATGTAGGCAGTTTCCAAATTCAGGCTTGATCCTTAGCCAGGTTTTTAATGTTTGCTTGAGGCCTCATTCAGAGCCATCATTTATTCTTTACTTCCTCTGTTAACTTAGATGTGGGTTACCACAATTATATCTTGCCTTGACCTCGTCTTGAACCAAGGACAAGGTCTTGAACCTCAGACAATAAGCCATAAGAAGCCATTAAGCAAATGTTATGACCAATGTCTGATAAATGTTCTCAGAGCTTTACACAGGCCCAGTGGAGTTAGTTTGGTTCAAGCTATGGTATCCCTAGCCCAAGGGGCAAGAACACCCCTAGTTTTGCCATGCTTTGCATTTTTGTTGCTCTGACTTATTTTTGTTGATTTTATTCATTTTTGTTAATTTGGCTTTTTTGATTAGTTTATTTGGTGATTAGTTGATT
Organism: Pelagia noctiluca; assembly: GCA_963924455.1. NCBI lineage: Eukaryota > Metazoa > Cnidaria > Scyphozoa > Semaeostomeae > Pelagiidae > Pelagia > Pelagia noctiluca. Next base: position 2,658,495 of record OZ004330.1, on the reverse strand, counting down.
TCATTTTTAGTTGATTTGTCTTATTTTTGGGAAATTTTGCTTTTTTTCTGAGTTGGGTTGATTTCTAGGTTTAGAAAGATGTTTTTTATTTCATTAATATGTATGATAGAAGGAATAACAATTTACTAGCAACATGTCTAGGCAAAATATTTTGTGAATAACGCGAAGAAAGACGAACATGACCTGATGTATAATATCTTTTATCTGTCAATACTGAATGACTGAAAAACTAAGAACTACAGGGAACGTGCCAGAACAACTCAAGGATGTGCCAGAAACAGACAGAAAAACCCCAAAACAAGCCAAACATAAAAGATCAAGCTGTCTCTTTGTTCTTATTCTGTGGAGGTTGTTCAGTACTGTGCAAGGATAACATCAATACTATGGAGGAAACAAAAAAGGACTGTGGAGATATTATGAAAAGTGTTTGTGTTTTCCATCCACAGTATTGATGGTATCAAATCCCCCATAATAATTGTATCCCTGGTATCCCCCACAGTACTGAACACCCTCCAAAGTACTGATGATATCCATCCCACACTACAGTACAGAACACCTTCCAATTTACTGATGGTATCCCTCCACAGTACTGAACACCCTCCAAAGTACTGATGATATCCATCTCACACTACAGTACTGAACATCTTGCAATGTACTGATGCTATCCCCCACAGTACTGAACACCCTCCAATTTACTGAACATACTCTACAGTACTGATGCTATCCCCCACAGTACTGAACACCTTCCAATGTACTGATGCTATCCTCCACAGTACTGAACACCCTCCTATATACTGAACATACTCTACAGTACTGATGCTATCCCAAACAGTACTGAACACCTTCCAATGTACTGATGATATCCCCCACAGTACTGAACATCCTCCTATATACTGAACATACTCTGCAGTGCTACACAGATGTACCCTAAGGTAGTCTATGATTTGTTCTGACTTGCTTTCCTTGTTCTGGGTTGTTCTGTGTTTCATTAAAGATGAAGATCTTTTACATAATTTGAACATTGAAGCACCTGAAATGACTGCAAAATCTCTCTGTTGATACAGTGTTACTGGTATATATTGACATATGCTCTATTTGTCAGGTGAAGCCTAGTTGGGTAGGCGGATTGTGTATAGATTGGCTGGTTTACTATGAGCAGTGGTAGTTTTACGTGGGGGCTGAGGGATACCCCGAGGGGCGTTTCACTCCTTCCAAAGTGTACGAGATTTTTTCGAGAACAAAAGGATTTCCAGTGATTTCCAAGATATTTTAATCCAAACAATAGGATTTTCAGGAAAAGTGTACGAGATTTTAGGGAGTGATTTGCCTCTTGGGATACCCTGCACCTCATATAGGTGAAAAGGGTCCCGCTAAATAACGGAAAAATGCAAAATATGGTACAAAAACGTAAAACTCTGTCAAATCAAGGTGCTTTGCCCCAGGCCCTTCAGTCTCCAAAACTGCCATTGATTACGAGAGAGAAACTCACAAATTGGCATCTAGAATCATGTCTTGGCTACTGTTGTTCAGTTGGCCTAAAAAGTCAATGAATAGGATAAAAGCCTGGGCAGTAATCCTTCATGTAAACATATTATGCCCATAATGGCGCTAGAATCATGTCTTGGCTACTGTTGTTCAGTCGGCCTAAAAAGTCAATGCATACGATAAAAGCCTGGGCACAAATCCTTCATGTAAGCATATTATGCCCATAATGCCACTGCAATCGTGTTTTTGCAGAAACCTTTGAGGATAAGGCTAAAAAATGAAAAACAAGACCAGTTTCAGGCTGTGCAATCACTAAAAAGTTATCAGCAATTGGAATGGTTTGAAATTCTCTCTGTTTGACCAGTTTTGCTGGTATTTATTGACACAAGTTTGTTTTGTTTGAAGAAGGCTAGGTCAAGAACAGGTATTCTCGACTGGGTCACAGGTAGCACTTAGCACATGGCCTAAATACAGTGCGTAGCCAAAAGTATGGAAACGATGATGCAAAAATGGCAGCCAAAGGCTTGTTAAATATTGAATATAAGTGTTTTATGATTAATGGTCAAGTGAATTAGATTGTTTTTAACTTCTAGGCCGGCCATTGAGTGAGGCCCATAGGAGATGGAGGGGTAGAAGGGGCATTTGCCGCCAATAATATCCAAATGATATTGATCTCATTGTGGTACCTGTGAGAAAGTTATGGTTATGAAGTTACTACAAATTAACAGAATTTTAATCTAGGCCTAGCTCCATTGCTTTGCAATTTTGCTGCAATGGTTGATTCCCCTATGATTTTGGTAGGCTAGTGCATAATAGACATGAGAAGAAAATGACTATACCTTAGAGCTTAGTTTCTCATAAAAAAATGCGTCATTGAAATGCCTATATTTGTTTTCGAGTGCATCAAATTTAATCTTCCCCTCCATCCATCAAACTGTTTCCTTCTAAAGCTGATCTCTAAAACAAACTACTTATAAAAAAAAACATGCATCTTAGTAAACATTTCTTCCTTTCACTATGTTTACTCAATATTGTTTGTCTTCCATGCCATCAGTCATGCCACGTCTTTGCTTTTAGCTGTATAAAGATAATCTCTGGTATGAGCTACTTATAAAAAATCACGCAGATTAGTGACTATCCCTTCATTCATGATATTTTGTTTAGATGGCCTAGTATGCCTTATCTTTTTTATCTCCATTGTAATTAAGAAAGCTTTGCAGAGATATTTCTTTTTGTTTATTTTCTTAGCGAGTCGATATCGCTTTCCTTTTTCGAATTTTGTGATGGCTTTAGGCCATCTTTTGTTTAGATGTTGAGCTTTTAATACCCGTTTTATGTGGCCATTGTGTACAGTCACGTAGGAAGGACCAAGTCGCAGGATTATAGGCCTAAATCACAGAATAGGCCAAAACATGACCAACTTATTGATTTTATGAAGATGTATCTTGTCGTTTACTATTCAGCTCGTTGACACCGCTTTCCTTTTTCGAATTCCGTGATGGTTAAGGCCATCTTTTGTCTAGATGTGGAGCTTTTAATTCCGGTTTTTATTAGGCCAAGTCACGTAGGAAGGACAAAGTCACGGGATTATGAGCCTAAATTACAGGATGGGCCAAAACAAAACATGACCAACTTCTTGATTTTCTTGTTTGTGTTCTTAGTGAGTTTATATCGCTTTCCTTTTTCGAATTTCTTGATGGCTTTAGGCCATGCTTTGTTTAGATGTTGAGCTTTTAATACCCGTTTTATGTGGCCATTGTGTACAGTCACGTAGGAAGGACCAAGTCGCAGGATTATGGGCCTAAATTACAGAATAGGCCAAAACATGACCAACTTATTCTTTTTCTGAAGATGTATCTTGTCGTTTAGTATTTAGCTCGTTGATATCGCTTTCCTTTTTCGAATTTCGTGATGGCTTTAGGCTATCTTTTGTTTAGATGTTGAGCTTTTAATACCCGTTTTATGAGGCCATTGTGTTCAGTCACGTAGGAAGGACCAAGTCTCAGGATTATGGGCCTAAATTACAGATTAGGCCAAAACATGACCAACATTTTGATTTTCTGAAGATATATTTTGTCTTTTACTATTTAGCTCGTTGATATCGCTTTCCTTTTTCGAATTTCGTGATGGCTTTAGGCCATCTTTTGTTTAGATGTTGAGCTTTTAATACCCGTTTTATGAGGCCATTGTGTTCAGTCACGTAGGAAGGACCAAGTCTCAGGATTATGGGCCTAAATTACAGATTAGGCCAAAACATGACCAACATTTTGATTTTCTGAAGATATATTTTGTCTTTTACTATTTAGCTCGTTGATATCGCTTTCCTTTTTCGAATTTCGTGATGGCTTTAGGCCATCTTTTGTTTAGATGTTGAGCTTTTAATACCCGTTTTATGAGGCCATTGTGTTCAGTCACGTAGGAAGGACCAAGTCTCAGGATTATGGGCCTAAATTACAGATTAGGCCAAAACATGACCAACATTTTGATTTTCTGAAGATATATTTTGTCTTTTACTATTTAGCTCCTTGACACCGCTTTCCTTTTTCGAATTTCTTGATGGTTAAGGCCATCTTTAGATATGGAGCTTTTGATTCCGATTTTATTAGGCTAAGTCACGTAGGAAGGCCCATGTCACGGGATAATGGGCCTAAATTACAGGATGTCCCAAAACAAAACATGTTACAGGATGTCCCAAAACAAAACATGACCAACTTCTTGATTTTCTTGTTTGTGTTCTTAGTGAGTTTATATCGCTTTCCTTTTCAACTTTCGTGATGTTTTATATCGTCTTTTGTTTAGATGTGGAGCTTTTAATACTCGTTTTATTAGGCCATTTTGCAGAGGTCTGTGGGCCTAAATCATAGGGTAGGCCTAAATTCGTATTTGTTAGTAGAAGTGGGAAGGAAATGAGTGAGGAACGAGTTGAAAATGAAGAGGCTGGCATTTGGTATAGACCCATTAGAGTAGTAAGTTTGAAAGAGAATGAAAACTAAAGAATTTCCGTATACAGAGATGGAATGAAATATCACTTTAATTCTACCATTTTGGATTACAGCGAATTAGCCTCCAATACAAAGGAATCTGGGAAATACTATCCCAGAATCCTTTGCAAATTCGGAGACAACTCAAATATTTTTTCGCACGAAGGCTTTCTGTCCACACCGTGTGGGATCCATGGTTTTGAGGTAGACAGACCCCAAAACTCCCATTTTTCATTTCACTAGTTATTCATATTCATTCTGATAGGCCAGTTTTCTAGTTTCTGATTTTCCTCATCATCCTCAAGCTCTGTACCCATCGAAGACTTTTCTGACGTACTACTCTGATGAGTGTCAGACGCAAAACTTTTTGTATTTATTATGTTTTCTATGTTTTCGATTTCCCTCGCCATTCTCAAGTTCTGTACCGATCACAAGATTGTTCTAAGGTATTCCTATGACGAGTGTCAGATGCAAATCTTTGGTTCCCTCTTTTTTTATAAGAACCAGTGAAATTTCTTTGAAGTTGGCTGTTCTTTAATATTCTTCTATTTTCAGCCTGAAATTTTCTTAAATCGTTCTTACTTTATTACTTTAGAAATGATTAGGAAGCACGTTTTCGCTGTCAGTTGTGTTTAATTGGTACAATGGATACTCTCTTCACCATCTGAAATGTCTGTGTGCTGTCAATCTACTTTTTTTGTAATTATTTGTCAGTCTCATGGTTGTTTCGTTTATATTCCTTTCCTATATTGATCCTTAAGTGGTCAGCCTCGGTCTCGGTCTGTTCTAGGATATTCTTAAGTTTTGGCAAAATTTGAGGCTCATATCCATATTAAATTGTTCTTACAGAAAAAATAGTATTTATTATGTTTTGCCATGTTTCCAATTTTCCTCGCTATCCTAATGTCATTTCCGATCAAATACTGTTCAATTGTCTACTAGAAGGGTTGAACTAAAGCTGCTACATGACCCATAAATCTAAAAGTCGAATTAATTTTTGTGAATCAAAATCTCACAAATTAATTCGATTGATTTCCCAAATCCTTTTTCTTCACAAATATGAAAACCTAATTTCTGCCTAATTTTTCTAAATTACGAATCCTCGCAGGCATCTTAGAAAAACACTAAAGAGAAGGGCCTAAATAATGCCTTCAACACCAGGCATTTTCCTGCAGCACTACGTGACCAAAGTACAACCATTGAAAACGTAATCCACCGATTCCAACACCCAGCCTATCTTTTGTTTTTATTTCTATGGATTAGTCTGGGAATGATAATATATCTGTCGACCGCAATAAACCTCTTTTATTCTCTCGAGTTATTTCTTCTTCAACCAGAATATTAATTTCATTTCATTCGTGCGGTAAAGTTTTCCACGGTTGCCAGGCGTTAGTGGAACCGGCAAAATAGGAATTCAAAGCCAGTAAGCTAATTCAAAAGCGAGGCTATAACAATATGGGTAGGCTACTCATGTGGTTCCTTTCCATAGTACTTAATTTACTCCACACTACTGAATATACTCCACAGTAGTAATGGTACTATCCTTCTACAGTACTGAACACCCTCCAAAGTGCTGAACACCCTCCATAATACTTATGATATCCGTCCTCCACAGGACTGAACAGACTCCACAATACTGATGATATCCCTCCACAGTACTGATGATATCTCTCAAAAAGGAATGATGATATCCCTCTACAGTATTTATGATATCCCTCCACAGTACTGATGATATCCCTCAAAAAGGAATGATGATATCCTCCACAGTACTGATGGTATCCCTCCATAGTACCGAATATCTTCCACAGTACTGATGTTATCCCTCCACAGTACTGGATACCATTAACAGTACTGATGGTATACCTCAACATTGCACACACTTTCCCCAGGGTGTGTCAGTCAGACTGCTTGATACATAGAGTAGACCTAGACATACACGAAGAAGAAAACGTCTCAAAAGAAAAGCCCTTCATCTTGACAAGCCTGTTTTGTACATTTCCTGGTGAATGTGTAACCTCGATTCAGACTTGCCTTTTTTGTATTAGGGCCTGTTTACACGACACCTAAGACGAGTAAAAACTTGAAGTAAAAATGACACATAGAGAGCCAAAAAAATGTTATTGAAGCCAACGACCAAGAAAATAACGCCAGATTTCTCAAATTTGGCTTGAAAAAGCCAATTTGCAGTTTTCCAGATTTTCCCGAAATGAGACTGTTTCAATAAATAGTTTCATTGAATTACTCACAATGAAATAGAAACTGTTTAATCTCTGACCAAAACAAAAAGACTGAGTATGTTGTGAATTTTTAATGAAAGACCTGGAATTTATCTGTTTAGATATCCCGAATTGCCAGGTGTCCACTTTTTTTATAAAGATGCCTCAATACGTGTCTGTTTAGCAATGCTAGTAACACATGTCTTCTGTATGAGAATAAAGAATTGGCCTAGTATGACCCCCGGGGGAATGTCTGTGCAGTACTGTGGAGGGTCTTGCGTACTGAGAAGGGATACCATCCGTAAATTGGAGGGTGTTCAGTACTGTTTCAGTTCAGTTCAGTAGTGCAGAGATAAACCGAAAGTGCTCGCGGTTTCCAACCACAGCACTGAATACTTTCTAAATTACTGATGATATTCCTGCACAGTACTGAATATCCTCCACAGCACTGAATGGTATACCTCCTCTCCCACATCACTGAACATTCTCCACAGTACGACCCAAAGGGTGATTCTCGAATACCCTACCCTTATCCTAAACTAAATGCAAAGAAGGCTGACTAATGTTCTATATGTACGATGCAAAAATACGTATTTTGCCCCAACGACATGCATCTTACCGAAGTATACCCTACACTCTTTTTATAAGAACAATTTGATAAGAACACGTGCCTCAAACTCTGCCAAATGTTCAGAACAAACTAAGAACAAGCTGAAGCTGGCTATTTGTGCTTAATACTATGAATTATTAGTTATAACTATAAGACTGAGGGAAAAAGGTAGAAAAGCAATTTGGCAACCTACTGGTTTATCAGATGAGCTAGAAAAGTGACTATTTGCAACACTCAACACTGCCAATTGCAAAAGCAGGCTTTAGAAACATTACAAAGTAAGAAAAATTTAAGAAAAATTTAGCCTGAAAATTGAAGAATATTTAAGAACAGCCAGCTTTGAATCAAATTTATTGGTTGTTTTAAAAAAAGAGTGTATTGATTGAAGATTTTCTGGATCGTGGTCCAAGGGATTTCAGGTCCAAGGGTGCCACGACCAGACCCTTTCTACTGCCGACAAAGGTCCCGCATCGAATTGTATATTGCAAAATTCAATTAATAATCCAATTGAGTACTTCAAAAGGTGTTTTGCCTGAGGCCTGCCAAGTCACTGGTGGATGGAACAATTGTGAAACAAAGCATCTAAACCAATTTAGTCCTCACTTTTTTGATAAGAACCAAGAGGAATTTTGGTCCCTCTAAAAATGTTCGAGATTTTTTAAGGATGATTGCAATTTGGGAATGAAGCTTTTTGCTATCTCTAAAACGACACGTAATTTTTTATAAGTAAAAGCTTTTTAAGCAAGGTATCTTTTGATAAGACAAAAACTTAATAAACTAGACTGCAATTAGATGCCGATTTCTTTGTTAGCCCCAAAAATATTTGAGCTGAACTAAAGAAGAATTGGCCAACGTAAAGTTCCTACCTAAAATATACTTTGATTATATATTTTTGAGAAATTCAAAGTGTGTCTGGTAAGTTTGTAAAATATCACTTGAAAAATAAGAAATAACAAGTGCTTGAATCACAGCTTAGTGTTCTTATAAAAAAGTTGTGTACGTACGTCACTAAGAACAATAGATAGATAACAACAGATGATACGACATTTTTAGGAAGATAAGGAACCTCAGGATTGTCCATATATTGTTGTTGGGACACCTAATCTAAACCCTTTGAATTTTAAGGAATTGCAATATCGTTTCAACTGTTTATATTCGTTTAAGATCGTTTTGAATCGTTTGGAATCGTTTCAGATTGTTTTAGATTTTTTCAAAATTGTTACTTATTGTTACTTATTATTACTATTTGTTTGTGTCGTTGAAAGCAGCGTCAGTAGCTACAGTACTTTGAAGGGATGCAATTGTGGAGGGTTTTCAATACTGTGAAGGATGTTCATTCAGTACCTTGGAGGATGTTCAATACTGTGGAGGGATACCATCAGTACATTGGAGGGTGTCCAGTACTGTGGGTTTTACCATCCGTACTGTGGAAGGATACCATCAGTGCTGCTTTGGGATACCATCAGTACTCTGTGTAGGGATACCATCTGTACGGTGTATGCCTACCATTGAGCGTTATAGAGTATACTCAGTACTGTGGGTTGATAAGCAGTACTGTCGAGGGATTTCATTAGTATTGACTAAGATAATACCTTGAGTGCCTGTGGTTTCCCACCACAGTATTGCCTATCCTCTAAACTAGTTATTGTACCCCTACAGTACTGAACATCCTCCAATGTACTAATGATATCCCATGTACTGATGGCATCCCTATCCCTCCACATATGATATCCGCTGCAGATAGTGCTGAAAATCCTCCACAGTACTAAACCTCCTCCACAGAACTGAACACCCTCAACAGCACTGATTGTATCCCCCACAGTACAGAACATCCTCCACAGTTCTGATGATATCCCCCACAGTACTGAACATCCTCCACAGTACTGCACTGACGTTCCTCAGACTGATAAATTAGTCACTTATAAAAATCGCGTGTAAGGTCTCACATGATGATATATCAGCAAGTGCTCTCCTTCACGTTTCAAGTGCTTTTATCTGCACAATATCACACACAGTTGTAAAGTTGAGATTTACAGCTTCTCTGTGTTCAATTCGTCTTTCTCAGTGGTCAGATGTCAGCTCACTGTTAAGTGATTTTCTTTTAGAGCTTCTTAATATTTTTCATTCAAACTTTGATATTTTGAATGAATGGTGAAACTGGTTAAGCTATTTCCATGCCAGTTAATCGTAAGTCTTTCAGGAATTTTTTCTTTTGGAAAATAGCACAGCCCAGGGGGAACACTAGGAGAGGGGGCCACTTAGGGTAGATTTGAGAGGGCCTACTAGGATTGTCAATAGAAAGCCAAGGATTTTAGGGAAGTCTTTAGACTAGGACAATCCGTTTCCATGCTAAGCAATCTTAAGTCTGCCAGGAATTTTCTTTGAGAGAATAGCAGAGCCCAGGGGGAAAACTAGGAGAGAGGGCTATCAGGGTAGATATAAGAGGGCCTACTAGGATTGTCAACAGTAGACCAAAGATTTTAGAGGAATCTATAGGCTAGAATAACCAATTGCCATGCTTGTTGGTCTTTCAGGATTTTTTTCTTTTGGAAAAAGCACAGTCCAGGGGGGATAGTAGGAGATGTGTTTATTAGGGTAGATATGAGAGGGCTTACCAGGATTTTCAACTGGGGTCCAAGGACTATAGAGGAGTCTTTAAACTAGGACAATCCATTTCCATGCCAAACAATACAAGTCTGTCAGGAATTTTCTTTTAGAGAATAAAACAGCCAAGAGAAAAGGGGTTATCAGGGTAGATGTGAGAGGGCCTCGTGGGTTGTCAACAGGGGACTAAGGATTTTGGAAAAATCTTTAGGCTAGAATAAGCAATGTCCATGCCAGTTAATCTCAAGTCTTTTAGGAGTTTTCTCTTTTTGAAAGTCGCACAGCCCAGGGGGGGCACTAGGACAGGTGGTTTTCAGGGTTGATGAGAGGGCCTACTAGTATTTTCAACAGGGGGCAAGGTATTTAGAAGAGTCTTAAGACTAGGACAATCCATTTCCATGGAAATCTTAAATCCGTCAGGAATTTTCTTGGAGAGAATAGCACAGCCCAGGGGGACACTAGGAGAGGTGGTTATTACAGTAGATAGAAGAGGACCTCGTGGGTTGTCAACAGGGGACTAAGGATTTTGGAGAAATCTTTAGGCCAGAATAACCAATTGCCATGCCAATTCATCTCAAGTCTTTTTGGATTTTTTTTGCTTTAGGGAAAAAGCACATCCCATGGGGGGACACTAGGAAAGGGGTTATCACAGTAGATACGAGAGGGCTTGCAAAGGTTGTCAATAGAAGGCCAAGGATTTTAGATCAGCCTTTAGACTAGGACAATCAATTTCCATGCCAAACAATCTTAAGTCTGTCAGGAATTTTCTTTTGAAAAGCACAGCCCAGGTTGGGGCACTAGGAGAGGGGGCCGCTTAGGGTAGATACGAGAGGGCCTTATGGGTTGTCAACAGTAGACCAAGGATTTTAGAGGAATCTATAGGCTAGAATAACCAATTGCCATGCTTGTTGATCTTAAGTCTTTCAGGTATTTTTTCTTTTGGAAAAGGCACAGCCTAGGGGGAACACTAGGAGAGATGGCTATTAGGGTAGATATAAAAGGGCTTACCAGGATTTTCAACAGGAATCCAAGGATTTTAGAGGAGTCTTTAAACTAGAACAATCCATTCCCATGCCAAAAAATCCTAAGTCATGATAAAATGCAAGACAAAATGCATATAAAACACATGTAACCTTGAATTAACTTACTTTACTTGGCCTAAGTCACGTGTGCTGCAGCTCATCTCCAGTCCCCTGAAAATTGACGATTCTTCACTTGGTATGGAATAATATAATCTTCTCGGGTTGGAGTTTCTTTCTCTTTGTCGGTTAGGCAAACCATTCTGTCTTCCTATTCATTGTAGTATAAATATCGTTCCACCACGCCTTATCTTAACCCTGACCAAGCTATTATCTTCATTTTTCTTGTAAAACGAGTTCATCAGGTTATTTTTATAAAAAAAGATTACAAACAACAGTAGTTAGGTTTTGGGACTAACTAAGATGGGACTATCCTACCAAAATATACTAACATCAGGGAAAATATAAGAAAGAAAAGGTTAAGAAAGAAACTAAGATATTAGATACCATCCTATCAAAATTTCTTAACATCAGGGAAAATGAAGAAAATATCATTAAATAGTCAAGACTATTTTCTTATCTTAACAAATGCATATAAAACACATGTAACCTTGAATTAACTAACTTTACTTGACCTAAACACACTTTACTTTAATTAACTCACTTTACTTGAACAAAATACACATGTAACCTTGAATTAACTCACTTTACTTGACCTAAATCACGTGTGCTGCAGTTCATTTCCAGTCCTCTTGAAATTGTCCATTCTCCGCTCGGTATCGAATGATATATAAACGTCTATTAGAGTCTCTGCCTCTCGTAATATTAGGCCTGTCCTGCCATTATATCTTCCAGTTCAATGTAGAATGACTATAATTCGACCACGCTTTATCTAAACCATGACGAAACAATTATCTTCATTTTTCTTGTAAAACGAGGAGAAACGAGTTAATCAGGCCACTGCGGTGACCTGCAAAAGCTGCCAAACCAGTTTTGTCAGGAAAGCCAGTCGATGACTCGCTTTGTTGGGATTTCATTTTGGATTATCGATTTTTATTTGAGCTGTGTGACTTTTGAATAGATAATGTTTGTATACTGTTAAATTCAAGTTATGATTTAGAAACTTCAGTAATGTTTATTTGGAGTATTGGCAAGGTAAAGGCTATTTGGTTATTGCTGAAGATGATGTGAAAATCTGTGGAAGCATGATGGAAGAATTTAGGTTATTTTCAACTTAGTTGATTTTAGGCGTTTACAGCCATCAAAATAATACTAAATATTCACAAGATTGAATTAGGTTATCATTATTATTATGTTATTTATTTCATAGGAATTTTGAAGTTTTTTGGAATGGTTCTGGATTGGAAAGGTTTTTGATTGATATGTTTGACTGCTGAATAGATATTGTTTGTTTATTGTTAAATTCAAGTTTGAATTTTGAAAATTGAGTAATGTTTATTTGGAGTATTGGCAAGGTAAAGGCTATTTGGTTATTGCTTAAGATGAGTGAAGATATTTGGAAGCTTGATGGAAGAATTTAGGTTATTTTCATCTCAGTAATAGTTTTTAAGAGTTGAATTTATTAAGATATTTGTATTATATGTAGATTAAGGTGTACATTGGAGAGTGTTGGTTGCAGTGGAGGGATATAATCAGTGATGTGGGATAAAAATTGGAAGAAGAACAATGGAAGATGTTGAAACTGTAGGGTAATAGCGTCAGTAATGTGGGGTTATACCATTTGTACTGTATTGGGATATCATCAGTTTCTGTGGGGGATACCATCAGTTCTTTAAGGGGATTCTCAGTAATATTGAGGGATATCATCAGCTCTGTGGTGCGATACCATCGTTAGTATATTAGAAGATGTTTATTACCATGGAGGGATACCACAAGCACTATGTATTATTATTCATACTGTGGTGGGTAATCACTACTGTGGTGGATTTTAGGAAATACCATAATGGTTTATTATGTTTTTACATTTCTATTCTTATGTTCTTGCATTTCTCTGACGGTTATTTTCAAACTAGTTTAAGTTTTGATTTGCACGTGATCTTCCTAGTCTTTATTTTTGACTTTTCTTGACTCAAAAACAATTCAGTGATGATTCAGTTATGTCTTTTTATGATGTGAGGTTTTCACCTTGAATAGAATTTGTTCTATACCAGCTGGTCCTTTGCAAAAACTTCAAACAGAATTCTTTATCTTGCAGAGACATTCGAATGCATGAAACACTCTCTGAACTGTGAACAAACAAGCATCCACCAGCTGTGGTTATCAGACTTAATTCAAACTTGTTCTTAAATAAACTTTCACAAAAAGAAAATCTGAATCGATCGACCACCATGTGATTTTGCATTCTACACGTGTGGTTGACGCCATGACCTCTGTTGTTAGCTCCCTTGTTTCCCTGTGCGGATTTTTTTGTTTGTTTCTTCTATTGTTGTTGATTGATTTCAGCTGGTGGCTTGTTGTGTTTATGTGGTGGTGATTTTGAACTACTCACCCTGGGTAACGTCGGTGCAGCATTGTGGAGGGATACCATCAGTACTGTTAGGGGGGGGGGGAGGTACCATTAGTGGGCTGAGAAGGATGTTCAGTACTGTGGATGAATACCATCAGTACTGTGGAGGGAAACTATCAGTACTGTTGGGGTGGGGGCTACCATTAGTAGGTTGAGAAGGATTTTCAGGACTGTTGAGGATGTTTAGTACTGTGAAAGATGTGCACTGTGGGAGATACTATCAGTTTATTGGAGTGTGTTTAGCACTGTGGAATATGTGCAGTACAATGGAGGGATACTATCACTATACATTGGAGGGTGTCTAGTACTTTGAGGGAACACCATCAGACGTTGGAGGGACACCATCAGTAATAATTAGTATTAATAATTGTGTCGATAGAAGTAGTTATTTGTTCATGGTTATTTTTTGTTTAATTTCAGCCGTACGTGGTAAAGATAGTTAGTGAAGATGAAGAATATTCAGTAGGAATTGGGGGGGGCAGAGGGTTTAATTTGCCCCCCCCCCAAATAATCCTAAATCTCGATTGTTCACAGCATGGTCTCTAGTCTTCCTATTGTTCTCGAACAATGGTTGCCTCCCCCATCCATTTTTCCCAAGCTACAGTGCTGAGATACTTCCATGTTGTATTTCCACCGAAGTCTTAGTTCTCTGTATCTTATCAGCGAGTTATTAAAAAAGTGAGTCCTCGTGATAAAACAAAATCTTAGTTTACATTCTTAATATCTGAATCATCCTTGAAAAGAGACGAAATATCCATGAGATTTTTTCAGATTTAACGGACATACAAGTTTACTTTATTTGCTTATTGAATAGAATTTGCGTTGACTCATGTGATTTTTAAAGATTTACCGGCGCTTAAGAGGCAATTATTCATGTTTATATTGTTTTCATTTCTGAATTTGATTGAAATTATGAAGAATCAAGCAATAGAGAGTTGTTTTTATACTTTTATTGTCGGGGTATTGCGAAATTTTGAGAGATTTTGTGGATCAAACAGTTTAGGCCTATTTATAATTCTAAATGTTTTTATTTAAATTTATGCTGTATGTACAATGGGATTCTATTTTTGTAAGGAAAATAAGTCCTGACAAAACATCCAGTGTTTCATAGGATATTAGTCGCCTTTTCTTTCGACAGTACTGAACATCCTACAATGTAAAAATGGTATCCCCCACAGAATAGAACATTGTCCAAAGTCCTTATGGTATCTCTCACAGTACTGAACACCCTCCAATATACCTACAGATAATTTCACAGTATTGATGATACCATCCCTCCATAGTCCATATAGTATTAAAAACCCTCCAATGTACAGATGGTATCCTTTCACAGTTCTGATGATATCTTCCAAAATACTGAATACCCTCCACAGTACTGAGGACCCTCCACGATACTGAACACCCATTAATGATATTCCCCCACAGTACTGATTATACCTCCCAAAACCACGGTACTGAACATCCTCCAAATGTACTAATAGAATCCCCTGCAGTACTGATTAATACCCCTAAAGTACTGACCACCCTTCACCGTACTTCATAGACTTTTCCCAGGACGATGTTTTCTACTGTGTAGGGTTTTATTCTTTAGATGATAGCCTGCAGAATATGGGCCTATTCCTAACAGGGACATGACTAAGCATGTATCTAAACATATTGTAGTTCAACTTATGCTTCACTAGACTTTTGTAACCAGCTTCTAGTTTCTAACCATAACTTCCTCATAAAAAAGCATGTGCAGTACTTTACAAGTAATTTTCGACTATTTTTGACTCCATTAATTTTTAATGTTTTCTACTAGTTATTCAGCTACCAGACGTTTGATCACGTGGAATTAAATCCCACGTGATCAATTTCATCATATGTGATTTTACTGGGAATTTTTCAAAGGATGCACTCATTTTTTATAAGGAACTATGCGAAACTGGTTCAGACCATGATTGTCTGGCCTTTAACTGTTATCTTTTAAGGAATTTTCTTATCGTGTCTAGGCTCATATTTTATTTTGTCTCTTGTTCATATGAAAATTGATAAGGTTCACACCCTGGGGAACTTCTGTTTAGTACTGTGGGGGATAACATCAGTAGCGTAGAGGTATATCATCAGTATTACTGTATAGGGGATACCATCAGTACTGTGGAGGATATTCAATACTGAGTAAAGTGAAGGGAAATTATAAGCCCTGTGGAGATAATACCTAGGGTGCTTGTGGTTCCCTTCCACAGTATTGAATATCCTCCATAGAACTGATGGTATCCCCCATCTAGTGGTAATGCAATACTGAACATCCTCCACAGTACTGAACATCCTCCACAGTACTGATGGTATCCCTCCACAGTACTGAACATCCTCCACAGTACTGAATATCCTCAACAGTACTGAGCATCCTCAACAGTACTGAACATCTTTCACAGTACTCAACGTTCTCCACAGCACTGAACATCCTCAACACTACTGAACATCATCAACAGTACCGAACATCCTTTACACTACTGAACATCCTCAACAGTACCGAACATCCTTTACACTACTGAACATCCTCAACAGTACCGAACATACTCAACAGTACCGAACATCCTCAACAGTACTGAACATCCTCAACAGTGCCGAACATTCGCATTAGTGCTGAACATCCTCAACAGTACCGAACATTCGCATTAGTGCTGAACATCTTCAACAGTACTGAACATCCTCGACAGTACTGAGCATCCTCAACAGTACTGAGCATCCTTCACAGTACTCAACGTTCTCCACAGTACTGAACATCCTCCACAGTACCGAACATTCTCCACAGTACTGAACACCCTCCACAGTACTGAACATCCTTTACAGTACACTACTGAACATCCTCAACAGTACCGAACATACTCAACAGTACCGAACATCCTCAACAGTACTGAACATCCTCAACAGTGCCGAACATTCGCATTAGTGCTGAACATCCTCAACAGTACCGAACATTCGCATTAGTGCTGAACATCCTCAACAGTACTGAACATCCTCAACAGTACTGAATATCCTTCACAATACTGAACATGCTCAACAGTACTGAACATAATCTGCAATACTGAACATCATCCACAGTACTGAACATCCTCAACAACACTGAATATCCTTCACAATACTGAACATGCTCAACAGTACTGAACATAATCCGCAATACTGAACATCATTCACAGTACTGAACATCCTCGACAGTAATGAACATCCTCCACAGAACTGAACTCCATACATTGTAGTGAACACCCTTCTCAGTACTGCACAGATTTTCCCAAGGTGCACACTTTTAAAGACCTCCCTTTGGCTTGAAAAAACGAGTGTATGCCTATCAAATTTCACAACATTGACATTTTAAGAATCTAATATCTTCTTGATTTACATACCAATTTTATCAGCTGTCAGCTGGGTTGGGCATAGCGAAGTTCCCATTGAAATCTCGAAATGGAAAACTCTAAATTCGATAATGTCGAGGATCAGGTCAAAGTGCTAGGATAGAAAATATTTTATCAGTAAAAACTCGTTACACTGTAGAAACAGCCTAGGACAGTTCTATCTCATCTCTGTTGTGATGAATAATCATTACTGTTCCCATAATGTCAAAGCAAAGGTCAAAGTGCTAGGATAGAAAATATTTTACACTCTTTTTTTCTTATAAGAGCCAGTAAATTCGATTCCTCTATTTTCAGCCTGAAATGTTCTTAAATTATTCTTACTTCATAATGATTCTGATGCCTTTTTTCGCTATCAGCTGTGTTAATTAGTTTAGATGTGGACTCTCTTGACCATCTGATATATCTCTGTGCTGTCAATTTCCTTGTTTTGTAATTATTTGCAAGTGTCATGGTTATTTCGTATAATTCTTATATTGACCTTGAAACGGTCAGCCTCGGTTTGTTCTTAAGTTTTGGCGAAATTTGAGGCTGGTGTTCTTATAAAATTGTTCTTATACATCAAAAAGAGTGTACAGCCTTGTAAACAGCCTTGGGCAGTTCTGTCTGATCTCTACTGTGGTGAATAATCATTACTGTGGTGGTTATGTTGCATTGCTTCCTTAGTGATTTTGCACGAGTCATTCTAGTGTCTGTACAGAGGATTTTGGATAATACATTGTTATACCATAATATTGAGGTCTCACATGATGTCTTTGCAAATGCTTTCCTTCACGTTTCAAATGATATTGTTATACCATATCATTGTTTTACATTGTTATACATTGTTATACCAAGTATGTGTACTTTGTATATTATCAGAAATATCGGAGACATAGCGAAACGAACACATGGATTACTTGAGCTTACTTTTGCTTAAGTAATCTATGTGTTTGTTGCGCTATGTTTCCGATATTCCTGGCTATTCTGATGTTTTGTGCCATTCAAATATTGTTCCATTACTTAGTGTATTCACTATAAATTCATTAACATTACATTCATAGAATCAAAAAATTCAACATTTTAAAGAATCTTTTCTCTCATTACAGGAGCATTCCTCATCCCGTACGCAATCTCACTCGTCTGCATCGGCATCCCAATCTTCTTCCTGGAGCTTAGCATTGGCCAGCGCCTTCGCAAGGGGCCTCTTGGAGTATGGCACACCATATCTCCGTACTTCGCAGGGCTGGGTATCAGCTCAGTGGTGGTATCGTTCCTCGTTGGTGTCTATTACAACATGATAGTCGCCTGGTGCTTTTACTACCTGTTCATATCGTTTGCGAAGGAGCCTCCGTATGCTTCGTGTCCCATGAAGAATGGGACGATTGTGGAAGAGTGTAGAGTGGCTGGGTCAACACAGTATTACTGGTAAGTGACAGGTGTTTCTCTGTAATGTTACTGTTTGTAATATAATGTATGATTAGGATTTTCGAAAAAAAGCAAGATTTTTAAAATCAATCCAGATAATTTGTGAGAATGAAAATAATGTGACAGCGCTCTAGAGTACAAATCTAGAGGTCGTAGGTTTGAGTCCTACTCAGGTCATTTTCATTCTCACAAATCATCTTGATTGATTTTCATAATCCTGCTTCTTCTCATGTTTACTCTTTCAACTCTGTCCAGTGGTACTGCGATGGTCTTCCTGGTGTGAGAAAGTCTTCTTCACTTAGCAGGTCCTGTGTAGTTGTTAGAGAGCCCGGATAGGTTTGTCCATGAATTTGGCTCAGGTTGTTTGAGTGAAATAACCAGGGTTTCTCAAGCCCCTGATGACACAGTCAGTGGATTAGCGCGATACAGTACAAATCTAGTTGTAGGTTCGATTCCTACTTGGGTAATTTTTCATTCTCACAAATTATCTCAATTGATTTTCAAAATCCTGCTTCTTCTAAATTATTCTATTAAAGCAAGATTTGTTTGTGTAGTGTTACTAATACTTTAACTACTTTAATGCACTGGTTTCAGCTGGATTGCATATTAGCTGAAGGCCTCCTGTCACGCAGTCCACAGAAAATGAATCCACTCATTAGGGAGATGATAGTGTAGGCTCTTTGGAAATCTTATTTCCCTGTGGTTGATGCCCGCTAAACTGCAATTGTCCCACAGTTGTTATGCGGACTTTAGATTAATTTTTTTTCAAATTCTCATCCAGGTACCGGACTGCCCTTGAAACAACCGATAGCATTGAGGATGGAGGAGGTATGAACTGGAAAATGGTTGGATGCCTCGTCGGTGCATGGGTCGTCCTCTTCGTTATCGTCTTCAGAGGGGTGCAATCTGTTGGAAAGGTGAGTTTTATTACCCCCTTCAATTCTCCCTCTTCTCGTTTCTCCCTCATCACAGAGATTCTGATTATCCTATTACAGTACATCCTCGATTATCCGAACCTCGATTATCCGAACCTCGATTATCCGAACGCAAAAGTTTTAATTAAAAAATTTTTTTGCAAACCAGTTCTTGAGAAACCAATCGAAATATCCGTTGTCTGCTCAAACTGTTGCCCAATATAAAAGTTATATTCAACATTTTTCCAAAAACAATAACTTCTTTGTTTATTAATATCGTCATTTACACAAATCGTTGTTATTGTTGTCATTATTACAAATCGTTGTTGAAATTTACAAAAAACAGTTGCCTTAATTTTGTTCTTGTTCTTTCCGTTTGCCAAGCTGTACAATTTGCATTCAGTTTGGGCATCCTGTGACTGTTCAGGACGATGATAATAACCTTTATAGCAAGTTTAGTAAGGTAAAATGTTCTTCCTCGATTATCCAAAGTTTTTGCGTATCCAAATGGCCCAACAAAAATTTGCGTTCAACCTGTTCGGATAATCGAGGATGTACTGTACAAGTTTCTTCCATTACAAGTTTCTTCCATTACAAGTTTCTTCCATTTGAGTGAGTACATTGTTAGTCCATGTCTGGAAGATAAAAGGGCATATGTAGGACTTAGACCCCAGGGCCCTGTAGGCCTTAGACTATAGGGCCCAGGCCTCTTATAATCAGTAAGGTGAAAGCGTTAAGACATTTGTATTGCTTGTCAGATTTGGTTGGTTTGTTGGTTGCCCCTTTGTTTAGCAGTGTCAACAAAAGTTTTTTAGTGTCGTTGGGAGAGCTTTCCCCACTTATGAACTCCTCAACTTATCAACTCTTTTTCTTCCTATGTAAATTCAAGAATGATTCAATAAATTCTGTCAAACATGTTTTATTAAGCAATTCATGGGGTTTCATAAACTGTTTTAGTCTAAGGAATACTCATCACTGCAAAAATTACAATCTTAATGGCTGCCCTGGTAAGGTATTTCATACAGTAAGAAAAGTAGGCAACCCTAGCCCTAACATATTCCCAATAAGCATTTCTTTTCTTGGGTCGTTTAGTATACAATATTTTGTAACCTTGTATTAGGATTATGTGCTATGAATAAAATTGAATTGAATAAGAATAATTCCTTAGT
Organism: Pelagia noctiluca; assembly: GCA_963924455.1. Lineage (NCBI taxonomy): Eukaryota > Metazoa > Cnidaria > Scyphozoa > Semaeostomeae > Pelagiidae > Pelagia > Pelagia noctiluca. Next base: position 2,638,174 of record OZ004330.1, on the reverse strand, counting down.
TGTGTGAAGTTGTTTTAATCTAAGTTTTGTTATGATGCTTTAGTCTAGGTCTTTTTAGATACATTAATCCATGTAGGAGTATAAATCTAAAAATCTTGGACTGAGCTATCAGTTTAATAATAAAAATAAGAGACAGAAGCTTCATATTTACAACTCTTTAAAATTTTTCTCTAAAAGATTTTTAATGATTTTTAAAGAGTTGAAAATATGAAGCTTCTGTCTCTTATTTTTATTAAGTATAAATCTATCCTCATTCTATGAACCTGCAACTTTTAATTTGATTTTAATTTAAACTCTTTGATATGTTCATTTTAGGCCGACTATTGTTTTTTGAAGCTGTTTTAATCTAAGTTTTGTTAAGATATTTTAGTCTTTTTATATAGTCTTTTTAGATATATTAAGTATAAATCTGTTCTCATTCCATAAACCTGCAACTTTTAATTTGATTTTTAGGTAATTTAAACTTTTTAATATGTTAATTTCAGGCCGTCTCTTGTTGTATGAAGTTGTTTTAATTTAAGTTTTCTTATGATGTTTAAGTCTTTTTATGTAGTCTTTCTAGATATATTAAGTATAAATCTGTTTTCATTCCATGAACCTGCAACTTTTAATTTGATTTTTAGGTAATTTAAACTTTTTAATATGTTCATTTTAGGTCGTCTATTGTTGAATGAAGTTGTTTTAATCTAAGTTTTGTTATGATGTTCCAGTCTTTTTATGTAGTCTTTTTAGATATATTAAGTATAAATCTGTCCTCATTCTATAAACCTGCAACTTTTAATTTGATTTTTAGGTAATTTAAACTTTTTAAAATGTTCATTTTAGGCCGTCTCTTGTTGTATGAAGTTGTTTTAATTTAAGTTTTGTTATGATCTTTTAGTCTTTTTATGTAGTCTTTTTAGATATATTAAGTATAAATCTATCCTAATTCCATGAACCTGCAACTTTTAATTTGATTTTTAGGTAATTTAAACTTTTTAATATGTTCATTTTAGGCCGTCTATTGTTGTATGAAGTTGTTTTAATCTAAGTTTTGTTATGATGTCTTAGTCTTTTTATGTAATCTTTTTAGATATATTAAGTACAAATCTGTCCTCATTCTATAAACCTGCAACTTTTAATTTGATTTTTAAGTAATTTAAACTTTTTTATATGTTCATTTTAGGCCGTCTATTGTTGTATGAAGTTGTTTTAATCTAAGTTTTGTTATGATATTTTAGTCTTTCTATTTAGTCTTGTTAGATATATTAAGTATAAATCTATCCTAATTCCATGAACCTGCAACTTTTAATTTGATTTTTAGGTAATTTAAACTTTTTAATATGTTCATTTTAGGCCGTCTATTTCACAGCTTTATTCCCATATGTTGTGCTCATCATATTCTTCATCCGAGGTGTGACATTGGAAGGGGCCGGTGCGGGTGTCAAGCACATGTTCACCCCAGATGTAAGTTCACAACAATTTATTTTATACTTCATTAGTTGTACTTTATTACACTCAATTATTTTTTTATAAGAACAATTTTATAAGAACACGAGGCTCAGATTTTGCCAAAACTTAAGAACAATTTAAGAACAAACCGAGGTTGAGGATTTCAAGGTCAATATAAGAATTATACGAAATACCACGAGACTGAGAAATAATTACAAAACAAGCTAATAGACAGCACTCAGACACATGGTCAAGAGAGTTCACATTTGAACCAATTAATACAACTGATTGCCAAAACAGGCTTCCAAATCATTATAAAGTAAGACCAATTTAAGAACATTTGAGGTTGAAAATAGAGGAATATTTAAGAACAGCGAGCTTCAAATCAAATTTACTGGTTCTTATAAAAAAAGAGTGTACCTCGCATACACGCAAATGCACCTTTATCAAATTTACCTTGACCAAATTTGCATGTATCTAGGGTATAGTAAGTGTAGTACTGGGATAGAAGCTCATGCCCCTAAATGGCTTATTGTTTCCCTCTACTGTACTGAATATCCTTCAGAGTGCTGAATGGTATGCCCAACAATGCTGATGGTATCCTCCACAGTACTAAACATCGTCCACAGTACTGATAGTATTCCCCAAGTACTGAATATTCTCCACAGTACTGATGATATCCCACCACAGTACTGAATATCCCTCTACAGTACTGAACAACCTCCAATGTTCTGGTGGTATTTCTCAATAGTACTGATGATATCCCTCCACATCACTGGATGATATCCCTCCACAGTACTGATGGTATCCTTCTTAAGTACTGATTGTATCCCCCTCCCACAGTAACGATAGTATCTTTCCACAGTACTGCATATCTTTCACCCCCTAGCCCCAGGTATAAACAGGACCTAATTCAATAAAATGACATAACCCTTCTGATATTTTTATCCTTACATTTCGCATGCCTTCAAAACGCCAAATTATGGCTGAAAACTTTAGAAGATGTTCAGTAATGTGGGAAATAAAATCAGTATTGTGGAAGATGTTCAGTACTGTAGAGGGATACCATCAGTATTGTAGAGTTTATTCAGAACTTTAGAGGGACACCATTAGTACTATGGAGGATATTCAGTACTGTTAAGGGATACCATTGGTACTGTGGAGGATATTCAGTACTGTCAAGGGATACAATTAGTACTATGGAGGATAATCAGTACTGTTAAGGGATACCATCAGTACTGTGGAGGATGTTTAGTACTGTGAGAGATACCATCAGTACTGTGGAGGATGTTTAGTACTGTGAGAGATACAATCAGTACTGTGGAGGATATTCAGTACTGTGAAGGGATACCATTAGTACTGTGGAGGATATTCAGTACTGTGAAGGGATACAATTAGTACTATGGAGGATAATCAGTACTGTTAAGGGATACCATTAGTACTGTTGAGGTATACATTGCTTGTGGTATCCCTTCAAAGTACTGAGCATTCCCCACAGTACTTGATGGCGTCTCTTTCCTTCCAAACAAGGCCTTAGCCACTAGGTTTAAATGATTAATACTACCCAGGATTAGAAAATACATAATTCTATAAAGTGAGATTATTATGCTGATGACATTTCATCCTTTCAGTTCGCACGCCTTCAAAACGCAGAAGTATGGCTAGAAGCTTCCACGCAGGTCTTCTACTCGCTTGGTCTTGCCTTCGGAGGCCTGATCGCCATGTCGAGTTACAACCCAATCAACAACAACGTGCTGAGGGACTCCATCATGGTCTCCACCATCAATTGTGCCACGTCCATATTTGCCAGCATTGTCATCTTCTGTATTCTCGGTTTCAAGGTGAGGTTGTGAAATAAGATTTACTATTAAAGCTTTTTACATAAGATCAATTTTATAAGAACACAAGTCTCAGATTTTGCCAAATCTTAAGAACAATTTAAGAACAAGCCGAGGCTGACCATTTCAAGGTCAATATAAGAATTATTCGAATTAACCACGAGACTGAGAAATAATTACAAAACAAGCAAATTCACAGCACACAGATATATCAGATGGTTAAGAGAGTCCACATTTGAACCAATTAACACAACTGATAGCGAAAATAGGCTTCCAAATCATTATAAAGTAAGAACAATTTAAGAAAATTTGAGGCTGAAAATAAAGGAATATTTAAGAACAGCCAGCTTCAAATCAAATTCACTGGTTCTTATAAAAAAAAGACTGTAAAGCTTTTTATATGATGCACATCGGAGTTACCCAATTACGCCGATTACTACCCCAGTACCTCCTAACTTTACTGCATTCTTGGTTTGAAGTAAGATAGTAAAATATAGTTAACTAATAGTTTTTCAGGAATGTAGTTACCCAAATACCCCGAATATTACCCCAGTAATACCCTATTATAAGTACCCCATCTTTATTTCTGCATTTTTGGTTTCAAGGGTAGATGGTGAAATGTAATTAACTATTCAATCTTTTCGCATGATGTGCATTGGAGTTACCCCAATTACCCCCAGTATCGAATTATTACCCCAGAACCCCATAACTTCTTTTTCTTGGTTTGAAGGTAATATTGTGCAATATAATACACTAAACTACACTAAATACCGGCATGAACCTTCATCAAATAAAAACCTAAATTATATGTATCTAAATAATTAACGAATGGGGGAGGTACCTGTTTATTTCACCCTCACCGTTTATTAGCGTCTAAGGATTTTTATAACCAATCTCCCTCCCCCAGTTAATATTCAAACAAGTTTACTTGTGTAATTTTCGACATGATAGTCACCACTTATCATGACAAGCCTTTGATATTTAGTGGGGCAACGTTTCGGGAGAGATCCGTCTCCCATCATCGGGCAATGGGAGATGTGATTTCTTCCCTATTTATGCAAAACTCGGATCGAGAGGTGTGAATACTGAGCGAACCTCAGAGGAGGTTTTCGAGATATTGGCGCTTAATTTCTATCATTAGTGGTGCCAATGTTGCGTTCGGTGCTCTTGATATTGTTTAACCAGATTTCTGGGATTGTGTATGATATCTGATTGATACACGGAGTTGATAGAACGGAATGGATGTTCTCTTTCACTAGTCTGTAATTCCATTTTGTGGCGGGAATTTCCGAGTGGTTAGATCACCTGACCCTTGTTCAAAGGGTGCCGGGTTCGAAACCACCTTCAGACCTGCCACAAAGTGTGAGAGATAATTTGTCAGCTCTCTGTAATTCCAGGCAAAGAGGCAAAAGGAATCACGAGGTGTGGTCACATCGAGAGGAAGGACTAGGGTTGCACTGCTCGATTAGTTTACCTACACTCTTTTTTCTTTAAAAAAAAGAGTTTTTTCAATGGGCCCTTTGTGCTTAGCACATAAACCAATACCTAAGAAGATAGTAAATGTATTTGCCTATCAACTATCAACACACTGCTCGATTAGTCTACCTATTCAGTAGGCCCTTTGTGCTTTGCACATAAACTAATACCAACTATCAACCAACTATCAACCAACCAACCAAGTCTGTTCTTCCAGCTCTTATCCTGAAAGTGTACTTGTTGTTGATAGATACATGAATATTTCAATTATATTTTTTAGGCAACAAAGAAATACAATGAATGCCTTTCAGCAGCAGGAATGCTCATGCCAACCATGAACACAACGTTGAACCAATCGATGTTGGCCACCAAGGCCCCAGGTGGCTGCGATCTCACCAGAGAACTTAACGATGTAAGTCTGATTGCAATGCCATTACTTACCGTAAAGCTTTATTAAGCCCCTCTTCTTTTTTTTATTTTCAATGGGTAAAAATCTTTACATCATTAACAATTACTACATACATATACATAACAGGGATCATACCCTGGGAAGCAAGAGTCCATGACTATCCCAGGGCCATTAGATTAGATACTTAAACAATCTCCCCTCTTCTTCATACAAGAAAGACTAAAGGGATAGCTAATTGATGTATTCCATCGTAATATTGCGAATATCTAGCTTCACATGCTTGTCAGTGAAGCCTTTTCTTCAAACCCACACCAATAAATCCCTTCTAGAACCAAGAATTAACTCATCTATACTAGCCTCTCCCACCACTGTTTATTCACTGTTTCAACGATGTAAGTCTGATTGGTGCTGCTCGGGCATGGGCCTCCGAAGGTGTATGCTCGTTGCTTGGTAAACTTCTTGGCGAATTTTATATCAATTATAGATGACTATGATTGGAGTCATCACAAGGGCCTGGGTTCTCGTTTCGTCTAATGCATTGTTTCGTCTAATGCACTACCCCTAAGCGTGCATTGCTTTCAAACTCTCAAAGCTATTCCCCTTGTCACTATAGGCAATGCAGGCTTTGGGAATTAGCTACGCATCATGTCGAGGCTAAGGTTGTTTCGAGATGAATTTCTATAGATATGACGTAATTGGGAAAGTGGTCTATTAATTCTCACCCTCGACTACTGGGGAAATAACATTGAATTGAATATATAAAGACAGTATATTGGTTTTCAGAAGATATGCTCAATACATGATAGTAGAGCATAGATAAGCACTGATTGACTGGCAGAAAATAAACAGGAAACTACACTTTCATCTCGACATGCCTGTTTCTAGAAAAATGTACATCTAGATGTAAGTAGATTAGTACATCTCCTAATGAGTGAGCGATCCCGAAACAGGCAGGGGCGCAACTAGGAATTTTAGAGGGCAGGGGTTTTAGCCGCAAAAAAGGGTAGGGAAGGACTCTAGTAGGGGTCAAGGGGGCAGAGCCTCCGGAAAGTCCTGAGATTTTGACATTTCTGAGGCTTTAAAATGGCTTAGAATCCTTCAATTTCTCTTTGAAATGGGGAATTCAGAATGATTAGCCTGACGAGAATAGGGCAAATTAGCTTCCTTAATAAAAAAGGGTAGGGGTTACGACCCCCACAAACCCCCCTCCCCCTTAGATGCGCCCCTGGGCTTGTCGAGATGAAAGTGTAGTTTCCTGTTTCTTTTCTGCCAATCAGTGCTTGAATTGAATATATGTTCAAGTAAACCCCTCCAGGAGCTTGATAGGGATTTTGCAGTATATTATTGCAATCAGTTTATCTTTTCTTTTGCGACTGAAATCTGAAAGCTTTATTGTGTATAAAAATTATCAAAATAACATTGAATTGAATTATTCTCGTCAATCTCTGTCAGGTTGCTCAAGGTCCCGGATTGACATTCATCGCATTTACGGAGGCGATCACGTGGATGGATGTGAAGCCGCTGTGGAGCATCATGTTCTTTCTCATGTTGTTGACTCTTGGTATTGGAAGTATGATCGGAACGTTTGAAGCTGTAAGAACAACAATCATCGATCTGCAAATCATTCCACTCAGAAAAGAAGTCCTCACAGGTAATTATGTGGATATTTCAATAAAAATATCACACTGGGAAACGTCTTTGCTGTTGGGGTAGGGTCGGTACTGGGGAGGATATTCGGCACTGTGGGGGATACAGTACTTATGATATAGTAGAACAAAGTACAGAACATCCTCCACGGTACTGTTTGTATATCAACAGTATTGAATATCCTCCACATTACTAATAGTATCCCTTAAAAGGAATGAACATCCTCCACAGTACTTATAGTATTCCTTCACAGTACTGAACATCCTCCACAGTACTAATAGTATCCCTTCACAGTACTGAACATCCTCCACAGTACTAATAGTATCCCTTCACAGTACTGAACATCCACCACAGTATTGAACATCATCCACAGTACTAAACATCATCAGGCCCGTAGGAAGCGGGGGGCAGGGGGGCATTTACCCCCCAATAATCCTGAAATTCAATTGTTCACAGCATGGTTCCTGGTCTTCCTTTTGTTCTCTAACAATGGTTGCCCCCCCCCCCAATAATTCTACCCAAGCTACAGCGCTGAACATCATCCACAGTACTGAACATCCTCCATAGTACTAGACATCCTCCACAGTTCTGAACATCCTTCACAGTACTGAACATCCTCCACAGTACTGAACATCCTCCACAGTACTGAACATCCTCCACAGTACTGAACATCCTCCACAGTACTGAACATCATACACATTACTCAACAACCTCCACAGTACTGAACATCATACACAGTACTCAACAACCTCCACAGTACTGAACATCCTCCAGTACTGAACATTCTCCACAGTACTGCACATTCTCCATAGCACTGAGCATCCTCAACAGTACTGAACATCCTCAACAGTACTGCACTGCACAAACGTTCCTTAGTACAATCAAAGCTGAAATTACAGACCATGTAATAAGTCTACACTTGCTTATAAGCATTCATTTCATTATTTCCAGCCATACTGTGCCTGATATCATGTATGTTCGGTCTGCTGTTTTGCCAACGGTCTGGAGAATACTGGTTGCAGATGTTCGACTCATATGCCGGAACTGTTGGTCTTCTCATCATTGGCTTCTTCGAAATGGTTCTTGTTTGTTATGTTTATGGAATCAAACGGTAAGAATTGCTATATAGTTGGTAATATACATTTAACTCTAGTAGCGTGCCTGGCTTTAGTGCTTGATATACTCAAGGCATAAAGGCATTGCATTTAAGAAATCACATTAAAATACCAGACATGTTTTTCTGTGATAGCGAGTTTCTTGCTTGTGCACACATCAGACAGACTATACTTATGTCATTGAAAATATACATTCAACTCCAGTAGAGCAAGCCTATCCTGGCTATAGTGCTTGATATACCCTAGGCATAGAGCAATTGCGTAAAGAAGTAACTCTCAAAAAGCAGACATGGTTTTCTGTGATTGCTAGTTTAATCTAGATGTTTTTCGATGATAGTGTAGACGATTTTCTTGTTAAATAGAAATATTGACTTTTTCATTTCATATGTTGAATTCAAATATTTCTATTTACAGTAATGTTGATAAACTTTAAAGATGAGATAGTTTAGGACACTTGGGCTATATAGGCGATTTACCGTTTAAGAAACGATTAGACGTTACACGGCGTGGGCGACCGAGTGGTTAGATCGCTTGACCCTTGTTCAAAGGGTCCTGGGTTCGAAACCACCTTCAGACCTGTCACAAAGAGTGAAGAGAGAATTCGCCAGCTCTCTGTAATTCTAGGCAAAAAGGCAAAAGGAATCACAAGCTGTAAGAAGGACCAGAGTTGCACTGCTCCATAAGTCTACCTATTCAGGGGGCCCTTTGTGCTTAACACATAAACCAACACCTTACGAAGATAGTAAGGGTATTTGCCTATCAACTATAAATGCACTTCTTCCATTAGTCTACCTATTAAGTGGGCTCTTTATGCTTTGCACATAAACCAATACCTTACAAAGTGATAAGCGTATTTGCCTATCAACTATCAATACACTGCTTTGACTATTCAGTGGGCATTCTGTGCTATAACATAAACGAATACCTTACGCAGATAGTAAACGTATTTGCCTACCACATTAGCTATTAACTTTCTCCCTTACTACACAACGTACCTTACTACTAATAATCAACTATGTTATGCATATTCCATACATTCATATTCCACCGCAATAATGATTACAGGTCATCAGTGTGGTTATAAAGCGATAATTGGTTTATTAAGTGATATTGAAAGTAATGATAAAATTTATTTTAGGTTTGAGAAAGACATCTTCTACATGCTTGGCAAATACCCGAACATCTACTGGAAAATCATGTGGATGGGCCTAGCTCCTTTCCTGGTCGTTCTCATTGTCATTGCAAGTCTTTACAGCTTGATTGCTGAGAGTATCGGATACGAGGCTTGGAACTCCAAGAAGGTACGTCACATTTGAATTCTATATAAAGTTTGAATTCAATTGAATTGAATTTAGAACATTGAATCTGGACTGAATTGAATTGAATTTAAAGAACATTGAAGGTCATTTTTAAGAGACGCAATCAGTAAAACTTAGGCTCTGTATTAATTATGAGGCCGCTCTTGAATTACCCACCCCATCCCCCTCCTCTAAGACCCCGATTACACTGGCACGGATACAAATTAATCCGCACCCAAATGAGCACAGATAGGCCTCCCGTTTACGCTAGAACTGTGTATCCTTACCCATTTGGGTCTGCTATCTGGACCCATTTGGGATTGCTTTCCAAGGTGTACTCATTTGGATCCGTGCTCGTTTAGGTTGTAATTAAACTTGGTACTCGGGTCAAAGTGTTGGAAACGAGGCTGGACTTGGCTGTGGATCCGTTCCAGTGTAAACGCGATCTGAAATGGATCCGTTCCAGTGTAAACGCTAGCAAATATGGACACGGTTCCAAATCGGATCCATACCCATTTGGATCCGTTGTAGTGTAAACGGGGTCTAAATAAAGAAGAAAAAAGGTACTTTCCATTACAGGGTTACATGACCTATAGTTGGAGTGGGTGTCCAGATGGGGTTTGTTAGCATAACCACTTGAAATACCATTGTGTGGAAATGATACTCAACATTGTGAATGTCTAAAGATTCCCATTCCCCTTTTTGAATTCTATATTTTATGACACATTTGAATTCTATATAAAGTTTGAATTTTGAAGATTGAATGTCATTTTTAAGAAACGCAATCAGTAAAACCTGGGTTCTGTAATAATTCAACTAAAGGCCCATACAGATAGGTCATGTGATATTCTGTATAATTCAATTCAACCAGCCTTGGAATTCTCTTCAAACATGCATAAATCTATGCTCACCAAAATTATTCCAGGACAGGCAACTGCAATTGGCATATGCCACCACCGTGTCTCGAACCCGGGTTTTTAAGGACACAGGGGAACGCGCTAATCACTGTCCCAAACCATTTATGCTCACCATAAAGTCGCAGTTACTTTCGGTAAATTTCTTAAAAATGGCAAAAAAAGAAAACAAGAAATACTTACTATGCTTTCTGTACTAGCGAGGATGTTTTGAAACCTATCTAATTTGAAGAGATTCAGCATCCCGAACCGGTCCACAGCAAGATTTTGATTGAATTGAATTACCACCCAACATGCAAATTACCGAACTACCAAACCATCCGAACCGAAGCGTCCCATAAAACTATCCCACTATACATCGCGCAGCGTACTAGTCACCAGTTCTTCACCCAACTCCGAAAGAGCTAATAAGTATTGGGTTGAACCCTTTACAAATTACAAATCAACTTACACAGAGATCCACTCTGCAGGGAGGGGTTAATGTGACCCTTTCTTGTTTAATATTATTGCAAGCACATAGAGTTCATTCGGGAATTGGAGTCTGAAAAATGTGGGGTTCCTCCCATGTGTGATATTTCTAAATAAAATACATTCATTTTTGTAAGAACAATTTTATAAGAACACGAGCCTCAGATTTTGCAAATTCTTTAGAACAATTTAAGAACAAACCGAGGCTGATCATTTCAAGGTAAATATAAGAATAATACGAAATAACCACGAGACTGACAAATAATTACAAAACAAGCAAATAGACAGCACACAGATATCAGATGGTCAGGAGAGTCAACGTTTGAACCAATTAACACAACTGAAAGCGAAAACAGGCTTCCAAATCATTATAAAGTAAGAAAAATTTAAGAACATTTCAGCCTGAAAATAGAGGAATATTTAAGAACAGCCAGCTTCAAATAAAATTTACTGGTTCTTATATCTAATGATCGGTTCATTTATCTAATGCAGAGTGATGACCCTAATCTATGTCCTCTGATACAGAGCTTTATTGTGAATTGTGTGAAAGCTTCATACGACCTAAAAATTTCACTGAACACAGCCCCAAATGTACAGCATTTATGATTTCTTTATGTTCGCTTTATTTGTTGTATGTAGTCGCGTTCTTTTAGACCAATGTTAATTTTGTGTTTTAGTTAGTTCATCAGTAGCTGTTTAAATATGCAAGTTGTCTTGTACTTGGCTTTTGATTGAAAAATGAAAATCTGAAAATGTGAAATCTTATAAAAAAAGTGTAATAAGATTGTTTTTATTTTAGTACATGGTAATAAAATCTTAACCCCGGCTGAACTCAATGTGGCATTTCAACTCGTGCTAAGATTACAACAGGGGCTAACATTCTCACAGAACCTCATGTTAACGCAAATATCTTCAAGTTGGGGCCTTTTGAAAATGAAGCCGGAACACAAACAAAAGAATTCGATTATGTGACCTAGTCCTCGCCCCATCTCAGCCCGTGTTGAGTCTTCATGCAAATGAGAATAAAAGAAGTCTATAAAACTCAGTCAATGCTAAGGTCGCAACTAGCATAGACTTTTAATGTAAAGAGCTTCTAAATGAAAAACTTTGCTTGGTTTTTTTTTAGTACATGGTGATGAAAAACACGATATACCCCAAGTGGGGAGAAGCGCTTTGTTTCATCTTGATCCTGGCCTCCGCAATCTTTATACCCATCATCGCCGTCCTGAAGAAATACGATCTGTTCAACCTGAAATCCAGTGGCCTAGATGAACACACCATCCAAATGAAAACAGCGGGGATCGAAGAGGAATTGAGAATTAACGACAACGCCATCACCCCGTCTATGTCTCGTGTACCCCTCACTGAGTTCGAATAGGGTAAGGATTTCTAGTCATGATTGTTATTATCATCAAATATGATTGATTAAAGAGGAAAGCAGTACTGTTAGGGTATACTATCAGCACATTGGAGGAGGATCTTTAGAAGTGTGGGGGATACCATCAGTACTGTGGGGTATGTTCAGTACTTTGGAGGGATACCATCAGTACATTGGAGGATTTTTAGAAGTGTGGGAGATACCATCAGTACTGTGGAATATGTTCAGTACTTGGGAGGGATACCATCAGTACGTTGGAGGATTTTTAGAAGTGTGAAGGGATACCATCAGTACTGTGGAATATGTTCCTATGAGTAAAGTGAAGGGTGTTCTGTACCATAGGGGATATCATTAGAAGATTGAGAATCTATTCAGTATTGTGAAGGGATACCATCAGTATTATGGAGGAAATTCATTGCTGTGGAGGATATTCAATACTATGGAAGGATACCATCAGTACTGTGGAATATGTTCAGCACTATGGAAGGACACAATCAGTAGTGTAAAGGGATACTATGAGTGAAGTGGAGGGTGTTCTGTACCATAGGGGATATCATCAGAACATTAGGGGGTGTTCAGTATTGTGAAGTATATCATCAGTACTGTTGAGTATAACATCAGTACTGTGGAGGGATAGTCATTGCTGTGGAGGATATTCATTACTCTGGAGGGATACAATCAGTAATGTGGAGGATATTTAGTAATTTGAGGGGATACCATAACTGCTAGAAAGTGTTAAGTTAATCAGATTCTTGTATCTGGAGTATTAAGGAAACAATTTTTAACTGTTTTTTTTGTCAGTGATCAATTTCATGTCAACTCTTTTCCACAGGGTTTCGAGGGTTGTGGAATCGGGCAACCAACTCACGGGCCGGTCGCGAAAGAATCACGTGGATAAATCAAGTTAGTGAATAGAATTTGTAAGTTGAAATTCTTACGTCATTACATAATACTACCGTCTAGAATATGATTTATGAATCTCTGCAAATAATGATTTGTTCAATCTTGCGTTTCCACCACCGTACCCTGGTTCATCCTTCCAAGCTTCTCGGGAAAAAGGGGTGTCGACCCCAATCGATCAGGGCCAGGAGCTTTGCGGTTGAAGGGTGCAACAGCGAGTGTGAACGGAGCTCTGATGTGGCACTTACTCGTGCCTTTGCAGGGGTCAAGGTTACCCCCATTTCTGCTAGGAATTGCCCGACACCAGGCAGATAAAGGGGTTTTTAATAGGAAATTGACCTGAGTCCCATCAGTTACAAAAGTTACCCCTTTTCAAGGAAAATGATATTCTCCTAAAATGGCTACCACAGTAAAGCCGGAACTGGGGCATTGAACACGGTCCAAGGGGGAAATAATGATCCTTGAATTTGGGAACTTTCATTACCTCAAGAATTACTTCCTCATAAGTAAAAACAAAATGCTCTGAAGTAGTATTAGCCACGGTGCTATTGTGGAGGACTAAATGTTTCTTTTAGTAGAAAGAATAGCAGCATTGTCCAGAGAATGTTGACCACAAAAAAGCCAGAACCAGGTTCAATGCCCAAAAGCAGCATGCCAATCAGACCAAAATTGATAGGAAAACAAGGAATGACCACATGAAAAAAATATTCACATTTTTGGGCAGGATGGGGACAGGAGCTCAATATTTTCAACCTAACCATAATACCTATAATAGCATTTTGAGAACGATACATCAAACAATATGTTAAATCACTACAACAAAAGCAATATTGTAAAACAATAAAGTACTTGTTACTTACTTATCATCGTCAACGGAGGGTAGCACCAGCCGGATCTTGGATTTTGCACAGGTGAGGAATTCCACGTTTAATTTAGTTCGTTGCGCATGCGTTTTACAAGAAAGGCCCATTTTATCATAAATGATAAAACATTAAATTACAAAAAGTTGGTTGAACATTCATGAAAACCTTGAAAAATTTCCGGATCTTTGTTCCCTTTGAAATGAACACTCCTTTTCTAGTAAGCCATCCTGTAAGAGATTCTTCCTTCCTGAGCCCCCTCAGGGAAGACTGCCCCCTTCTTGTGCCCCCTCCCCCATCAGAAGCTACGAACCCATAGTGTGTCGGAAGCCAAGTTTAATGAGTTGTTATTTGTAAATACAAAACATTTTAAATTCCAATCAAATTCAAGTCAATAATTGCTATACGTTTTAATGTGCTTTTATATATATATACTGCCATGCCTTGCTCTATTCATGTCTTGACCAGGGCTGGATCCAGCACCCACAGAAATCGGGGGGGATGTAACATATATATCAAAGGATGATGTAAGGGAAATAGATGTGTCAAGATGGGAAATAGAATTATCAAGCTTAACTGTATTGTTCTTCTACCAAAATAGGGTGGGTGTACACTCCTTGCGCCCCCCTTGGATCCAGGCCTGTTGTCACTGGAAGCTTGATATGTGGGGGCTGTAGTGTCCTCAATAACTTCCCCTGAAAAACCTGAACTTTGGGGGGCTGACTTTGATACCAACCCAAATCAATGCAATAGATCACTTACCCAATTACGTCATCTCTGTAGAAATTCATCTTGAAACAACCTTAGCCTCGACATGATGTTTAGCTAAATCCCAAAGCGTGCATTGCTTTCAAACTCCCAAACCCATTCCATTTGTTGCTACTATGCACGCTCTGGGAATTAGCTACACATCATGTCGAGGCTAAGGTTGTTTCGAGATAAATTTCTATAGAGATGACGTAATTGTGAAAGTGGTCTATTTTAGGTGTCGAAGTTTCTTCACGCAGAACTTTCTTCCGCGAATATAGATTTCTTTTCCAGCATAGACATCGATAGAACAAGGCATTTAATGACTTTCGAGTAATATTTTCGAAAAACCTGATTTGTCTAGTGTCTGTATTGTGCTCCTTAGGATGGTATGCACCTATTTTTTTATAAGAACATAGTTTACAAGAACACGACCCTTGAAAACAGTAAAAGTTAAGATAGCATACACCTTTTTTATGAGAAAATAGTTAATAAGAAAGCAACCCTTGAAAACTGTAAATGTTTTTTAGAACATCCTTCAAATGCATAAAAGAACCAATTGTATAAGAAGTACTATGTAATATAGATAAAAGTTAACACTAACCTTTCAGGCGTATCCCGTTATCAAAGACATCGGTAGAATAAATAGGCCCTAATTTGACCAATACAAAGAACATTGTATAGCTCGTTTACTGGTGGATAGTTCCTAATTCAATCTTTTTCTCTTCGCAACTTTGATCCTGAAGAACACATTGGCTTGAATTGCCCAATATTAAAAACAATATTTTGGGTAGCTGATGGGTAGTAGTGTCTCATTCCAGCTCTTTCTTCGCAATTCGTGTCCTTATGATGGCCTAAGAGAAGGGTACTGATAAGTATTCCAAAGAAAAACAATAATTCATAAGGCATGGTCTAACACGGGTAACTAAATTATACCAGAGCAGGCTACTGCAATTGACATATGCCTCCACCGGGTCTCGAACCCGGGTATGTGCGGACACAGCCGAGCGCGTTAACCACTGTCCTAAACCAGAACAAAGAAAAACAAATATAAACAAATATAAACCAAAGAAAACAAATAAAACTGGGTTAATTTCGTCTAAGCACAGAAATTTCATATCCTTATGATGGCCCACTAAAGAGGTACAGGTGAACTACTCCAAAGGAAATGTCTACCTGGGTTGATTTTGCCTTGGTACAGAAATAAAGTATTTTGGCTGTAAAGTATTTGAAAAGTAAAATATCTACTTCTGAAGAGGAATGAAAAATTCCAAGTTTCACCTTAGGCCCAAAAATCAGGGTGAGAATTATTATCTTGAAACTATGATATGAAGAACATGAATCCCTCTTATTATTTAGAATCAAGGCTTATGTGGATATATCAGAATATTCTACAGCTTTGGGGATTTCCAATATTCTTATAAAAAATGGGTTTATACCATGCTATTGTTTGAGGAGTTACAATCTAATTGAAATTGTTTGTGTTTGTAACTCTTGAATCATTTTGAAATTAGGGGCCTGTTTAGATGAAGTTAGGGTCTGACTCTTAGAGGGTCCCCCTACCTAGAGGGCTAAATTTCAGCTCCCCTTTACATGAACATTTGACAAGCTAGGATGGCCCTATGAGAAGGGCTGTGGGTGAGCCTAACTATGGTTTTTGCCAATGAATAACAATGAATAAGGGGCAATAAAGATAGACCTCCCATACGGTAACCCTACCATATTTAAATATTTTATATCAACAAAATATTGGCCCTCCATGCAGGTTGACCCTATCAGAAGGGCCAAAAATCAGTTCTCCTTTACATAAAAATTTGTCAAGCTTGAGTGAAATATGTGGAGGGTTATGAGCAAGCTGATTTTGGTTTGCTCAATTAATAACAATGAATTAAGGCCAGTAAAGATAGCCCTCCCTCTAGGGCCACCCTAACGTTTACATGGTTTGAATTAACAAAATATAGGCCCCCCAAAGAAGTCAACTAGAAGAGCTAATACTCAGCTCCCCTTTAAATGAAAATTTGACAAGCTTGGTTGAACCTAGGGAAGGGTTATGAGTGAGCTTTTCAGGGTTATTGATGAGGGTTTCTTTGCAAGGGTTGTTGTGGTTTCTTGCCTAATAGTGATAACAACGAATTAAGGCCAGTAAAGATAGCCCTCCCTCTAGGGTCACCCGAACGTTAACATGGTTTGAATCAACCAAATGTTGCCATCCTAGATGTGTGATACTACTTTAGCTGATAAGGTTGACCCTACAATTCGGATGAGCTTACCTAAAAAGGAAAGTAAATCCATAGTACTAAACATTCTCCAAAGTACTGAATGGCATTCCTTCACAGAACTGAGAACTGGATGGTATCCCTCAGTAGAACTGAATATCCTTCCACAGTACTGATGTACTGCACAACCTTAACAACCCACAAAAATACTGCACAATCCATCACAGGGAAACGATGGGTGCCAGTGACCCCACTGGTCGGTCGATCTAGCTTGCTGATAGGGTGACCATAACCCTAGAGTGAGCTTACCTAAAAAGGAAAATAAGACAAGGAAAAAAATGGGTGTGGGTGATCCTAGTGGTAGGACTACCCTCTAAGGACGGTTAACCTACCAACATGTAAACAGGTCCAAAAATCCGTTGTAAATTCTAGCAATCATCTTTCACAGTAGCATAGTTTGAAACAGATTCAGCCCCAATTAGTTTGAAGGCCTAGATGGCTCCCATAGAGGGTGCATTTGTACAGGGTGTCCCGAAAAGATTTACGTTTTTTTGGGGATTTCCATTTGGCGCATTGATGATCAAGTTACCAAGATGTCCAATATCCTCTCTTAAATGCAAAATTGTATTTGCGCACAGACTATAGGATGAATTGTTATTCAAAAAGAATTAGTTCTAATTTTTGTACCATTTTCAAGAGTGTACCACTTTTACCCGCTGATCTCATAATATAGACTGGATCGAGCATCTGTCATTCTCAAATGAAGTCGTTGGCAGCCATATTGGAAGCTCCAATTCAATAAATTGAGATTGCACTGGGGAGTGCTTTTTTCTTTGATGATTGTTGGAATGTTATGAATGATCAGTACGAGACTGAATAATCGTGCAGCTATTATTAGAAAAGAATACAGGCAATATAATTTCTTTGGCAGCCATGTTGAGAGGCCAAGTTCATTTTGGAGCAATTGGCTTGTTAATCTGAATCAAGGAACAACAGAATGCTCAATCCAGTCTATATTTTGAGATCAGTGCTTGTACCACTTGTTTTCTTTCTCGTCTGCAAATAAATCGAGCCAATCTTTCGGCTTTCAACCTATCCTAAATCTTATCCTAAAACTAATCCATTTACCCTAAAACGATTTTGGCTTAGCCTAGGCCTAGCCCATAGCCTGTGACGTCAAATCCAGTAGGGGTTAAAGAGAACCTGCTGCGGTAAAGAAGGAAATTCAGAAAATACCCCCAAATGGTAGTGTTATTTGCCTATATTGGACCGTTTGGTAGCCTTTGTCACTCGAAGCGATTGGATATCCCTGTCAGACCTACTGATCTCAAAATAAAGACTGGGTCGAGCATTCTGTTGTTTCTGAATTCAGGTGTTGAAGCCAATTGCTTTGGCTTGTGTTTGGCCTCCCAATATGGCTGCCAAAGAAATCATATTGACTTTATTCTTTGTTAACAATAGCTGTACGATTTTTCAGTTTCATGCTTATCATCCATTACATTCAGTGGAATCTTGATATATTGAATTGGTCCTTCCAATATGGCCGCCAATGACTTCATTTGAGAACGACAGATGCTCGATCCAGTCTTTTTTATGTCAGTGGTCAGACCATTACGGGAGCTCCTCCGGCCTTCCTACCCCGCGTGATTATTTAGATGATTCCATTATCGATAGCTTTGATTTGACGCATTCAAACTCTAGACTTATCCCAATTCTTAGTTTTTTTTGCATTTAGCCTTTGAAAAGATATTTTACTGCAGTATTAAATTTGCTATGATAATCCTTCTACAATTAGAAGGGTGATCAAATGTATTTTCTCTAAATTTTGAAATTCTGATGATTTGATCTGTTTGCCAGTGTTTTGTCAGCGTTAGATCGTGGTTTATGTGAGTGTAAACTCGGGTTGGACTTGAACCTACAACCTCTGTCTCCGTGCCTAATTTCCTCTACCAATTAAGCTACTGAAGCAACTGACCCGAAGCTAGATGAATCTAACAAATTACACCAGGAACCCTGCCAAAGGGCAATTACTACCAGTGACGGAGCTGTGGGAAAGTTTTTTGTTTTGGTACAGACTCAGACCCCGTTTACACTAACACGGATCCAAATGGATCCGTACCCAAATGAGCACAGATAGGCCTCCAGTTTACACTAGACCTGTGGATCCGTACCCCTTTGGGTCTGCTATCTGGACCCATTTGAGATCGCTTTCCAAGGTGTACTCATTTGGATCCGTGCTCGTTTAGGTCTAGTGTAAACGGTTGGAACCGTTCCCAAACGGGTACGGATCGAAGTGAGGCAAAATTCGCTTTGTTTTGTTATTAGATTCGGGTCAAAGTGCTGAAAACGGGGCTAGACCTGTCTGGATCCGTTCCAGTGTAAACGCGATCTGAAATGGATCCGTTCCAGTGTAAACGCTAGCAAATATAGGCACGGTTCCAAATTGAATCCGTATCCACTTGGATCCGTTCTAGTGTAAACGGGGTCTCAGATATCGTAAGTTCGAATGCTACCAGAATAATTTTTATTCTCTCAAATTATTTTGATCTCAGCATAGTTGTTTAACTACTTAGCTTTTTTAACTTCATTGAGCCCTGGTTTTGCTTATTATTTTGGTCATTTCAACCCCAGTGCATTGCATTACGCAATATGCGTGTTAGGATACCATGATCCAACGCTGACTGCATTATAGTATACTCTCCATTATCTAATTACGCTTAATCAAATTACAATAGGCAGCCTCGACATGATGGTCTCATCCCTAGATGATTTTGTCCCGAGCTTGATTTTTGGGACACCCCCAGTTGTAATCAAGTTGGGCAAATTCATCTCGGGCTGAAGCTTCTCGTGTAAAGGCCACTGATCTCAAATAGAAACTGAATTGGATCCTTCTGTTGTCATTAGAGTAAGATATTTGAAGATCAGCTACAGTTAGGAGTTGGTCCTTCTAATATGGCCGCCAAGAGGTTTTATAGGCTTCAGTATTTAATACCTTTACGATGATCTAGTTTTTTACTGATCATTCATAACACTCCAACAATTATCAAACCAAATGACCCTTTACAGTTCATCTTTCTATAAGTTTCAATGTATTGACTTGATCCTTCCAATATGGCCGCCAATGACTTCATTTTTCAACAACAGAAGCTCGATCCAGTCTTCATTTTGAGATCAGAGGTAATGGCCACCTTAAATTGATTGGAAATCCAGTTGATTAGAAATTCTGTATTCATCATTAGCGAGTAAAAAGATAAGATTCACGTATAGTGTCAGCTAGGGTCGTAAATTGAAGGGTTGTCCATGAAGTATTGTTGTAAATTGAAACGATTCCATACGATTTGATACTATCTCTAACGACTTGAAACGTTTTTAAATGATATGATAAGATTTCATGCGACTTCAGACGATCTGATGCAATTTCCAACAACTGGATACAATTTCAAACTATTAGAATCAATTTCAAACGACTTGATCCCATTTCAGACGATCTGATACAATTTCAAACAACTGGATACAATTTCAAACTATTAGAATCAAATGTTTTGTACATACCTTTGAATCCTACAAAACACAACGAATGCTTTGGTTTGCCACCATTAATTCCTATGCAATGATTCAGTGTCAGTAACGCCTAGAAAAGAAATTGAAGCTTTTCACACTGGCAACAAGGTCCAGTCTTTGACAGACAAGCACTTAAAACAGTAACTCAACCACTTACTTCTATAAGTTAATGATGTAGTTTATGCTACTGTGCCCCTGCTGAAAATAAGGCCAAACCAGAGTGAGGCTGGAGCTAAACAGAAACTCAGCAACTCACTCGACAGAAACTGCTATATGTAGTCATGTAATACATGCTACTGTGCTTCTTCTAGAAACAAAATCATGTCTTGATCAGCTGTAATTCAATTTCTAAATAATCTCAAACGCTGTAATTCAATTTCTCGCCACTTGATACAATTTCAAACGACTTGAAACGATCTCAAACGATTTGACACTTTTTTAAACAATTTTATACGATTTGCGAATTGATCATACCCGTCGCAACGACTCGATACTATTGCAGACGACTCGATACGATTTCAAATGCTGTTATTCAATTTCTCACGACTTGATACAATTTCAAACGACTTGAAACTATCTCAAACGATTTGATACTTTTTTAAACAATTTTATACGATTTGAGAATTTAATCAATCGTTTCATTTCCGTCGCAACGACTCAAAACTATTTCAGATTTCATTTCCATTAGACGACTCGATACGATTTCAAACGTTTTCATACGATTTCAATCATTTTATATTTGTTTGATACGTCGATGATAGATTTGACAACTCTTGTATTTACGACACCTTCCAGATATGTTACTTAGATAGCTACACGTCTAGATAGTTATTAAGGTAGACTGAATACTTTGACACCCAGTTTTTTTGTAGAATAATTGCGTAAAATGGTATGTTAATCGTCTGTAGCCCGGGGGTTAGCGTAATATATTGAAATCTATTTTAAAAATGATGACTGTATTACGATTATTTCGGGCAGTTTGTTGTAATATTAGTCGAATTATCGTCTGTAGCAGTAGATCGTGAAGGCCTGCTTCCACCTTGACCAGATACGCTGTGTAATTCATCTTTTTCCCCATAGGGATAATTGTCAAGCCCCCCCTATCTAAAGCTTTTCGCCCATTTACGTTATAGTTTGATCCAAAAACCTATTCGCAGCAAGTCCATATTTTGATGAAAGATCTTTGTAGAAATTTTTGTTACCTTGCTGTACAAAAACCTAACTTTCAATGAAAATGATAAAGATATCAAGACAATTTTCATCTTAGCTTATAGCCTGTAATAAAGATTCTTATCATAGGAAATGCAGAGATTATGTTTTAGTGAAAAATGACAATTCTAATGGCAGATAGCTCTCTTCAGCTCAATATAGTCACTAGACATGACCGTTTCGGAATCAAGTTGGACCGTCGTTGGAAAATTTAAATGATAAAATCTTATTTACCATATATGAAAAAATGGCTAAAACCAGAAATTCTTGCTTCTCTTGCAATATTTTAATGAAAAATGTAGTTTTTCCTATTGTTGGCTACAGACCTCTGTATCAAAGCGTATCCAAATAGTTGATAGTGGAAACTGGCCCATGCTACTCCACAAAGGCATTTCAACTACAATGATTTAGTGAGAATAAATCGAGAATGCAGGGCTTTGGTAGTCCTACCTCCATCCATAAAAAGGGCCCATCCTTTTTCTTACCCAACCATAATTGTCACTCTTTTCTTCATGTTACATTGATTCAGTGAAATGCCACTGCGGAGGAGAATTGAAGCCACCGTAGCGTAGTTGACGTCATCGTATATCGTAAATTATCTAGTACCTCGGTTCCTTTTGCGTTCCTGAATTGATTTTAAACAGAATTGTATATACAAGAGTGAAATTTGTCATTTGTCGAAATTAACATGATTTTGGGACACTATTCGTGATTTTGGGACACAATTCAATACCAGTACCGAATTGTATATACAAGAGTGAAATTTGTCATTTGTCGAAATTTACGTGATTTTGGGACACTATTCCTGATTTTGGGACACAATTCAATACCATTGCCAAATTGCACGTACAACAGTGAAATGCATCATTTGTCGAAATTAACGTGATTTTCGGACACTATTCGTGATTTTGGGACACAATTCAATGCCAGTACCAAATTGTATAAACAAGAGTGAAATTTGTCATTTGTCGAAAGTGATTTGATTTGGGACACTATTCGTGATTTTGGGACACAATTCAATACCAATACAAAATGGTATATACAAGATTTAAATGTATCATTTGTCGAAAGTGACTTAATTTTAGAACACTATTCGTGATTTCGGGACACGAGTCAATGCCATGACCGAAGTTGAACGTGGTTAAGACTTTGGCCCTAAACCACAGCATTGCCCCCATTTAGGTGTTATCAGCGGGATTTTAACCCTAGAACGCGCCAAGGAATACCTCCAGGGAAAATTGTCCTTATAGAGACAGCTATGCACGAACATTTAAAATCAAGAAGCGTTTCTAAGATGAAAAATAGAGCATGAAAACTCTGTTTTTGCCTGAGTTGAAATTGCTACTTCTATTCCTGTTTTCCAAGACATCAAAATATTAATTTCGGCGAACATAATCTTACAATATCTTCTTGCTGTTTACTAATATAGGAAAAATAGAAAAGTTTAAGAAACTTTTTGTACTAGAAACTGGTGAAATAGAAAGAGACTTTTAGTACTAGGACCGAAGTTTATTGTCTTGTAAAAGAAATGTTTATTAACTTTCATGGCAAGGACAAGTACAAGTCGAGATCGAAGGGTACATCAGTCTCTAAGGGTACATTGTAGGGTATATCAGTCTCCGAAATCCGGTACACTTTTCCTGGAAATCCTATCGTGATAAGAAATCACTGAAAATCCATTTGTTCTTCAAAAAACCTCGTATACTTTGAAAGGGAGTGCAATGCCACTTTGTCGAGATAATCTGTGGCAATGAAAATGACCTAAGTAGGACTCGAACCCGTGACTTCTATAGATTGGTTCTCTTGATTGGTACACTTCACAAGTACCAGAACTCGAACTTGTGGTCAATCTGAAGGGATATCAGATCTATTTTTCATGTTTTTTATGCGTTTCTCGCGAATTTTACAAGGAATTGCCATGGTGGTTTCTCCTAACATCTATTTACAAAAAACATTTTCAGCTTGCTTAAACCCCAAAAAATAAACATCTAAAACTTCCTTTTATCTATTTCTTATATGAAAACAACTGCAAATAAACACTTTTCCTACTAATATAACATTTGCAGATATTGGTCTTTGATTTCATGTGGAAGGCAGTTGCATTGGAGTCCCAAAATCACTGGCCTGTGTAAAGACTTATAAGGGACTGGGACGAATAAGAGTAAGAACGCTCGCTTTTACTCCTCCCCAGTTCCCGTGAAGTTAGTACGCAGGCTACCGAATCACCAACTACCGTAGTATAGAGCCCGATTGATTCTGATTTTTAAGGACTCGCGTCCTTGTGTTTTGTATATTCCTTTTACTGTTCGTGATTTCAATAAGTATCGTTTGACTTCTTTCCATGTTTAATTTCATCTGAAATAAAACTAATAATTATATTGTGTTTTTCAGTCTCGCGTCTTCATGTTTCTCGTAGCTTCTCTACTGAAGGTTTCCCTCCTAAGTACTGAATATCCTGCACAGCACTGATGATATCCCACCACAGTACTAAACATCCTCCACAATACTGATAATATCTCACCACAGTAATAAACATTCTCCACAGTGCTAATGGTATCCCACCACAGTAATGAACATCCTCTACAGTACTGAATAGGTATCCCACCAAAATACTAAACATCCTCTACAGTACTGATTGTATCCTATCACAGTAGCTACTGAATATCCTCTACTGTATTGAATGATATCTCTTAACAGTTCTGAGTTGAGCTTCTTTTATGTTTGATATCACTTGAAATAAAATTAACAACTATACTGTTTTCAGTCTCACGTCTTCATGTTTCTCATAACTTCTGACTTCTCTACTGACTGAGTCCATCGATCGTAATGATGATATCCCATCACTGAATATTTTGCGCAGTACTTGATAGTTTCCTTCTACTGGTATCTCCCCATATAGTATGTACTTAACATATTCCATAGCACTGAGGATACCCCCACTGCTGAACCTTCTTCGAAGTACCTACTTGTGGTATCACTCCGCAGCAGTAACGCCCTCCATCTCCAATGTACTTACGGTATCACCCTAAAGTACTGATGATACCCTTCACTGCACTGAATATCTTCATCCAACTCAACTGTTCTGCAACACATTACACACGTAGTTCCTTCTTCAAAAATGATATTTATCAAGGTCTTCATCAGTCTAAGGAGTCCATTGACTGCCTTTTTGTAAGGAGTGAATCAAAAGCTTTTGCGTGCCCTAGCGTTTTGACGTCGTTTTGCCTTGTTTCTGAACGAGGCTTTCGTTGTGTCGAGTGATTCTTGAAAAATATTTTAAAGATGTTGACGAAATTTGGCTTAATTCACGGATAAAATTAACTTTACAGCTGGGAGAGATCTTGAGTAAAGCCAAGGGTAGATTATCGTAAATAAACGACCAGGATTTTGATTAGAGTAACAGATTTGGTGTTTAGTTCGGGTGATGTGATCTGAGTGACGTTGCGGGGGGCTTTGTTCTCTTCGAGTTTTGGACTAGACACGGGACGGTCGTGAGTTATGTTGATTCAGTATTTCGATTAGTTCTGTTTTGTTTAATCAACATATTATTGTGTAATCACCTTCATGCATGAGTTTATTGTCTCGAGTCTCGTAGGGCGCGCTGGCTACATCATCGGGGTTTTTATCAGGTAGGGGTAGGGACAGGGGCTAATTCCCTTTTTTCCAGGAAGGGGCTTGGAAAAAGGTCATTTTGATGCATCCTAACCAATGATAACCTAGTTGATACCGCCATGGCTACTACTTTGGCATGAGAGGCTGGTCTGTCTGCAGCTACCCCGCAAAGCTAAAAGAAAACGTTTCCATGGACCCCTATTCATAATGGTAAGAAAGTATTTCATCTTACAAATGCATTATTATTACTAATAAAACTGAATTCGTTACCCTTGTGTGTTCGAAATCCAAACAAGGCCAACATTACAGTTACAAAAATTAGGCCCCATTGTATTGGCCTAAAACTGCCGAAAACTCGGACTTTTGTTGATTTTGGTTAAAATATTTACTTCCTATAAAAAAAAGAGTGTAAACCGACAAATCAAAATATGTAATGTTTTCACATCAGTAAGGTTGTTTACTTGATCTTTGTATTTATTTTCCGTTTCCTGTCACTTAATGTTGCTTCCTGCACTTTGTTTATGTGTACCACGCGCTTTTGAATGACCCTGTCTTGCTTTGGGTATGAAATATTCGATACTTACCCCCGTCTTTATACATTAAACCTATTAAGTACCGGGGGTAATTACATGTTCTTATTTTTTAAGCTGCGGAGCATTTCTTTACGGAGGAACTGCGTCATAGATGTGCTGCCACTCATAGGGGAAATCCCTACAATTCTATAGTTAAAAGTCGTAAGGTGGGAAAATTTTTCCAAAAAGAAATTTGATTTGGTTCAATTTTCTGGAATTTTCTTTGTTCTCTATCTATCAAGAATATTTCAAATATTTTCCCGTTCATTTTGATGAAATCTTTATCATTAACGTCACTTCATTGACTGGTCTTTTTTAACAGAAATTGGCCCAGTAATGAAAGATTCATAGAGTTCTTGGATTTTTATACGTAGTCTCTTTAGAGTTTCTAAGGAGGTTCCTGATTTTTTCATATGAACTGAAAGTTAAGAATAACTAGAATCTAGGGTCAAGGAACTTGCCAAGAAACTTTCCGTACCATAATTGGGCTGAAAGCTAAGAAACTCTGGTACAAAAAGTGTGCCGGTAGAAAAGTTTCTTATAAAAAACCAGTGAATAGGACACAGTGCTTAATCCACGTGCCACTGTGTTTGGCTTACTTCTAGTAAGGTGATTTCCCCAAGATTATAAAAGAGATTAAAAATTGATCACCAAATTTCATTTGAGGCTTGTTAGCTCCTCAAATTTCTATAATTTCTGTCTGGAAATGTTCTTAGCATCTTCGCCTTAGTTATGGGTATTCTTATTTACATAAAAATCTCTAAGTACCCAGAATTTGGACCATAATATGACCAGAGATTTAAGAAATTCCAAAAATGGGAAAAATGTTGAGATATTTTTCTGGGTCATACTAAATGTCTGCAATTTTTATGGGTCAATATAGATTTCCAGCTATTTATCAGGGTTTTTTTAGTGTGCATCTTGTGTAGTTATATTTTTTTGGTATGAGATTTAAGCAGATCAGTTCTTCAGAGAGATACCATCAGTACTGTGGAGGATCAATCAAACAACTTGGGAAACGCCTGTGCTAGTACTGTGGACAAGGATGTTCAGCACTGTGGAGGGATATCATCAATACTGTGGAGGATGTTCAGTACTGTGGAGGGAAACTATCAGCAATGTGGAGGATGTTTATTACTGTGGAGGGATACCATTAATACTGTGGAAGATGTTCAGTACTGTGGAGGGATATCATCAA
Organism: Pelagia noctiluca; assembly: GCA_963924455.1. NCBI lineage: Eukaryota > Metazoa > Cnidaria > Scyphozoa > Semaeostomeae > Pelagiidae > Pelagia > Pelagia noctiluca. Next base: position 2,611,325 of record OZ004330.1, on the reverse strand, counting down.
TACTGTGGAGGATGTTCAGTACTGTGGAGGGATACTATCAGCAATGTGGAGGGTATTCAATATTGTCAAAGGATATCATCGGTCCAGTCTCGTGGAGGATATTCAATACTATGGAGGGAAACCACAAGCGCTGTGGAGATAATACCAAAAGTGCTTTTGGAATGCCTCCACACCCACAGTACTGAACATCCTTCACATTACTGAGAGTATCTCTCCACAGTACCTTTTGAACATCTTTCACAGTACTGCACATATGTTCTCCAGGGTGGGAATTAGATTGGAGAAAGACAAAACATAGTAATATGATCACAGTCAGGATAATAAAGATAATATCAATACATTCCTGAATAACTCCAGAAACAGTACTCTAAATCCAAGAAATAAAGAAAGATTCAGTTTTTAGAAAGTTTTTACTATCTTATTAAAAATTCGTACAAAATGGTAGGGGGATTCCGAGATGAAGTAGGGGGTAATCAGTGTGGAAACACTAATATTTTGATACTGATATGACTCGCAGTCAGGGCTTAACTTGGGTGTGTTGTGTGTGCATTATATCAATATTTCTAATCTTATTATACAATTTTATAACAATATCTAATACTCGAATATCTGTCATTGAACTTATAATACAGTCTCTCTCATTTCTTTTCAAGCTGGATTCAATCAAGCGAAATTTAGGCCACTTTGCACTGGTGGAGTTGTGAAGGAAATTCTGGTCTGATCACTGATAAAAAGAAGTGTCCCGTTGCGAGTTGGTTGGATGTCTTTCTTTGCGAAATAAAGAGAAAATATTCGAAAGCTGTGTTCAATTTGTAAGTGATATATTATCTGTCTATATTTATATTATTACTTCTTCAAGAACAGATGTTTGTTAAACCGTGGAATTGTTTTGGTTTTGAGAATGGAGTTTGGTTGTAAGTTGTGGCCTGTGTGAGTTTTGTGTGGTTTGAGACTGTCATATCGATTCAGGATCGTTACGAATTTTTATGAATATTTTATTTTGGCAACTCAATGAGATATTTATATCTATTTAGCGAGGAATGAAACTTCTTTTTTCAGTAAAAGTTACAAGTCAATAAGCAACCAGGGCTGGAAAGACCAAAAGGATAAGCAACTTCAGGGCTGATGAAATAGATTAAGCATTTTAGCACTTAAAGAGCACATGAAGCAAAAACTTTTATCGGTGGAAATGATAGGTACTATTGAATGATAGAAAACGCCGTTTAAATCATTTTGATATCTCCTTTTGTTTTCAAATTATCCACTTTTTGAAGTATCAAAGGATGACGTCATAATGTTTGAACATTATTAGGTTTATATATGGGGATATAGCTGTATCTCATCAAGGCAAGATGATAGTTGCAAGAAATCTTGTTGCAGAGCTTTATAAATGTAATGCAGGTTATTCAACATGTATGCATGATATTTGGGAAAGCGTACTAATCGATAAGAAATATTGTGATTGCATCTCCCTTGGTAATGGAGTCAGTGTGGTATATTTTCATAACCTTTTACAAACAATGTGACGTCATCAGCCAATCCTACAGAACGGTGGACAACTTGAAAACCAAATGAGATATCAACAAACTTTTCACAGAGTTTCTTATCATTCAACAGTACCTATCATTTCCATCAATAAAATTTTTTGCTTCATGAGCTCTTTAAGCAACTTTTCTGAAAGTCCTAAACTTCGTTTGATCACACTATGTTTAATTTCTAAAAAAAAGCATAATTAGTACTTTAAAAGTTTTCTTATAGGTAGACTATCAATTTAAGAAGTTTGGGGTGCTGGGAAATTTGTTTTTTTTTTCAAGGTCTAAGCAACTCCTAAGCAAACTCTTAGGGCTAAAAATCCAAAATATTTAAGCAACTTTGAGGGCTGGCACCAAATTCGAGTTGATTATTAAAAAAAGAGTGTTAACTTTATTCACTCATATATCTAAATAGATCTTTTATAGGCAATGTTACTCATTTTCTTTAAATTTAAGGAAATTTTCAACTACTAAAAGTTAAGTTTCTTAAGTTTCTAAAAAGCTTTTTGAATCATCGATTCGACAAGAAAGTAGATTGATTCAAAATTTTGGTTTCAGTCAAAAAATTGAGGAGTATATTTTTATGACAACACTGTACTGCTCTGATGACTGTCAGAGGCAAAACTTTGCTACTTATGTTTTGCTATATTTCCAATTTTCCTTGCCATCCTTAAGTTCTGTACCAATGAAAGACTGTTCTGAAGTACTACTCTTATCAGTGTCAGACCCAAAGCTTTAGTAGTTATTAGGTTTCAGTATAGCCAGAAATATTGGAAACATAATGAAACAAATGTGTTCGTTTCATTATGTTTCCGATATTTCTGGCTATACTGAAGTTCTGTACCATCTAAAGACTGTTTTATTAGGTTTCACTATGTTTTCAATACCCATCCCCATCACTATCCTAAAGTGGTAACAATAGGTCTCAAAATATGAAACTTGAAAAAAATAGCCCCAAGTTTGTTTTCATATAGAAAGAATTGTATAAAGAGCATGTTTCCATTGTTTTGAAACAATAGGTGAAATTAATCACTATTATATGTTAAAACAATCAGACACATGGCTGTGAAGTGTGGCTTACAGGTGCTTGATCAAACAATATACAACCATTTTTTATAAGTAACAGAACTCTAGTATTACTCGAGGAATTCTATTGCATTTCTAGTGCTGGAAGTTTCTCTTATGAGATTTGATTCCCAATGAGAGTCATATGTGAAGGGTCCTTGTTCTCAATTGGTGATTTATAGTGGGTGATTGATGGCAGTCATTGGCATATTTTTGCTTCTGGGCTAAAACCAAAAACAATAGATCCCCATTCACTATTGCTTCGCACCGCAGCCCCTGATGTCAGTTTCATGCGGCAACATGTTATTTCTCGTATCTTTTGTGTTTTTCTCATTCTTTCATGTTGGGGGTTTGTCGGAGCAGTAGCTTTACACGTTTATTTTTTAATAAGAAACCGGTTTATAAGAAACCTAGTACTAGAGCCCCAAAAATTTAAGAAACTTTTAGAACTACATCGATATCCTTAAGAAATTCCTAGAAAAAATAAGAGGACTTTCTGAGCCGGAAAGTGATCAACAATACATTTTTGCTTGATTTAAGTTTGCCACACGTTTTTATTTAGAGGAACACTGGATGATGAGTCTACTTGTATTAGTAGGTGGGTTTCACGTACATACAAGAAATATGCGTATCTAATAAGTGCATATCTAAAAATAAGAAACTTTTAAGAAACTTTTAGTACTAGAAACTGATGAAAAATTAAGAAACTTTTAGTACTAGGGCCCAAGCTAGGTTTCTTATAAAATAAAAAAAAGTGTATATGTGAGCAATTGTAAAATGGACATGGTAAACAAATGACCACAACAAATCTGTTCAGAGCTGCTTTTGGGGCACCCTTATTGATCTTTTAGAAATCACAACTTTTGTTCCCTAGTTTCCTTTGAAAAATAAAAATTTGCTCCCAAGGTTTATAAGATATTTAAGAATATTCCCTTGAGTTATGTGAATGGAATACACGCTTTTTATTTCATAAGGAGCCTACCTCAAAGCCTAGTACTAAAAGTTGGTTAAATTTTTTATTGTTCTCCATTGTTACACGAAACAATAGAACAGAAGAATCAATTGTATTTCACAAGAAATTCTAGTTCTAGGTTCCTTAAAAACAGTTCCTTATAAAAAAGCGTGTATGACTGCTAAGTTACCCCTGTTTCCTGACGCATTTATGAGCCATGACAAATTATATTTGTTCCTCTTTAGTCTTTAATGGAGTGAAATAGAGAGAAATCAATAGCTAAACGAAGTTGAAGAAATAAGAGAATTTAACCTTCACCTAATCGAATGTTTCTCATAAAAAAGGGTGGTTTGTTGAATAGTTGTTTTGTTTTGCGTTTTTACAACCACTTTAACACTTCTAACACCTGTCAATTGGAAATGCTTTCAATTTAACACTTGATTGTTATTAAAAGCACTTAACTTATAATAACAATTTATTCTTTTGACATGAAATTGTGTTTATTGTTATGCAGTTCCACCTGTACTAAATTAAGAAATCTGCAAAAGAAGTCTTGAAAAACTGAACAATGCAGCAAGCAGTCTTAACAATAAAATCACTCTGGGAAAGGACTGTGCAGTACTGTGGAGAGTGTTCAGTACATCCTTTTTTAAAAGAACAATTTTACAAGAACACGAGCCTCAAATTTTGCCAGAATTTAAGAACAAGCTAAGAACAAATTGAGGCTGACAAATCTAAGGTCAATATAAGAATCATACTAAATAAGCATGAGACTGAGAAATAATTACAAAACAAGCAGATTGACAGCACACATATATATTAGATGGTCAAGAGAGTCCACATTTGAACCAATTAACACAACTGATAGCAAAAACAGGCTTCCAAATCATTATAAAGTAAGAACAATTTAAGAACATTTCAGGCTGAAAATAGAGGAATATTTAAGAACAGCCAGCTTCAAATCAATTTTACTGGTTCTTATGAAAAAAGAGTGTACTGTAAAGGATATTTAGATCAGCACTGTTGGAAAACCATCAATACACTTGAGGGTGTTTGGTATTGTTAGAGTATCATCAATAGGTACAATGGAGGGGTACAATAAGTACATTGGTGGATGTTCACTTCTTTAGGAGGATATCATTATTAAGTAGTATGTGGTGATGCCATCAGTGTTGTGAAGTATATTCAATAGTGTGGTGATATCATCAGTACAGTAGAGGATACCAGTAGTTCTCTGGTTAACTAGACCCTTTACTTGATCATATGCTGACAAGACAAAATATTTTCAACAATTGTGAAGCTTTGAAAATTGTGAAAATTTGTAAATTAGTACTGTAGAGGGATACCATCAGTGGAAGGATACCATCAGTATAGATGAGAGATACTATCAGTACTGTGGGTGACATTCAGTTCGGTGGAGGGAAACCACAAGCACTCTGGGTATTACCTGCACAGTCCTTGAGGTTTCAGTTCTTTTTTACCTCTTTTCCTTCTAGTTCCACTTCTTTTAGAAGAGGGCTACCTATTGTAGGACTATGAGCCAACCTATCCAGTAGGTCACTTTAATACTTTTTGACACATGATCCTGTACTGTTCTTAGGTGTTCTTACATTGTCTCTTTTTCATCCTAGATTTGAGACATTGTGGGAGTATCATCAGTACTATGGAGGGATACAATAAGTACATTGGTGGATGTTCACTTCTTTAGGGGGATATCATTATTAAGTAGTATGTGGTGATGCCATCAGTGTTGTGAAGGATATTCAATAGTGTGGTGATATCATCAGTATTGTGGAGGATACCAGTAGTTCTCTGGTTAACTAGACCCTTGACTTGATCATATGCTAACAAGAGAAAATATTTTCTAGGATTGTGAAGCTTCTGATAACAAGCAGCCAGTTCGTATGGAGGGAACTGTATTGTAGGACTGATAAGACTTGTTATTGTAGGACTATGGAGCTATGGGCTATCTCATCCAGTAGGCTAACACAATACTTTTTGACATGTAATGTTGTACTATTCCTAAACGTTCTTACGTTTTCTTTTTCATCCTAGATTTGAGTCATCATTCCATGGAATGTACTTTGCATAGCAAGTAACCTTACTCTACGAGATCCAATCTACAAAAACACTAAAAAAATCTCAACGGAACGAGAAAGAACTGCAACATCAAGTCGAACCCAGATCAGATCATACTTAATCATCAATCCAACCCCATTAGCCAATCAAAATGTGGTACATCATCGTCACGTGTCGCAGCCTCCTTTACGCCCTATTATCAACAGCTGCCGTTATGAGCGTCCTAAGTGCCATAGCAACGCCAAAATGGCTGATTGGCAAAGAGGAAACGAGCCAGCTTTATGGAAACAAAACATACCGCCAAACGATCGGAATCTACAACCGCTGTACGTATATTAACAATCTAGTCAAGTCGAAGCTCGAATTGAATTGTGGGATATATGCAAAGTCGTTCATGAAGATTGATTCAGCAGCTTGGCAGGCGTGTATCATTTTCGTAGGAGCAGCGATCGTGCTGTTAGCCAGCGCAGCGGCTCTATCGTTGTTGTCGTTTTGTAAACAAATCTGCTTCAAGAAGTCTGTGCTGAATCTGGCTGGGGTGATGCAAGCAATTGCAGGTACGTGGAATTCATTCATGTTGAGGATTTGTCCGTGTAACTGCCATATATACTGGTGCGGGACGTGCCATTTTTAGGGTACCTTTCTCCACGCTGGTAATTAGGTTAGAGGTATCATTCTTGGTAACTCTAAACGTTGTTGTACACTTACAATCTTTCTTTTATAAGAACCAGTAAAATTTATTTGGAGCTGGCTGTTCTTAAATATTCCTCTATTTTCAAGCTGAAATTGTTCTTACTTTTACAATTGCTGGGAAATCTTTTTTGCAATCAGTAGTGTTGATTGATGCAATGTTTGACTCTCTTGACCATCTGACATTATCTGTGTGCTGTACATCAGCTTGTTTTGTAATTATTTCTCAGTCTTATGATTATTTCATTAAATTTTAGTCTTGAGCCAAAAATGGTCAGCTCAGAATCGTTCTTAACTTGTTCTTAAGTTTTGTCCAAATTTGAGGCTGGTGTTCTTATAAAATTGTTCTTATAAAAAAGAGTGCAATTGGGGTGGCGAAACTTCCATATATGCTGGTACTGGACGTGTCATTTTTGGGATATCTTTCTTCCTGCTGGATATAGATTTAGGTATCATTTTTGGCAACATGGTCATAAACTTTGGGGTATCATTTTTAGGATCACCATGTTTTCAATTTGATAATCTTTAATCATTAGATATTCATTTCCTACTTAATAAATTTTTAGGGTAAATAGACTTGATATGATATATCAATTTTGGGAGAATTTTAGAAAATTCATAAATGTTAGGGTATAACTTCACAGGACGATTTTCATTAATGTAGAGGGAGACCATAAGTACAATGGGTATTATCTCAACAGTGTTGTCCCTCCACAGTGCTGAATAGCCTCCACAAAAACTGATGGTATCCCTCAACAGTACTGATTGCACAGATGTTCCTCAGGTTAATTTTGATATTAATGATAGACGTTAAAACTTCTTTCTCTTGCTCTTGACTCAACATTCAAATCTTTCTTTTCAGGCCTATTCCTTGCCGTCACCCTAGTCATATACCCGGTTGGATGGAACAGCAACCGGATAAAGCGAATTTGCCTGGACCCAAGCGAAGATGCAGCGGTTTTCAAGATAGGCCAATGCCAGCTCGGAATCAGCTACTACCTCGCAATCGGTGGCTGCGTAGGAGCATTTTTCTGTGCCGTGTTATCCAATATGGCGGATAGATCGATGTTTAGTTCTGAGGTCCAAGAAGAGATCCTAGAAGGTAAGAACCTTGTCTGTGTCTTGTAAGGTGAGCAAATCCTAGCCGTTAGAATTAGGTTTGCTGTTCCGGTTTTTATGCTATATATTTGGAAGCATAGAGTGCATGCAGCAAATAATTAAGTTATAACATTAATGAGGTATCGGAACGGGGGGGAGGTTGACAAAAGTGGGAGCTATAGGAACTACGAAGGGTGTAATTCTTACTCATTTTAGTGCTTCTTCATTCTATAATCTATTGTCATCACAAAGGGGAACGTCAGTCTAGAACTGTGGAGTATGTTCAGTACTGTGAAGGACGTTCATCAGAACTATGGAGGTTTTTAAGTACTGTAGGGGGATACCATCAGTTTTGTGGAGAATATTCAGTACTCATGATATCCCCACAGCACTGATGGTGTCCCTTCCACAGTACTGAACATCTTCCATAGTACTGATGGTATCCTTCAACAATACTGAACATCTACTGATGGTACCTTCCACAGAACTAAACATCCTCCACAGTACTGATCATCCTCCAAAATTCTGAACAGACTCCATTGTACTATGGAGTCTGTTCAGTACAATGGAGTCTGTTCAGTATTATGGAGGATGATCTGTACTATGGAGGATGCACAGACGTTCCTCAGGGTCATCATACGCACAGAACCTGAAATGTATTTCACAAAAACTGGAACAGCAGACCTAGTTCTAATAAGTGGCATTTCGTGTTCACCGTATTGTAACGGAGGTTGAAAATAGAATGAAGTTCTGACTTCATTGCCCATCAGGTGAATAAGCCTGCAAAAATATTTATTGTAAACAGTTGTTCGTACTAGAATTGATTGTTCCTTGATTAACGCTATAATATTACTAGGCTATATTACTACCACTGACAGAATAAAAGTAAATATTGGAGAATAAGAAACAAATGGTGTGCATTTTCCTTGTTGGTGTATTTGAAACAAGATTGGACCTAATGAAGATCCTTGAGGTACATCAGCGAGGACAAGCAGAGAGGCATTAGTATATGTATCGTTAATTTGCACAAATTTTTCTCGAGTTCGAAAGTAAGAATATGAATAATCCAAGGTTGAGGCCCCCCCAGGTGTTATGGGGAACAAGGGAACTTGCAATTTTTATTAATGGGAACACGGGAACATCTGGTAACTTCCAAGGAACTACTTTTAAAAAAGGACTACTTTTAAGGAACTGGGGAACATTTCAACATTTCTTTTTAGGGAATATTCAACAAATATTATTGGGAACAAGGGAGATTTTTTTATTTTTTTAGGGAACATGGGAACCCAGACCCCCCTGGGGGGCCTCAAGGTTTGATAGAACTGTGTCTCGAATCCCTCTTATTCTTGTGGGCTACCATCAAGTATATTCTCTTGCTGGTACAAAAATGCTAAAACTTTGACAATTTTCGTAAATAGATGTTGTCATAGCCTTACCCATAGACAGCAGAATTAGCTCTTTTAGGTTCAATGCATTGCTTCCGACATAATTCTGTCTGTGGTAGAAATTTCGAGGCTGTAGTTAAAACTCGTTACATGAAAAGTTACAGAGCCGAGGGCTCTTTCCGATTCATCAAAAAAGGCTGTGGTCTATTTCGGATGCTACCCCTAAGCAATGAAGTGGATCAAAAATCCAAAAATTGCAATTTGTTCCTTATACCTTGTGCTATTGATAAATAACTGTATTATTGCAAATTTGTAGCAACGGAACTCTAATCAAGTTCAAGAAGGTATCGAGCTCCCTTAGAGTAAGAATACAAGTAAACTGAGGAATCTTCTAGATTATGTTGATAACTTTGAAATAAGATTGGATTTAGTAAGGATTCTTGTAGTACACCTGAAAGAATAAGTTGAGAGGAATTAGTATGTGCGTTGTTAATTCACACTGATTGATATCATCTTTCAAAGTAAGAATACAAGTAAACTAGGATATCTTAAAGATTATGTTGATAACTTTGAAATAAGATTGGAAGTAGTAAGGATTCTTGTAGTACACCTGAAAGAATAAGTTGAGAGGAATTAGTATGTGCGTTGTTAATTCACACTGATTGATATCATCTTTCAAAGTAAGAATACAAGTAAACTAGGATATCTTAAAGATTATGTTGATAACTTTGAAATAAGATTGGAATTAGTAAGGATTCTTGTAGTACACCTGAAAGAATAAGTTGAGAGGAATTAGTATGTGCGTTGTTAATTCACACTGATTGATATCGTCTTTCAAAGTAAGAATACAAGTAAACTAGAATATCTTAAAGATTATGTTGATAACTTTGAAATAAGATTGGAAGTAGTAAGGATTCTTGTAGTACACCTGAAAGAATAAGTTGAGAGGAATTAGTATGTGCGTTGTTAATTCACACTGATTGTTATTGTCTTTCAAAGTAAGAATACAAGTAAACTAGGATATCTTAAAGATTATGTAGATAACTTTGAAATAAGATTGGAAGTAGTAAGGATTCTTGTGGTACACCTGAAAGAATAAGTTGAGAGGAATTAGTATGTGCGTTGTTAATTCACACTGATTGATATCATCTTTCAAAGTAAGAATACAAGTAAACTAGGATATCTTAAAGATTATGTTGATAACTTTGAAATAAGATTGGAAGTAGTAAGGATTCTTGTAGTACACCTGAAAGAATAAGTTGAGAGGAATTAGTATGTGCGTTGTTAATTCACACTGATTGTTATTGTCTTTCAAAGTAAGAATACAAGTAAACTAGGATATCTTAAAGATTATGTAGATAACTTTGAAATAAGATTGGAAGTAGTAAGGATTCTTGTGGTACACCTGAAAGAATAAGTTGAGAGAAATTAGTATGTGCGTTGTTAATTCACACTGATTGATATCATCTTTCAAAGTAAGAATACAAGTAAACTAGGATATCTTAAAGATTATGTTGATAACTTTGAAATAAGATTGGAAGTAGTAAGGATTCTTGTATTACACCTGAAAGAATAAGTTGAGAGGAATTAGTATGTGCGTTGTTAATTCACACTGATTGATATCATCTTTCAAAGTAAGAATACAAGTAAACTAGGATATCTTAAAGATTATATTGATAACTTTGAAATAAGATTGGAAGTGGTAAGGATTCTTGTAGTACACCTGAAAGAATAAGTTGAGAGGAATTAGTATGTGCGTTGTTAATTCACACTGATTGTTGTTGTCTTTCAAAGTAAGAATACAAGTAAACTAGGATATCTTAAAGATTATGTAGATAACTTTGAAATAAGATTGGAAGTAGTAAGGATTCTTGTGGTACACCTGAAAGAATAAGTTGAGAGAAATTAGTATGTGCGTTGTTAATTCACACTGATTGTTATTGTCTTTCAAAGTAAGAATACAAGTAAACAAGGATATCTTAAAGATTATGTAGATAACTTTGAAATAAGATTGGAAGTAGTAAGGATTCTTGTGGTACACCTGAAAGAATAAGTTGAGAGAAATTAGTATGTGCGTTGTTAATTCACACTGATTGATATCATCTTTCAAAGTAAGAATACAAGTAAACTAGAATATCTTAAAGATTATGTTGATAACTTTGAAATAAGATTGGAAGTAGTAAGGATTCTTGTAGTACACCTGAAAGAATAAGTTGAGAGGAATTAGTATGTGCGTTGTTAATTCACACTGATTGTTATTGTCTTTCAAAGTAAGAATACAAGTAAACTAGGATATCTTAAAGATTATGTAGATAACTTTGAAATAAGATTGGAAGTAGTAAGGATTCTTGTAGTACACCTGAAAGAATAAGTTGAGAGGAATTAGTATGTGCGTTGTTAATTCACACTGATTGATATCATCTTTCAAAGTAAGAATACAAGTAAACTAGGATATCTTAAAGATTATGTTGATAACTTTGAAATAAGATTGGAAGTAGTAAGGATTCTTGTAGTACACCTGAAAGAATAAGTTGAGAGGAATTAGTATGTGCGTTGTTAATTCACACTGATTGTTGTCATCTTTCAAAGTAAGAATACAAGTAAACTAGGATATCTTAAAGATTATGTTGATAACTTTGAAATAAGATTAGATTTAGTAAGGATTCTTGTAGTACACCTGAAAGAATAAGTTGAGAGGAATTAGTATGTGCGTTGTTAATTCACACTGATTGTTGTCATCTTTCAAAGTAAGAATACAAGTAAACTAGGATATCTTAAAGATTATGTTGATAACTTTGAAATAAGATTGGAATTAGTAAGGATTCTTGTTGTACTCCTGAAAGAATAAGTTGAGAGGAATTAGTATGTGCGTTGTTAATTCACACTGATTGATATCATCTTTCAAAGTAAGAATACAAGTAAACTAGGATATCTTAAAGATTATGTTGATAACTTTGAAATAAGATTGGAATTAGTAAGGATTCTTGTGGTACACCTGAAAGAATAAGTTGAGAGGAATTAGTATGTGTGTTGTTAATTCACACTGATTGATATTGTCTTTCAAAGTAAGAATACAAGTAAACTAGGATATCTTAAAGATTATGTTGATAACTTTGAAATAAGATTGGAAGTAGTAAGAATTCTTGTAGTACACCTGAAAGAATAAGTTGAGATGAATTAGTATGTGCGTTGTTAATTCACACTGATTGATATCGTCTTTCAAAGTAAGAATACAAGTAAACTAGGATATCTTAAAGATTATGATGATAACTTTGAAATAAGATTGGAAGTAGTAAGGATTCTTGTGGTACACCTGAAAGAATAAGTTGAGAGGAATTAGTATGTGCGTTGTTAATTCACACTGATTGATATCGTCTTTCAAAGTAAGAATACAAGTAAACTAGGATATCTTAAACATTATGTTGATAACTTTGAAATAAGATTGGAATTAGTAAGGATTCTTGTAGTACACCTGAAAGAATAAGTTGAGAGGAATTAGTATGTGCGTTGTTAATTCACACTGATTGATATTGTCTTTCAAAGTAAGAATAAAAGTAAACTAGGATATCTTAAAGATTATGTTGATAACTTTGAAATAAGATTAGATTTAGTAAGGATTCTTGTAGTACACCTGAAAGAATAAGTTGAGAGGAATTAGTATGTGCGTTGTTAATTCACACTGATTGATATCGTCTTTCAAAGTAAGAATAAAAGTAAACTAGGATATCTTAAAGATTATGTTGATAACTTTGAAATAAGATTGGAAGTAGTAAGGATTCTTGTGGTACACCTGAAAGAATAAGTTGAGAGGAATTAGTATGTGCGTTGTTAATTCACACTGATTGATATCATCTTTCAAAGTAAGAATACAAGTAAACTAGGATATCTTAAAGATTATGTTGATAACTTTGAAATAAGATCGGAAGTAGTAAGGATTCTTGTAGTACACCTGAAAGAATAAGTTGAGAGGAATTAGTATGTGTGTTGTTAATTCACACTGATTGTTATCGTCTTTCAGAGTAAGAATACAAGTAAACTAGGATATCTTAAAGATTATGATGATAACTTTGAAATAAGATTGGAAGTAGTAAGGATTCTTGTGGTACACCTGAAAGAATAAGTTGAGAGGAATTAGTATGTGCGTTGTTAATTCACACTGATTGTTATCGTCTTTCAGAGTAAGAATACAAGTAAACTAGGATATCTTAAAGATTATGATGATAACTTTGAAATAAGATTGGAAGTAGTAAGAATTCTTGTAGTACACCTGAAAGAATAAGTTGAGAGGAATTAGTATGTGCGTTGTTAATTCACACTGATTGATATAGTCTTTCAAAGTAAGAATACAAGTTAACTAGGATATCTTAAAGATTATGTTGATAACTTTGAAATAAGATTGGAACTAGTAAGGATTCTTGTAGTACACCTGAAAGAATAAGTTGAGAGGAATTAGTATGTGTGTTGTTAATTCACACTGATTGTTAACATCTTTCAAAGTAAGAATACAAGTAAACTAGGATATCTTAAAGATTATGTTGATAACTTTGAAATAAGATTGGAAGTATAACGGATCTAGAAAGAGTGGATCGGAAGAAACGTTGAAAAACCTATTGAGCTCACTGATCTCAAGATAAAGACTGGATCGAGCATCTCTCATTCTGAAATGAAGTCGATTGGCGGCCATATTGGGAGGCCCAATTCAATACATTGAGATTACACTGCGGAGTGCTCTTTCTTTGATAATTACTGGAATGTTATGAATGACCAGCACGAGACTGAATATTCGTGCAGCTTTTGTTTTACAAAGAATCAAATCAATACGATTTCTTTGGCCGCCATATTGGGAGGCCAAACACAAGCCGAAGAAATTGGCTTCAAATATCCGGCTCCAGGAACCAAAGAATGCTCGATCCAGTCTTAATTTTGAGATAAGTGATCGAGCTCCCTTATTAGTACTTGGGATATCATCAGTTCTGTTCATTTATTTATATAGTCATATCCCAATGAATTCAAAAAAACTTTGTGCACAGTTAGGACCAGTCCTTCATTTAGACTATTACAAAGCAAGGAAACAAAGGCTTCAAGACCATTCCCTCTAATGACTATGGTTGAGCTAGTCTTATTAAATTATCCCCAATGTCAGCAATTCAATTCAATCAATTCACTCTAACTCATTTGAAAATGAGACTACAATCACTAAGAGATTGGGGTTGGTAACTGGTTGTTCTTAGCGTCCAACAAATTTATGAATTGCGATAAACTTCGGCTTGTCTAATAATTCTACGGTTTAGCTGCAATGCTTGCCAGAAGTTCTTGGAACACCCGATGAAAATCAATAGATTCTTGGAGAAAAACTTCATGACAATAAACACAAGCGTCAGACTTCCTCTTTTCCTCCTCGGGATCTGGGAACCAGTGGTTAGGACAACTAGTTTCCAGGCCCCAGTGCTTGAGAGTTGTACTCGAGTTGTACCAGGGAAGCAAGATGGCGTAAAGTAGCCAAAAGCATAATTAATCTTCTAGTGATTGCATCATCTTACACTTCCCATCATAAACAATGTTGAACTCTGAGATGGAATAATTGGTTTTAGAACAGGCTTCAAGACCTGTCCTTCTCATGGCTTTGGTTTAGCTACAATGCTTGCCAGAGTTTCTTGGAACACCCGATGAAAATCAATGGACTCTTGGAGGAAAACTCCACGACAATATACAGAAGCATCAGATCCCCCCATCCCCCTCTTCCCCCTATGGGATCTAGGAGCCAGTGTCGTCGTTGGGATAACTTGTTTCCAGGCTCCTTGGCTAGAGAGTTGCATGAGGAAAGTAAGCGAAAGAATGCGAGAATGAGAGGTCTTTATCAGGCCCGTAGCAAGCGGAAGGGGCAGAGGGTATTCGCCCCCCCCCCGAATAATCCTAAAATTCAATTGTTCATAGCATTGTCCCTAGTTTTACTATTGTTCTCGAACAATGGTTGCCCCAAATAGTTTTTCCCAAGCTACGTTGCTGTGTTTATTCACAAATCAACATTGTTCAATAGGGGAGGGGATACTGTTGCTTCGAGTTGAAACATCAATTAAGTGTTCCAACGATTTAGGCAAAATCGTAAACAACTTCATAATTCATCTTTATAATTTATTAAAGTATAAGTATTTAATGTTTACTTAAGAAGATATAATTTAATGAGTGTAAATATTCAGTTTTAGACATCTAGGAAAAACTTTAAGTTTGAATTTGTAATGTAGTTTATTTAATTTAGTAGTTGTTAGTATAAAAATAGCCTTTTTTTAATAAAATACATGATTTGTCTCTGAACTCAACCTTGTGTTTCTTCGATTTTGAGTCTCGTCTTGGAAAATTTTGTACAGAACTTGAGGATGTTGAGAAAAATCAGAAATATTGTGAGACCTAATGACTGTGGATAATAACTACTGAAGCTTTGCGTCTGACACTCATCAGAATAGTACGTCAGAACAGTCTTTGATCGGTACAGAACTTGAGGATGGCTAAGAAAATCGGAAACATAGTGAAAAATAATAACTACTGAAATTTTGCGTCTGACACTCATCAGAGTAGTACCTCAGAACAGTCTTTGATCGTACAGAACTTTAGGATTAAGAGAAAAATCGGAAACATGGTAAAACATAATAAGTATTGAAGCTTTGCATCTAACAAACACTCATCAGAGTAGTACCTCAGATAGATAGTGAAAATGAAGCCTATCGAATTGACCCAAGGGAGGAATTCCACATTTTTCAGACTATAATTCCCGGATGAACTCTGTGTGTTTGCCATAACATTACACTAGAAACAGTCAATACTAACCCCTTCCTAAAGAGTGGATTTCTATATGAGTAAAACTGTACATTCACATGGTGTAACCAAATAACTTACAATTTAATGTTTTAACATTTATGATAAAATGGGCCTTTCTTCTAAAACGCATGCGCAATGAACTAAATTAAATGTGGAATTCCTCCCCTGTGCGAAATCCCGAATCGTTATACCCAGAGATGGATCGTAATCGGCCGAAATACTAAGTTGCAAAAACTTTCTAAAAATACGGCAAGCTAAAAGATTGCAACAATCAAAAAGATCAAATCTGAATGTGCATCTACTGGATTCTGATTGCAGAGAAAAGGCAACTCAGATCACAGAACATCTCTTTTATCGGCCAATTTCGATCCAATTTTTGGGAAGATAATTCTTTAGGTTTCATTTTCTTCATACTCTCTACCCAATACCCAATACGATTCCTGTTCACATGACACAAACTAACCTAGGTCGAACCCAGGCTATACCAACCCAGGTTAGTTTATCTGCTGGGTGATCCCAACTAACCCGGGTTCGCCCCGGGTTAAAATGTGTTGTGTGAACAGGGCCGCAGATATACCGTCCATCTGAAGGCTCCATCTGAAGGCGTATGACACTTTTAAGATGACATACATACCCACCCTGAGGATTATCTGTGCAGTACTAAGTACAACAAAGTACAACAGTCTACGCACTGAGCTTTACGATAAAATTGAAAAATCGGTAACAAATTTTAAGTTTCTCTCTCCAACGCAAAAGTTCATTTATATGCTATCAAGTGAGAATCTGGAAGTGATTAAATGGGTTGCCTGTTTCGTTAAAGGTTCATTTGAAATACGCTGAAGGCGCAAATCACGTGTAACCAATATAGAATATATCAAATTAGAGAATTTGATGTCCTGGTCACTGTTCTCTCGGATATATCTTCCTACATACACCACTCTTTTTACTACAAATTGTTTCGTTCTGTTCGTTCGTTAGTATTGTTAGTATTGTTAGTATTGTTATATTTTAACTATTTTTAACTATCTTCATAACTAACTGTTTATGATGACGCTCCTGTATACAGTGTAGCAAGTTATTATTATTATTTTTATTATCATTATCAGTATCATTAAAAGTACTGTGAAGGATTTTCAGTTGATTTGAGAGATTCCATCAGTACTGTGGGATACAAGCAGTAAATTGAAGGGGGTTCACTGCTGTGGAGGGATACCCTTACCTTCTTTGGAAGATTGGAGGGACGGTGTGGAGGATAGTTTGAGTTTTTCCCTCAACTTCTGCCTTCTGTTGGGGGATACCAAGATCACGGAGATCTGGGCACTAATGCTTATAGAAAGCCGCCATTTTGATAGTAAGCAGACAAAGAAAATAGGACTTTGCTTTTGCAGGTATTCTCGAGCTAGAATTTGTCAAATAACTCCAAATTCATGCTGTTTAGATGAAAGAGCAATAAACTGAGCCAATGCCAGGGCTGTTGCTGGAATAGCAAGTTGTTTTTGCACAGAAAATCGTCGTAGAAGTTGGACTTTTCAAAAGGGCCTAAGATGGCTGCTTCAAAGGTGTTCCAAGTGGGAGATTTGGTCTGGGCAAAAGTCAAAGGATATCCTCACTGGCCTGCAAGGGTAAGATTGTTTGTTTGGAAAATTTAGCAGGGATGGCCGAGTGGTTAGATCACTTGACCCTTGTTCAAAGAGTCCCTCCCTGGTTCGAAACCACCTTCAGACTCAAGTGTGAGGAGTGAATTAGCCAGCTCTCTGTGAAATTCCAGGCAAAAAAGCAAAAGGAATCACGAGGTGTGGTCACATTGAGAGGAAGGACCAGGGTCACACTGCTCGATTAGTTTACCTATTCAGCGGGCCGTTTGTGCTTAGCACATAAACCCATACCTGGCGAAGATAGTAAGCGCATGTGCCTATCAACTATCAATTTTTATAATACCCCCACCTGACCCTATAAATTGCTTTTTTAAGAACCACAAAACCATAATAACCAACATCATGGAAACAATAAGTTATTAAGTTTTGAAAACAATTGTCATCTAATTTCTGGGGTATTCTAGAATTCAGTGTTTGTTATTTTGAATTGCAACGTAGAAATGTTGCCATATGTTGATTCAAATCAATATCCTCTATAAACTTTTTAAATTATTGTGTACGTTTAATTGGTGTATGCTATTATCTAACCTCCCCAGCTTTTGCATATAGGAAATAATATGTTTATTTATTGACTTCCTCATCTTCTTTATATATGTGCTTATGAATCAATTGATAGTCCATAGCAAGAGCCTTCTTTTGATGTGTCAATGAACACCTTTATACATGCTTTTCTTTATAAGGAACCTAGCTCAGGGCCTAGCGGTAAAAGTTCCTTATTTTGAGACCTCTTTTCACCACTTTGTAATTCTAAAATTTCTTTAGTAGTTCCTTAATTTTAAGTGTTTACTTAGTAGATAGGAATAAGTATCGACGTGAGAAAAGCATTAAAACTCAACATTTAGCAATAAACTCATGATAAGGAAACATGAAACATATTATAACATAAAGAAGCTTAGGATAGACCTATAAACGTGATAGCTAGTTACATAGTCATTAGAGAAGTTGCATATCTACACCAAATGAGTATATGCATAATTATTAAGTGTCTTAGTGATTTGACCTTTAGTAGTAAAAGTTCTTTAAGTTTTTCGACCTTTGACATGTAGGTTCCTTATAAAAGGTTCCTTATAAAAAAAAAGCGTGTACAAACACAAGGGAAATAATTAATGTAAAACTTACTCTTGTTCATAATAACTTCAAAACTAAGTCAGGTTGATTTATTTTATCTACTTGTTTCTGTACAGGTTGATGAACCCAAGCCAGACCAAAAAGTTCCTCAAAGGAAATATCTCATCTTCTTCTTTGGCACACATGAAACGTAAGAAGGCCTTTGATATTTTCCTTTTAGAAAACAATTATTAGAACAGATAATAAATAGTCATCAACACTATTTTGTCATTATCAATATCCATTAATTCAAATTTTCCTAGAAGGGGGTGCTCTCTCCTTGATTAGCTCTGCTACTGAGGGGGCTCCTCCATAAGAATTCCTCTTCATACAAATTTCCTGTAGTTATGTTAAATCTCTATACTTGTATTTGTAATTTGTAGCCCGTAGTTTATGTTTAGTATTGTTTAATGTTTTTATGAAATTTGTATGTAGTGGAATTTAAAATTAAATGAACTGAACTGAACTGAACTGATTTTTAAAGCAGCTTTAGGTGTATTCGAAATGCGAAAAGCATCCAAAAGTTTGCAGCCTAAAAATCTTATGTTTGCTTGTAAATATCCTGTTCACATTGGGAGCTTACAAGCACGCCATGTGAACAGAAATATAAGCATTGTGGCAGAGGTGATTTCTGAGAAAATCAACAAGGGAGTATTAAAAGCAAAAATAACCAGAGTGGGTGTGGTTTTTGTGACAACGCCCATTTCTTCATGAGTGCATATATGAAACCTGTGCTCACTCAAACTACCAATGTTGAACCTAAGTTGATCTTAACAGAACAGAACATAAGTAAAAAATAGAACAACAACAATAGTAAAAAGAAGGAAGCAACTTGATGTATGGTCCATGTAGGTCAGTTTAGCGAATATAATCTAGAAATTATAGGGTGCTTATGCCCCCTTAAACTCATCATATATTTTAACAGGGGGGCTCAGCACCTCTGTGCCCCGCTAGAAATCACCCCTGCATGGTACCCAGTTTGGTAGAATATATTTTCCAGTGTTAGACCATGTTTTATGAATTTATGTTTATATATGGCTCCGAAGAAAGAATTATTCAGAGACACAAATTAATGCCTCCACTGTATGTGGATAGGCCCTAGAGTTGCATACATACCTCACAGCTACTGCAATTACCTATTGTGCTTATCTAGTAGAGTAGTTAGCCCACTCACCTTTAGCGGAAAAGATCCTGGGTTCAAGACCTATTGGTTGCATATCAGGATAGTGGTTCCCTTGTTTGGTATATATTTTCCCTGTTAGACCATGCCTTTTCTGAAATTATGCTTTTCATATAGGGGATTCTTGAAGCGAGAAGATAGGGAAATGCAAGGAAAAGTACTTCATCAGATAATCTGTGTGCTTCAAAAAACTGTAGACTATGTCACTAATAACCAAAATGGTAACCCAGCTAGTATAATTCCTGGAGGAACCTTGATGAGATAAGAGTAATTTTTTTTCCTTATTAGGGATTCTTGAAGGCACATAACATATTCCCATATGAGAAATACAAGGAGAAATACTACAAACCTAAGAAGTTGCGGGCTCTAAAGAAATCATAGATTAAATCGCTAGTAACAAAAACAATAACCTAACTAATGTAATATCATGGGGAAAATTATTGAGATAACAGTACTTTTTTCCATAAGAGGATTCTTGAAGGCAGATGACATCTTCCCATATGAGAAATACAAGGAGAAATACTTCAAACCCAAGAAGCTGTGGGGTTTAGAGAAAGTACAGATTAAGTCGCCGATTTAAACTAAATTAAACCAAACTGATAACCCAACTAATTTAATACCCAGAAGAATATTAATGAAATAACGGTACTTTATTTTCCATACAGAGGATTCTTGAAGGCGGATGACATCTTCCCATATGAGAAATACAAGGAGAAATACTTCAAACCCAAGAAGCTGCGTGGCTTCAAAGAGGCTATAGATGAAATCACGAATAACCCAACCGTCACGTACGTCCCTCCTGCGGAAGACACTGAGGAAGATGAAGAAGAGGAAGCTAAGATGGAGGTTGATGATAAGGATGGTGATGGTAAAGAAATGGATGAAGAAAAACCAAAGAAATCAAAAAAAGAGAAAATTGAAAAAGCTGGCAAGAAAAGGCAAAGGAAAACAAAAGACAAAGACCATGAAAAAGTAAGATTTTTGGTTTTCAAAGGTGTTTTTATAAATAAGTTCATATTAGAGCCAGAACTGAAATTTTTCAAGTCAAGTCAAGTCATAAATCTTTTTTCAGCAATAAACAAAACTAATTACAATATACTGGTAAACTAGAAAACGAATACAATTTCCATGATATGTTATTGTATAATTGCATATAATGATTAGTGGTTGATTATGCTGAAGGAAAACTCGCAATGAGCTATCGAGTCATGTGCCCTTCGACGCATTTTAACAAAGACTACAATAAAGATTTTAGTTTTATTCAAACAGAACAGATTGCCTAAGTGAGAGAAAAAATTGAGTACTCAGTGATTGCTTAGTATTTTGTCCATGTAGACAGATTAGAGGCAGATGTCAGAAGGCAAAATAGATTACCAAATATTTGAAGTGAGGTACAGTATAAGTCCAGTTAGTACAGTAAGTTATGATTGGTTATTTTGTAGATTAAAATTCATGTTTGCATATTCTCACTAGGAAAATAAAAAGGAAAAGAAGAAAGAACCGAAAGAAAAGACAAAGAAAAACAAGGTTTGTTTTAAGGCACTTTGAATATTTTCAAGAATCCAAACCTTCCTCAGTGTCAGTAAAACCCATCCTCTAGTTCACAGCAGACCTAGCTGAGGTTTTTCCTTTCTACAAATTTTTGAAATGAATATCTGTACTAATTGGTAGAAAAGGAACAAGAAACTACTGATTTGACAAGCCTGTGATTACTTACTCGTCAGGATATATACTAATTTGTTGAGATGAATTTGTAGTTTCTTGTATCTTTTCTGCCAATTAGTATATCTACACTACTATTATGTATTGAGCAGTATCTTCTTAAAATCGAAGCATTATTTTTTTAAGGTATTGGTTTATGTGCAAGGTAAAAAGAGCCCACTGAATTACAGAGAGCTGACAAGTTTTGACCTCATATTTTGTGACATTGTGTGATGGCTTTAGCAGTAAATAACTATGTTTTGTATCTTCTCAGGTTCCAGTTAAGAAATCAAAAGGAAACTTTGACAAGAATTCGTCTGATAATGATTCAGAAAGCGATGATGACAAACTACAAATTGATGAAAAAAGTGTGCAATCAGATAAGGTATTCTTACTTAGTTCCTGTTCACAGGAACATAGTATAATATGTTTGACTAGGATAAGCTATTAGTCTGTTCGATGACTGATAAATTGCTTTGCTCTTAAACGTTGTAAGAGGGGTTATGGTTAGCCCTTTTGTTCTTGTTGTTATATCGTGAGTTTGTTTTCAGTTGCAGTTCAATTCAATTTCCAAACATTTTTCATGTGAACCTTTTATTACCCTTAGTAAGGCTTATAGACAGGTAGTATTGATAGAGAAAGGGGTTAATTAAGGGGTAACATCAGTAGAAATAGATGCTTATAGAGATGTAGTTTCAATAGAGAAAAAGGGTTATAGAGAGGTAAAATTAATAGGGAAAGAGGTAAATAGAGAAAGAGGTATGTAAGAGGTATAGAGAGGTAAAACCTATATGTAAAAAAGTCATCAGAAGTCTCCATTCAACTCAATACTTTTCACTCCAATACTTTTGAATACTCTCAACTCTACTCAGATCAATTCTATTAATCTCAATTCAACTAAATCAAAGAGCTACCTTATCATTGTTTTGCAGGGAAGTGGAAGTGATGGGTCTGAATTTGAAGGGGTAGGTATTTAATAATAAAACAATGTTATCAGTACAGAACTTGAGGATTTTGAACAGCATCAGAAAACGATACGTTTATCTGATCCAGAAGGAGAACAACCATCTAGCACTCAGTGGCATAACGCAGTTTAGGGCAGCTTAGTTCAAAAACTAAGGGCCCCAATCAAAAAGGGCCCAGAGGGGGCCCAAAAATATTTTTCATCGTGTGTTTTTAACTATACTGTGCATTTGAGGTTATTCCGCCACCCTTTTAAGAGCTTTTTCTTACTAAGATTCCAAAAGGGCCTCAACTGCCTCCTTACCCCACTGCTTGCACTATGTCTTGACTAATTTGACTTACTTCAAGCTTAATCGGACATCAAGAACTATAACTAGTTCTCCAAAAATTGTTCCGTACTGTTGAGGCATACCATCAGTACCTTGGTGGAATACAACCAGTACATTGGGGTAGTGTGCTCATTACTTTGTGGGATACCATTTAGTACATTTGAGGGTGTTTGGTACTTTGGACAATTTCGATAATCTTTGGGGGATCATTAGGTACTATGTGGAAGGATACTATTCAGTATTGTGCATGATGTTCTTTACTGTGTGTGGGGGATAACATCAGTACTGGTAATGAAACTAGAAGTACTGAATATCCTCCACAGTACCGATGATATCATCCCACAATACTGATGGTATGCCTCACAGCACCAAACATCTTCCACAGTGCTACACAGACCTTCTCCAGTGTGGTCTTTTATTACTTGGTTGACCTTAGTCAACACTATAGTCTACCCGCCTTTTCTCAATCCTTGTATCATGACGTTCATATAAGGAGCGTACCTTAGTGCTTAAATAATCTTTTGCAAGATTATGAGCCTGAACTGTACTGAACATCCTCTAATGTACTAATGATATCAATATTACAGTACTGAGCATCCTTCACATTCCTGAATTTCTTCCAATGTACTGAACACCCTCCACAGTACTGAATTCCCTTCAATGTACTGATGATATCCCTCCACAGCACTCATGGTATTCCTCCACAGCAATGATGATACCCCCCAAAGTACTGCTGGTATCCCCCACAGTACTAATGATATCCCTCCACAGTACTGAACACCCTTCAAAGTGCTGCACAGATGATCCTCGGGTTGGTATTTCATCAGTTCATCGATGTTACTCATAAACTGCCTGCCCCCTTTTCCTGGATCCTTGTTTTGGCTCCCAAATAATGCTTGAATGACGTTTTACAGGATTTCGAGCCTAAAGCGAAGAAAAAACGAGTTTCATCTGCTACGAAAAAGAAAAAACAAACTGAAAAGGAATCAACACCAAAAACGAAGAAAAAGATGAAGAAATCATCGGAAAGCGAGAAGGAGGTGAGATTTTTTGGTGTTTTATTGCTTAGTCCTCCACTTAGTCAACATCCCTGCAAGATATCCCTCCACATTACTGCAATATATCCCTCCACATTACTGCAAGATAGTCCTCTACATTGATGCAAGATGCCCCTTTACGTTACTTCAACTATATCCCATTACATTACCGAACACTCTTTACATTACTACTAAAGTCTCTCCACATTACTGAACACCCACCATGTTACTGCTATAAAGTCCCTACACGTTACTACATTGCATACCCTTCACATCACTGTGAACCCTCTGCGTCACTCCTTTAGTCCCTCAAAATTACTGAACACCCTCCACAGTACTGAACACCCTCCACAGTACTGAACAGCCTCCACAGTACTTAACATCCACCATAGTACTGAATATCATCCACAATACTGAACATCCTCCACAGTCCTGAACATCCACTATAGTACTGAACATCATCCAAAGTACTGAACATATCCACAGTACAGAAAACCATTCACAGTACTGAGCACCCTCCACACTATTGAACACTTTCCGCATAATTGGACACCCTCCATATTAGAAAACCCCAGCAGTACTGAACACCCTCCACATAACTGAATATCCTTCACATTTCTTCACCCCTGGTGATTCCATAAATGAATCCATTAGCATTCTGGCAATAAAAATCCTCAGTTGATTTCTTATTCTATTTAGGGTTCTTCAAACGAGGAGGATGACTCTGAGGAGGAGCTCATGAAGAAAAGAGCGCAGCAGTCCTATTTAAAAGAGAAATTACAAGAAGTTCTGAAAGAGAAACATGAGAAAGAAAGATTGAAAGAATTGGAAAAGAAGAAAAAACAAGAAGAGAAAAGGAAAGCTAAAGAAGAGAAAGAAAAGGGAAGGTCAGTCTCAAACTTATTCAAATTGGATTTCACAATGTAGTCAACCTGTGGAACGTCTGTGCAGTGCTGTGGAGAGCGTTCAGTACTATGGGAGATGTCATCAGTACATTAGAGAGATACCATTCTGTACTGTGGGGAATGCTGAGTACTGTTAAGAGATACCATCAGCACTGTAGGATATTAATACTGTGAAGGGACTTCATCATTGCTGCGGGAGTTATCATCAGTACTGTCGAGGGCTATCATTAGCACTGTGGGGAGATAATATCAGTACATTGGAGGTGTCTATACTGTGGGGGATACCATCACTACATTGTAGGTGTCCAGTACTGGGGGATGCCATCAATGATGTAGAGAGATACAGAGATACCATTCAGTGCTGTGGAGAGATACCATTCAGTACTATGAAGTATGTTCCGATGCAATTAGTCTGTTGAGAGTATATAGTACTGTTGAGGGAAACCACAAGCACTTTGGGTATTATTTGCCCAACACTGATAATATCCCTCCACATTACTTAACATCCCCTACCATGTGTATTGTATTCTTTGAACGAAAGAGCCAACCAGATCCTCTCTTACTAAAGAATGCTCATAGGCGGTAAAAATGCACTGCAACAACAACAACAACAACAATACGGACCATGACAACAACAACAACAACAATAATAAACCATCCTGAACTCATATTTTTTAGGGAAAAGAAAAAGTCAGCAAAGAGAGAGAAAAATGCGGAGAAGGCAGAAAAATCGAAAGAAAGAGCAGAAAAGGCTGAAGAAAAGGAAGAGAGGGGAAGAAACGATGAAGTCGAGAAACTGAGGAGAGAAGAAGAGGCGAGGTTGGCCTATGAGAGGATAGCACTCGAATCTGAAGGTATCACCTTTGTACATTTGTATGGTGGCTAGATCTCTCAACCCTTGATCTAAGGGTTTCACTTTCGAAACCATCTTCAAACCTGATACATTTAGTTATGAAGAGAGAATCTGCCAGCTCTGTTAAACTCAAGACCAAAGGCAAGAGGAATCACGAGTTGTTGTCATATCTAGAGAAAGGACCAGAATTGCACGGCTCGATTAGTCTACCTATTCAGCTGGCTCTCTGTGCTTTACACATAAACCAATACCTTACGAAGATAGTAAATCTATTTGTGTATCAACTGTCAAAAGAGTGCCTTGATTATTTTACCTTTTCAGTGGACCCTTTGTGCGTTGCACATATACCAATACCTTACGAAGATAATAAGCTTGTTTAACCATCAACTATCAATGCACTGCTCTGTTAGTCTACCCATTCAGTGAGCCCTTTTTATTTTGTATATAAACCAATATACCTTACGAATATAGTAAGATTATTTGCCTATCAACTATCAATGCACTATTTCCATTAGTCTACCTATTCAGTGGCCCGTTGTGATTTGCACATGAATCAATGCCTTACGAAGGTAGTAAGCGTATTTGCCTTTCAACTAAATCTTCATTGTTTTACTCAATGAGGGAGGGGCCTGTTTCCTTTATATCCTAAAAAATTATCTAATTTCGATGTGTTACATTTTATTAATTAGAGGTCAGCACGCAAGAGAGACTGGAAGAACTCAACGAGAGGCTGAAACTATCTCTTTCATTGGCTAATCCAGTGAGTAATGATTATTTCTGTTTTTAAAGAAAAGTTTTTAAAGCACAGGATTCTTTTCATATTCCATCTAATCATTAAAAACAAAAGTTAATTTCATAGTTTCATTACATTATTGAAAGTGAGCATTCTACAAACTTGGACAGAAGTGCATCCTGGGAAATTTTTGCACTCCTGTAATCTCTCTGAGAAAAACTTAAATCTAAGTTTGTCCATTGGATATTTTCCATTTATTTTTTTCCAATTTTTTTTTCATTAATTTTTTTCATCAATTCTTTTTTCTAATGCCATTAAATCGTTAAAATGAGCATTCTGCAAATTCTATGAAAATTTCCTACTCCTGTAATCTCCTGGGATCAGTAAATTCAATATTCCTACGGGTAATATTTCCATGAACCTATATTCTTCCTCAGTCTTTAGAGATTAGTGATTCGGACATCTCTTCAGTTGTATTTTTTGTTTCTTTTAGGATCCTGGAACATGTCTGAAGACTTTGCAAGAAATTTCTGAGCTGCGACTGACTCCCGAAGTTATTACACATAGTCGAGATATCGTACAAACGTTGAAAAGGGTAAATCATTAGATTGAATACTTGAAGATTCTTAATTATTACCACCCACAGAACTGATGGTATCCCTTCGCCGTGGTTATGATATCTCTCCACAGTCTTGAGTGTCCTCCAGGGAATTAACTTAACACCTTCCATAGTACTAAACCTCCTCCATAGTACTGAACATCTTCCACAGTATTTATGATATCCCTCATAGTACTAGATATCCTCAACAGTAGTTGATGGGATCCTTCCATAGAATATATGGTATTCCCCAAAGTGCTGATGGTACATATCCCTTCACAGTATTGGAAATCCTCTACAAGACTAATTTCTTCCACAGTGCTGAATATCCTCCACACATAGATTTGAGATTTGAGAATTCTTTATTCTTTAACGGCAGCAAATATTATACTTCTTTCAATTATTCATTCTCAAAAGTATTGATGG
Organism: Pelagia noctiluca; assembly: GCA_963924455.1. Classification (NCBI taxonomy): domain Eukaryota; kingdom Metazoa; phylum Cnidaria; class Scyphozoa; order Semaeostomeae; family Pelagiidae; genus Pelagia; species Pelagia noctiluca. The sequence continues at coordinate 2,584,224 of OZ004330.1, read as the reverse complement.
TTCTTCTCCAAAGTACGGATCGTACATCACCCTCCACAATACTGATTGTATACATCGACAGAGTACTGATTGTATCCCCTAACAGTAATTGTGAATTCCTTCAAAAGTACTGAACATCCCTCACCGTGCTAGATGGTATCCGCCACAGTACTGATGATATCCTCTACAGTGCTGAACATCCTCTTCAGTACTGAATATCCTTTGCAGTACTGATGATTTCCCTAAAAGTACTGGATATCCTCCAAAGTGTTGATGATACCCCTTCATAGTACTTAACATCCTCGACAGTGGTTAATGGGAGCCTTCCATAGTACAGATGGTATCCCCCAAAGTGCTGATGGTACATATCCTTTCACAGTAATGAACATCCTCTGCAATACTAAATTCTTCCACAGTACTGAATATCCTCCACGGTACTGATGGTACTGACAATGAAACTTATTTTCAGGTTCGTTATTACAAGGGAAGCCAAAAAGTTTCTTTGAAGGCAGCCACACTTTACAGTCACTTGAAAAGCCAGTTCGTTCTTGCTGGATCAGGTATACATTTCAGTATCATAATCATGAATTCGTTTGATCCCATTCTACTTGAAGGAGTAGTCATTATGAAAATTACCTTTGCTCTTTTGATTGCTAGGATACCCTTCTTAAACTCAAAGGATCTTTTTCCCACTGTCCTCTTACTCTTAACATCCTCCACATTAGCTAAGGGAAATCCTTCATAATACTAAAAATTCTCCACAGTACTAAATGCCCTCCAACCATAGTTTATAGGAGAAGATGGTTTAGAAACCTATTGTTGTATCTTTTTGTGCAAGTTTTTTTAAAACTGGGAATGCACAGTTTATTGTTTTGACATTGTTTTAGCCAACACGGTCATGGTTGAGCGAATAGACCAAAACGCTTCTTTTGGTTCCCTAGCCAGAAATATTCATTATTTAGAAAAGATTTTATAATATTCAGCATCATATTTATGTAAGCAATATTTACATCTAAGATTTTAACAGTAAAGAGAGAGGATAAGACATACGTTGTGCACGTTCAAGTACCGCTTAACATCAACTGTCAAACAAAGACGTACAGCAATATTTATCTAAACCATCTTTTTCGATAAACTATGCTCCAACGTACTGATGGTATCTCCCTACAGAACGAATGATATCCCCCACGGTACTGAACATCCTCCAAAGTACTGGGCAGACGTTCCCATGGTGGTCATCTACATCAATACCAATCCATTCATATTTTTTAATTTTTAGGTGGGAATTCTCAACTCTTCACTCCTCCAACCCGAGCTGTGTTACAGGCTCAGCCTCGCAAATCAGGCATTATGTCATACCAGAAGAACGAGGCTGCAGTTATAGACGAGGTTGTTGACGAGAAACCAGCTAGCAAAGATGGAAACGAGGCACAAAATACCAACTCAGGTTAGAATACAGAGTAACAGTTACTGTTTGACGGCAACTCTGATGACCACGCCATTTTCATTTTTTGTGGAAGAAATGTTGTCCTATGGCTAGGACCCGTTTGGGGTAACCAGGGTGGCTATGAATATAATGCCAAATGAAATTTCGTATGTTATGAAGCCTCTTTGTCAAGGAGAGGTGGTCTTTGATAATGATGGACATGAAAAGCATGTTATTACTGCTAAGCACTACATCATGTTAAACTTGAGCACATTACTTCATGGTGTTGTGCAATACTTAGCTCTATAAATCTGTTTTAAGACCTTTCTGAACCAAAAATCTTAGAAAGGACCATAAACCTTTGTTCTAATCAGTTCAAATAAGTACAATTATGGTTTGATCTAAGATTTTTTATTGAGAAAGGTCTTAAGATATATTTAGAGAACTAAGTATTGCACAACACCGTGATGTCAGGTGCTCAAGTTCAATATCATGTAGTTCGCTCGTTCTTACTCTCTATGTTAAATATCCACAATCAAATAGTCTTTAAGAATACAATAGTTACCAGGGGTCCTGGGGCTTCAAAGAGGCCCGTAGGAACTAAGCAATGCTCCTAATAGGATGATCAGCCATTTGTAATAAATATTGAATTGACTTTTATTTTATTCTCAGATAATGTCATCAACAACAAAGAGCCATCCACGAATGAGGAAGAGGTTGCCCCACGAGAATCTAATGGAATTGAGGCTCATGATAAATCACTTCAAAAAGAATGCGACCTCACTGCAACCTCGGATCAAACCAATACACAGGGTGATCAAACTGATAAATCACAGGATGAACAAGCCAATACACAGGGTGACCATACCAATACTAATGGTGATCAAACCAATACACAGGATGACCAAACCAATACACAGGGAGACAAAGCTGATAAATCACAGGATGACGAAGTTGATACACAGGTTGACCAAGCCAATAACTCACAGGGTGATCAAGCTGAAAATTCACAGGTAAACCGAAATAATAATACGAATTCTGAATCCTCACATAGCGAGAAAAAACTGGATGCTGAAATTGAAGAATCGATAACAAATGGTACTGAGAAAGCGGAAGTAAACGATTCTACGACTTCCGCTGCTGACTTTAAAGACGATAAACTTGTAACTTCCGGTGATATACCGGAAGTTCTTGTAACTGATAAAGAACTCTGTAAGGAGACTTTGGAATTAACTGATCAGAAAACGGAAGTTGTTGCAACGTGATTTCCGGTATAAAGGTGTATCGAATGTAAATTTTTCTCAGACCTCGTTCTCACGATGTTGGACACTCACCCTGGGAACATATCTGCAGTACTGTGGAAGGTGTTCAGCACTTTTATTGGGTTACATTTTGCACTGTGGAATGAAAGCACAAACACTTTGATACTGAGTTCAGTATTGTGGGGGATATATTCACTACTGTGGAGGATGCTCCGTACTTTGAAGGGATACCATCCAGTACTGTGGGAGTCAACCAAAGTACTGAACATCCTCCAAAGTACTGATGGTATCCCTTCAGAGTACTGAATATCCTCCACAGTACTGAATATCCTCCACAGTACTGATGGTCTCCCTTCACAGTACTGAATATCCTCCACAGTACTAATGGTATCCCTCCACAGCACTGAACTTCCTCCACAGTACTAATGGTATCCCTTCACAGTAATGAACATCATCCACAGTACTAATGGTATCCCTTCACAGTAATGAACATCCTCCACAGTACTAATGGTATTCCTTCACAGTACTGAACATCCTCCACAGTACTGATGGTATCCCTTCAAAGTATTGAACACCCTCCACAGTAGTGAATGTTTATCCCACACTACTGAACACTTCTCCATGTATTCATGATATCCCCCCACAGTACTGAATATCCTCCATTGTATGGATGGTATCAATCCACAGTACTGAAGGTATCGCCCACAGTACACCCTCCAGTTTTCTGATGATATCCTTCCACATTAATGATGGTATTCCCATAGCACTGAACAGACGTTTCCCAGGGTGAAAACTAATGGGCATACATTACGTGTCATTTAGTATTCTCTGTAGCTTTTTACAAAGCTCTGATTACTCGGAGCTTTAGAGAGAAACCGTTAACGAAATTGTGTTGAAAGCACAATAATAAAGTTCAGATTGACAAATTAAGCTCTTAATTGTAAGACTTTTCTCGAACAATGTGTATTATTGATAAATAAAGAAAGTTTAGATTCAGTAAATGTTGTAATTTTTTAATGATTTGCAGAAAATCAGTGATATCTGAAATTGTTTTCCTGTCCTTATTTCATTGTTTCGCAGCTCCTAATGAAATTCCCCTTTTCAAAGCCTAAAATATCCTTAGATTTCCATATACCCAATTGCTGAAATTCAAAATTTCCTTGACTCTTTCGTACATTTTACCAAACAATCTTGGGCAGTTTGGGAACATCCAAATCTCTTAATCTAAATCAGATTGAAAACTTTGCAAAATTAATTGCCTCGGCTGCATGATTTAGGCCTTATTCATACTGCTCCGCATTTGTTCTCCTCCGTTTTTGAAAAAGAAAAATGCATATTTTAACACTGCTCTGTTTCCAAGCAAATACCCTTTGAAAATCTTTTCTTTAGGCAAAGATTTTCAACGAAAGAGAGAAATAGAGCATGTGATATTTTCACAAACTGGTTGATTCGTTCGCCGTGAGTCAAAAATTGAATTTTACATGATAAAGAGGCTACAAGAAGTGACGTGAGTTGGACAAAACCCTCTCTTAAAACAGCTGGATTTTGGGGCACTTGAAGTGGGGAGCCTAACAATTGTTCACACGTTTTGTATTCATTGTGTTTGAACCGAAATCCACAGCAACAGTCAACACGTTTAGAAGTATTTCGTGAAACACCATAAGATCAAAAAACCTTCATTAAAAGAACATGGTGGAAAGACAATTATGGCACAAGCAAACATGCTAGTTTCAAAATCCAGCCAATCAGATTCTGCCTAATTCATAATGAACTGAGAAAGGCACAGGTACGATACAAAAGACGAACTGCACAGGAAGTATAATATTAACCAATCAAATCATAGCAATCATAAAATAAACCAATCAAAACACAGCAAATCTAGCATAGACCAATCAAAATCTGAATAAATCTAAATCACTTCCGGCCTTAGTTATTGTCCACTTGATCAAAATATGAACGTGGGATTTTAATGGTGGACAGACTGAAAATGGAGCTCGCTACAATTTTTGTTTTTCTTGGGCTTATTATAGCAGCAACTGCCGATAATGGCCGAAGGCACACTAGATTTGAATACAAACTGAGTTTTAAAGGCCCTCATTTGGTAAACAAGCAAGGGAATGTGCCATTTTGGAAACATTATGGAAGTGAGTATGAAACTTTAATTAGGCTAGGCCCTTATTTTCTTAGGGCCTAAGGACACAATTCCGTTCCTATTATAACCTTTATTGGATGCGCTTTTTTTTACATGATTTCATAAAAAAAGGTAGCTCTGAATGAAGTTTATATACCGGCCGTAGGATCTGGGGGCTAGTAGTAAATTTAATTATAGTACAATAGCTGCCAGAAAAATATATCTAACCCCCCTATATATAGGAAAGTAGCCAGAAAAATTATTTTACGTCCTGGAAATATGACGTCACATGCTGCTTTCTATTCCCCCCACTTTTAATCCAACCCCATTTCCGACCCCCCTGATTGTTGACACTCCCTGTTTATTTGGTACTCAAGAGTATGCAGACCTATCAAATCAAGTCCAAATCAAACCAATTTTTTTTCAGCAATCTCATTATGCAAGCTACATTATTCAGATAGCAGATAGTATCAAGATTTATGATACAAATCTCAGTGGTGGTTTTAGGGGGGCCAGAGGTGCCTGGGCAAAAGAGGCCCTACATAATTACAAAAATTTCAAAATACTGCATGAAATACATTGAATTCAGTTAAATCAAGTTTTTTGGCCCCCCGTCCTCGTAGTCTCTTAAACCGCCACTGACAAATCTAGCAAGACCAAAGTAGCTTAGATCAAGAGTACCTTTTTTATAAAAGCACCTGGCTCTGACAGCCTGTCTGTTTCTTCTGTTTGATTGTGACGTTTCATCAATTGAATCCCCTCTAACCTTATCTAATTCTTTTCTAAGTAAGGGCCTTCAGTTGTTGACATTTTATTTGTTTATCTCAATAGTTTTCGAAATAGCTGATGTTTCTTACCAAGGTCACATCTATTAAATAACATGTATATAGCAAAGTTTGTTTTAGGCTACATATTTCTTTATCAAACTTAACCTATATATTCCATGGGGTACGCCCATTATGGCATTACATGAGGTTCATGCGAAGGGTCTGATAAGGGGTACTACCATATGGCCCAATTTAAGAAAATAAAACAAAGATTTGAGAATATTCCCTGAATTTGCTAGTTTTTTGGAGGGTGGTTTGCTCCAGTTGATTGCTGATTGCTGAGATTTTGGTTCAAATACTACCATTTGAGGGTAGTTGCAAAAATTATACTACCAGATGAGGATGATCCTTAAAATTCTGGCCCTCTTCCACTCAGACAGGACCTCCCTGTTAGTTAGTACCCCTTGCCACCTCTACATCTTCTACACACACACACACACACAAATAGGATTCTTATCCAGATTGGTTTCCCTGCTAGACAAGGTTGACTGGTCCATGGATTCATCTTCTCCAAGTTTATTCATCACCTCTACATCTTCTAATTGAAATCATCTTGCGTTCTTACTTTATTTCCATTGTATTTCATAGGTGCAATTGCTGGCGATGAGCAAGTAAGAATAACTCCATCACTAAAGGACCAGAAAGGTAAATATCCTTATGTATATTTTTGTGCATTTGCAAGAGAGGGGAGTAGAAAGGGACACTAATCTAGAAGATTGATCAATTCCAATTGTGTAACAATTAATTTATATAGAGAAATAGGTATTTAGTATTCTTTTGTCTATGAAATCCACTTTCTGAATATTTCAAAACTTGTTCCTTCTTATCAATAGGATCGGTATGGACTAAAAACAAGAACACCAATGAATTCTGGGAAGTTGAAATTGCCTTCAAAGTCACTGGTAGGGGACGTGTTGGTGGTGATGGTTTGGTAAGATACTAAAGCTATATTCTATCAAATCAATTCTCACTTTATTGACTCATTGACTGTCCATCTCCCATATAAGGATTTAGGATTATGCTGCACAATCTGTGTAAGCTAGCGCTGAGCTACCTTGAAGGTGGGGTCTAATAATCTTCAATCTTAAACCATCTACAAATCTTGCTACATTTCAAACATTTCTATTGTTGACTTGGAACTGTGCAAGGGAGTCAAAACTTTTGTATGAGGAGTATGTTTCTGTAGCTAGTGTCATCCCATCACATGGTTAATTCTTTGTTGTGAATCTGATTTCAAAGCCATCACAGTTAAGCATGTCAATGGCTCCCATTTCAGGAGACTTTGACTATGGTAAATTGAAACAAAACAGATTTGTTTCGTGTAGGGGAAGAACCAAATCTGCTGCTTATAGGGGCATTATGCTACGGTAGTGGAAAAAGTTTGTTTTATAGGTCATTAAAATCATGAATTATTTCTTCTCAAAGGTTGAATAAAGGCTCTAACAAACTGCTGCGAGTGACTTTCAAGGTTCTCGTATTTCATTTTCAACTCTTCTCATTTGTTTTGGAAACCGAGAGACTATTTTGAGTTTTTAGAATGTTAAGATTTCTTTTTAGGCTGTTTGGTACACAGAAGAGGCGGGGAACACTGGACCAGTTTTTGGTAGCTCAGACAACTGGAAAGGAATGGGCCTCTTTTTCGACTCATTCGATAATGATGGCGAGGTTTGTTGATTACATTATCTCAAAATAATTTGCTCCCAGAACTCAAAAAGGTTAACTGTATACGTGTGAAACTAATCCTTCATTGCATGTCTAACCAAATAATTTCTAAATCTATTTAATTCTTACTCTGTCAAGTTGAGAGGCCGAGGAGCTTTAAGCGGTTTGCTATGTCCTAAGTCAAGCTTGATGGTGTGAGGCTAAAATGCGGACGGTAACCTTTGAGGTGTTCTGTTGACTAAAAATACTCAACCGTCCTGTGTAAAAGATGTTAAACTGGGGCTCCCATTTCTCTTGTTGGAAAAAAGACTTCTGGCCTTTCAGATGCTAGTATGTTGAACACCAACTTAAATGACTTACTTGTAATGTATATGAAATGTAATGGCAATATACTGCCAAACCACCAAAAATTCCTGATTTTAACCGTCCATCACAAGCTATTTTTTCTCTAACCACTGTCCGCTAATACATATATTTTGTCTACAGCAAAACAACCCGTATGTTATGGTCATGATGAATGATGGAACCAAAACTTACAATCACTTTGGGTGAGTGTTGCGCCAAAATATTGTCCTTGAAATAACAATGATGTACAGACCATTTTCACAATGAACTAAATTCTTTGAAATATTTGCTAGTAACATTACTATCCTTAATATCATGTGGTTCCAAATCTCAAAAGCATGCTTTGCCCTCTGCAACACAGGAAATGGTTTTTTGTACTTTTATTTGCAACATAATGATGTGATGAAGAAATCTTGCTCACACCTTTCACAGCATATTGAATTAGATTCTGTTAAACTAACAACACAAGGTTTACTCCATGAAGTCTTATTTTTAGTAGAGTGAAATCATACGTATTCAAGTATAGTACATCTCCTGATAAGTGAGAAATTACAAAACAGGCTTGTCGAGATGGACGTTTAGTTTTCCGTATTCTTTTCTGCCAATAAGTATATTTATGCTCTATTATCGTGTATTGAGCACTATTTTCTGAAAATTGGAACCCTGGCTTTATCAACTGAAAACTATGTGCGGTTAACAGAATACGTGAGCATTTCTTCCTGTGAATTCCCATTTGGAACGATTTATTGGACCCTTTTTATGGGGCCACTTGTATGGATAATTAGTGACCAATATGGACTCACCCTAATATATGTTAATTTTTGTTTTTAGTGATGGATTCAACCAGCAGCTAGGTGGCTGCATGAGAGATTTCCGAAACCGTCCCAATCCTGTCCGAGCAAAAATCAGATATTTCAATGGTGTTCTTACAGTAAGTGTTAGCCTTGTGTTTTTTCTTACATCCTTTTTGCCCAAGTGAGCTATTGCAATTCTCATATGCCACTACTATGTCTCAAACCTGGGTTTTACCTATCTGTCTCTAAAAAGGTTTTCAAACCCAAATTTTATCCCAGGGAAAATAAATCGGTCTTTGATTGGTACAGAACTTCAGAATGGTTAGAAATATCAGTTCATTAAAGGGATACCATTAGTATTGTGAAGGATTTTCAGTACTGTGGTTGAGGGATACTATCAGTTCTGGTGAGGATGTTCAGCACTGTGGAAGGATACTATCAGTACTGCATATGATTTTCAGTATTGCGGAGGGATACCATCAGTACTGTGGAGGATATTAAGTATTTCGGAGGGATACCATCAGTACTATGGAAAATGTTCAGTACTGTGGAGGATGTTCCATACTGTGGAGGGATACCATCAGTGCTATGGAAGATACTCAGTACTTTGGAGGGAACTATTAAAACTGTGGAGGGATACCATGAGCACTGTGTTGGAATTCCCTCAGTCCTGCCAGGGTATTTAGTGCTGCGGAGGGAAACCACAAGCACTTTGGGTATTTCTCTTTGGTTATTATTTCATAACAGCCTGTGTTTGTTTATAGGTATTTTATCACAATGGCATGTCACTGAAAGATGAAGACTATGAACTGTGTATGAGAGCTGAAAATGTTCAAATGCCAAAAGAGGGTTTCTTTGGTATTTCTGCTGCTACTGGTGGACTCGCTGGTAAGAATATTTCTTGGTGATTTTCAACTTTCATTTATATTAGCTATTTTTGTCACTTCATCTCACATACTTCTAAAGATGTCAATGGCTCTTATGATTTCATGGCTCTTTTTTAGTTTCCACCCTAGGCAATATCTCTGCAGTACTGTGAAGGGATGCCATCAGTATTGTGAGGGACGCCATCAGTGCTCTAGGGGAATACCATCAGTACTTTGAAGGGAAAAAACAAGCACTGTTGAGATAAAACGGAATTTGTTGTGTTTTCTCTTCATTCAGTCACTTTACATCCTCCACAGGACTAATGATTTTGCCCTACAGTACTGATGGTATCCTTCCACAGAATATAACATCCTTCACAGCACCGAACCTCCTCTGGGTACTAATGGTATCCCCCGTATCACAGATGGCATCCTCCTACATCATTTATGGTATTCCTCGCAGTACTGATGACACTCCCTTCCCCACAGCACTGATGATATCGCTCCACAGTACTGACGGTATCTTTTTACATTACCCAACATTCTCCACCAGTAGTGCAAAGGTGGTGGTTTCTTCCATATTCAAGTTTTAATTCTCTTTCTTAGATGATCATGATGTTTTGAAGTTCTCAACATACAGTTTGAAACAACCCACTGAAGAGGTCAGTTTTCATGCATAAATTTCATTCATATATTTAGCAAGACATTCATTCCATTCATTGATTTATCATATTTCAACCTAAATTGTCGTCAGTTAACTAAAGAACATATAAGTAGTATGATCAATAAGATATGAGATTTTAGATGATGTTCCTGAATATTTACCTGAGAGAAGGACTAAAATTCTTGGAAGACCTTTCAAGTCTCTCTTTGAGATTAAAGAAATATCTCGAAAAAAAATTCTCTTAAAAATTCTTTTTCCTGTGTTTAGATAATTGAACTAACCATCATTTTTCATACTTTTTGACAACAGAAAAAGCCAGAAAAAACAATCTCCGAAGACGAGAGGAAGAAGCTCACAGAACAATATGATCAATACGCACAACAATTGGAAAAAGAAAAAGAAAGGTGAGGGATCATTTTTGAAAACAATCCTTCATTTAAATTCTCTTGCCTAAAAAGCCAAATTTATAACCTCTTTTCTCCATCAATCTTGCCTTTGTATTAGCCCTTTCTCCTATGCGAACCCTTTTGAGCCCTTGTCAATTTCCCTTTTCAATAAGCCACCCCTTTTGCCTTTTCTCTGTCATGTTTACCCCTCTATCACTCTTATTTCTCTAATTCTCTGAATTTCTCGATAAAATGTTTAATGTAGTACCCTTCTGTATCATCTCTATAGCCCCATTTTCTAACTCATCATTTCTCTATTTGTGTCCCATAATGAACTTGCTCCAGGCAAAGCACAGTCACAACATATTCTCCGAGTTTCGACTTTAGCATCTTGCCGACTCCAAACCGCGGGAAAATTGCAAATTAATTAACAATCGTCAAATCTGGCGTCAGCAGTCGAATTATGGCGTAAGAAGTCGAATAGTCTGTCGTCAACAGTCGAATACCTCTGTTGACTTAAAAACTGAAGCCAATGCAATGCGTGGGAAATTCGCTGTTTTGAATCTGGCGTAACTAATAGAATCATGACGTAATCAATAGAATCGTGGCGTAATCAATCGAATCGTGACGTAATCAATAGAATCGTGGCGTAATCAATCAAATCGTGGCTTGCGCAGTAAACTGCTCAGTTCTAAAGCAGCGGGAAACTCTGTTTTGGTTTTGCATAACTTCTTGAATAAGTGAGTCAGTGAATGAGAGAGTCGATGAGTTTCTTTTCGACGTGCTATCCTGACTAAGGCTGGGCCTTGATCCCCTTGGCACCGTAGCATACACTGTATTACTACATTAGTATGAGATTTTAGTGTGTTTATTGCGACCATTTGTGAATGAGTGGCTCTCTGTTCTACTAGCTAGCCAGCTAAATTATACATCCTCTCAGAGCCGGAGTAATTGATGCTTTTTTTTTCGCTTTTTAGTTTCAAAATACAGCATCCTGAGAAATTCCGCCCAGAAGAAGGAAAAGTAAGTTTTACGTTTGAATTAATGATCAGATTTGTGAAAAAAAGAGAATAATGGGTTTACCATTTTGAAACGCTTTGTCAAATAGGTATGGGTAGATTGCAGGAAATGGTCGACACTCTGCATCTTTACAAACCTCTTTCATGGTTGCCCACTCATCAGGAGATGTGGCTACAATACAGAATTTCCTACTTACATATTAAACATCATATTTATGATGTATAGCAAATGGACACGATTGAAGTAGGGAATTCGTTATTAGTGCATCTCCTGATGGGTGGGCAACCACGAAACAGGTTTAAAAAGATGTAGAAATTAGTCTCTTGGCTCTTTCTTTACAACATATATTAGTAATTATGTTATTATGCATTGACTGCTATAAATCAAGAGATTTTGGAGATACTATTCCTTTTTGCAGCAAAAACCTTATTTATGTTTATTGAATGCATCTAAATAATGATAATCTAATACCAGACCCATTGAAATTTTATCATTTTATTTTCAGTACGAAAATGTTTACGATAGAGATGTCAGACTTATATACGAAGGACAATCATCAATCCACAAACTTGTTGGGTAAGATATTTATTCGATTAAACTCTAGACCCATCTTCACTGCAATCGCCCGGTTAGAATTTCACAATTGTCTTTCTGCGTCAAACAAAGGGTTGGTGATCACCTTGGGGAATGTCTATGTAGTACTTTGGAGGTTGTTGAGTAATTTGGAGGGATACCATCAGTACTGTGGAGAATATTCAATACAGTGGAAATAATACCCAAAGTGCTTTTGGTTTCCCCTCACAGCACTGACTATCCTGCGTAGTATTTGGTATCCTCCCACATTACTGATACCCCTTCAATGTACTGATGGTATTCCCCACAGTACTGATGAGGGTCATATTGGGGGAGGAGGATCAGGTTCCCCTTATAGAAATCGCAAATGTTCCCTCATTGTTCTAAGAAGAAATATTTGTTTTTTGTGTTCCCTGATCCTTGCTTGCTGTTAATGTTCCTTGTTCCCTGTTTAATTTGTCTCATGTTCCCTTGTTCCCTTTTTAATTCTGGGCATGTTCCCTATATGATCCTCACTGATGGTATGCCTCCACGGCTTAAGGCATCCTCCAAAGTAAAGAACGAGAAGAACGGAGGCTTTTAAGGGTGATAATTGGAAAACACATACTATTCAATATTTTTATCAATTTATTTCATTTTATCTTTTAGAACCCTTCATGGAAAAACTGGTGAACTAACGACACAAGTCAACAATCTACATAATGTCGTTGCTAAGATACAAGCAGGAGGCAGCGTTGGGGCATCATCCGGGAGTGCAGTGACGAGGCAAGAATTCAATGCATTGCTGAGTTCGCAAACTGAATTGAAAAATAGCATTGCAAATCTGAGGTATGTTTGTGAGATTTTTATTTTCTAATTCATTAAAAAAAATTAGAGTGATAGAGCAATAGAAAAAGTCTTTGATTGGTACAGAACTTGAGGATAGCGAAGAAAATCGGAAACATAGCGAAACATAATAACTACTAAATCCTTGCTTCTGACACTCATCAGAGTAGTACGTCAGAACAGTCTTTGATCAGTACAGAACTTGAGGATGGCGAGGAAAATCAGAAACATAGTGAAACATAATAACTACTAAAGCTTTGTATCTGACACTCATCAGTGTTGTAAATTAGGAAGAGAACGAAAATGAAACCTAGCGAATTATTATATTTAGATATAGATCGAAATTTGCCAATTTTTTCTCACTCAAACAAACCAATCATTCACTTCCTTTCTGGTTGGCCAATTTTGATAGCTGGGAGGGAAAGTTATTACTGAACATCCTACACAGTATTTATGGTATCCTTCAGCAGTACTGATGATATCCCTAACAGTACTAATTATTTTCCACAGCACTGAATACCCTCCCGTGTACTGATGATATCCTCTATTTATTTCAGGCTATCGGTGGATAATCTCAAAGGAGCCACTGGACAACATCCACAAATGGATGAAATGCATAAAAACATGAAAGCTGTTTTAGAAAATGTTGGTCATTTGGTTGCCAAAAGTCAGGTAATGAATCCTTAACAAAGTTTATAGTTTATACTGAGTATACACGCTTTTTATTTCATAAGGAACCTACCTCGAGGCCTAGTACTAACAGTTCCTTAAATTTTCTAGTGTTCTCCATCGTTACAAGAATTAAACAATCCATCGTAATTCACAAGACATTTTAGTTCTAGGTTCCTTATAAACAGTTCCTTATTAGAAAAAAAGCATGTATGTCTTATAATATTGAATATCTTCTTTTGCTACGACAAAACGACGCGATATTGATATCCCAAAGCTAAACTTAGAACTTTAAAAAAAAGCTTGATTTATTCTGGTTCTTTATTCTAGAAATAACTAGAATGGGTTGGTAATTTCATTCTGACTTTATTCTGATAGATAGGGTAGAAATTTCAGGGCTGTAATTTTACCACCTAAAAAGTAAATCGTACGTCCAAGTTTAATGAGTTGCTGCACAACCAGTGTGGTGATAACCGGGAGGACACATTGGGTCTCTTGATCACATACTTATATTTTCTTATTTTTGTAATTTCTTGAGCACTCTTTGTTTAACCAACGTTTATAAAGATAGATGGTTTAGAAACCTATTGTTGTATCTTTTTGTGCAAGTTTTTTAAAATTGAGAGTGCACAGTCTTTTGTTTTACTATTGTTTTAACCCACATGGTCATGGTTGAAAGAATAGACCAAAACGTTCCTTTTAGATCCCTATCCAGGAATATTCGTTATTTAGAAAAGATTTTATAATATACAGCATCATATTTATGTAGTCAATAGTGAAATTTAAAATTCAAACAGTCGAGATAGAGGACAAGACTTACCTTTTTAATACGTTGTGCACGTTGAAGTACTGTTCAACATCAACTGTGAAACAAAAAAGTACAACCATAGGTTTCTAAACCATCTACTTTCTGCATAGCTAGTGTTCTGATAACCTGTAGGGCACATTGAGTCTCTTGATCACAGACTTGTCACTTATTTTTATAACTTCTTGGATACTTTTTTTGTATCTTGGGTCACAGTCTACCATTTTACTTTATTTTGATATCTGACATTCTTTTTATCTATTTTATATCTACTTTTTTATAACAGGGCTTCTATTGATAGCAGCTAAGATGTTGTAGCTGATTGAATAACCCTTTATAAATAATGTATTATTATTATTATTATTATTATTACTTAAATACGAAATTGGTTTGAAATGAAATTAAAACTTACTTATTTACTTATTTTAGTTGTCTGGAGCTCCAAAACAAGAGAAGAAGATTGAGTGTCCCAAAGTGAACTGCATCAGTGGAGGGTATTTCGTGTTTTTCATTATCGTACAAGTAGGCATAATTATGGGGTACATCTTTTATCGAAACCACCAAGACCAGGCGGCCAAGAAATTTTATTAAAATTGATTTAGAGTTGGTTGGTACTAATTCATAGTCAAGATATGATCACTGCGTAATTATGGTACCGTAGTATGGGGTAAATAGGGACAGGAAGGTGAATAGGGACAAAAATGTTCAGCTGAGACAGTTTATGATGGACTATAAACAGTTTTTTTATTTAGTTGGAATCGTACTTTGTGGATGATGAATAGTGATGTTTAAAAGACAAGTTTCTGGTTAACAAATACACTACAGTAGTGTGGGGTGAGTAGGGACAGGATGGTGAGTAGGGACAGGAAGGTGAATTGGGACAAAAACAGACAAAAGATTGTTGACATTGAAGATTAACTCAGAGGTTTCTGATAGTGACCCAATAATATTAAATATGATATAAAGATCAAATTGTTTCAAAATGAGAAGGCTCTGTAACTTTCGCAGTCCGCAATTTTGTTCCTTTTTGTCCCTATTATATTAACCCCAAACTACGGCCCCCTGTTCCTATCTCAAATAAACTTTGAAATTCCGATGTGAAGCCATGTACCTAGGACGCACTTCTCAACGGTTATGCTATAGGATAAACAACACTCTCCGTCAAAAGACTGTGCCACAGCAAGAACAACCATCTTGCGGCTCTAAAAATAAAAGAACTCTCCCTAAAACATGACTCTGCAATAGGTCAACATTTGCTCGACAACCGAGAATGTGCTAAAGCCTACAGTGAGAATTGTTTTCGAATAATTGGCAGAGCAAGATCTACATTTCACTTAGGTATTTTGGAATCAGTCTACATAAAAACCAGGGATCCCCTATTGTGTAGACAGAAAGAGTTCGTTTTTGCCTTAGGACTCTTAAAGTAATCCTATTGGTCAGCTCACTGTATCGTGGGTGTTGATTGGTTTTCCTACACTATACCAATCATTCACCTCTTTTGAGATTGGCCTATTTCGATCCACATCTGGGTATATAAATCTGTTGAGTGTCAGACGATAAGCTTAAGTAATCCATGTGTTTCGCTATGCCTCCAATTTTTCTGACTTTATGGAAGTTTTGTGCCGATAAAAGATTGTTCAATAATTGTTCTCTGTTCCTAGCCAAATCAACTGTTGGTAACAAAACTTTAAAATGTGCCAAATGTGCAACGTCTCAATCTTGCGTATGGTTCTTTGATTTTAGGTTTAGAATAGTCTAGGCAAGTGCCAGAACCCAATTGAGAAGTTTCTGCTGACTTAAAAAAAGTTCTGGGAACCTAACTTCCATGTATTCTTTGCAGCTCTAGTGTAACGCCTCAATCTTGCTTATAGCACGTTAATTGAGACAATTTTTGAGAATGAAAATGACCCGATTACGACTCCAGGTATAGAGGTCATTGGTTCGAGTCCTACTCGGGTCATTTTCATTCTCACAAATCATCTCCATTGATTTTCAAAATTCTCTTTCTTTTTAAGTTATAATACGTTCTTAGACTACAGGTATAAAATGGTCTAGTCAAGTGTCAGAGAACCATTATTACGCAATAGTGTTCATATCTTGACTATGACTTTATGCTAACATTTAGAGACGTTTTTATCGAATTTTCATACAATGTCATCCAAATTATTCATCAGTAGCGATTTATATGTTACGTGGTTACATTTTTGCTCGTTGCTCCCATGCTGTAAAGCCTAAACGGTTACGAATAGTGTTCAAGAGGGATATAATATCTGACAAGGCATTGGTGTATCATTCACATAAATTGGATGCGCTTTGCTAACATTCTTGCAATTACAGAAAGGTCGTAGTTAAGGTTTCGATTGATACAGAACTTGAGGATGGGAGGAAAATAAAGGAAAAACTAGAGTGAGGAATATGTATTTTGCAAGGCTGACATTCCAGCTAGGAAATTTGGAGTCTCTCTACATCAAAAGCCATGGATGCTATATGGTGTTGACAGAAAGAGTTCGTTTTCTCTTTAAAACTCTCTCACTCACTGGACTCCAGATGATGATTATTTGTTTCTCACTATACCTATCATTAACCTTCTTTTTGTTTGACCAACTTTGATCCACATCTAGGCGCAATATATCATTAGGTTTCATTTTCGTTCTCTTTCTGACTTACTGATGAGTATCAATTTCAAAGCTTTAGCAGTTATTATGTTATGCTATGTTTCCGATTTTCTTCGCCATCCGCAAGTTCTGCACCGATTAAAAATTGTGTTTGAAGTCTCATAACATTCAGAATTGAGACTGATATATATTTCCATTCTAAGAAGACCTAACGTTGTTTTCACAGTTATCCGCGTTTTGTGTTCACAGTTGCACCGTTTTCGAAAGTATGCATCTTTATTTATGCATTTAAATAGGTCCCAATTTGAAGCAAGATGCATAGCAATGTGAACGCAAGGCCAAAACTGATGGTTTCGCTCAATTTTCACTCCAAAACGGAGCCATGCGAACGCAAGGCCAAAGCGGATACGATTCACTCCATTCTCACTCAAAAAAGAAGCAGTGTGAATGCAAGGCTAAAATGGTTCAACTTTTCACTATTTTCACTCAAAAAAACGGAGCAGCGTTAAACGGAGCCTTTCAAACAAACAAAACAAACCGATTTCTGCTCCAATCCAGCAAGTTACCTCACCAATATCTATAACCGTGACTTGATCCCAACTAACCAATCAGCAACCAGGTAAGCTTTCAACCAGCCAATCAAATCCCGTTTTCATTTAAACGCACCAATCAAAACGCTTGCTGGTACCCGCCATGGCCATGAACAATCAGTGAATTGCTCACTGAATCACGGCCTTGTTTTTAGCCTACGTTATCTCCGAACTATCTGCAAGGATTTGGAGAAATCGAGAATTTTATTAAAATTGATAAAAATCGGGAAAATTTTGCCTTTTTTATGTGATTTTATTTGCAAGTTACTCGGCAAAGTGGAGAAAGAAGTAAAGTTGTGGAAATTATAACTCGTAATAATAATGAGGTTCTACCTCGCTTTTGTTGTTTTGCTGTTGTATCATGTGAGCGGGATATGGAGTAGACCATCTGAAGGTATGTTTGCAAACTTTCATTTATTCGAAGTTCAAATTATTGCCTAAAAGAAGGGGTAAATCATAAAGTGGGTTTGACCCCCTTCGTAGAGCTGGGGTTCGTAGAGCTGGGGTTCCAAGAGATTACCGCCTGATTAATGTGTTCCCTTACTGAGCTATAGCTTTTTTATTATTGTTATTATTGTTTTAATTTTCTCACCGAGTTTGCAAACTTTTAGTTATTCGAAGTTCAAATTATTGCCTAAAAGAAGGGGTATGTGA
The DNA here is from genome assembly GCA_963924455.1 of Pelagia noctiluca. Classification (NCBI taxonomy): domain Eukaryota; kingdom Metazoa; phylum Cnidaria; class Scyphozoa; order Semaeostomeae; family Pelagiidae; genus Pelagia; species Pelagia noctiluca. Next base: position 2,566,131 of record OZ004330.1, on the reverse strand, counting down.
TAACGTGGTTTTGACCCCTTTCGTAGAGCTGGGGTTCCAAGAGATTACCGCCTGATTAATGTGTTCTCCAACTAAGCTATTGCTTTATCATAATCATTATTGTTATTATCATTTTCTCACTGAGTTTGCAAGTCTATTTCCAATCTAAGTTCAAATTATTGCCTAAAAAGAGGGGTACTGCTGATTTGACCCCTTCTTCGAGCTGGGATTCCATTTGATCATCCCAAACTAATGTGTTTCTCGACTGAGCTATTACTTTATTATAACTTTTATTATTATCATTTTCTCACTGAGATTTAGTCACTGACTTTGATTAAGTTTACATTCATTCGAAGTTAAAATCATTGCCTAAAAGAAGGGGTATGCCATAACGTGGGTTTGACTCCCTTCTTGGGGCTGGGATTCCATGAGATGACCCCCTAATTATACTGTGTTTCCCCAACTGAGCTATTACTTTGTAATTAATATTATTATTATTATCATTTTCTACCCGAGTTTTCCAATTTATTTCTTTCTAAGTTTGAATCATTGCTTAGAAAGTAGGGGTGGTTCTGACGTAGATTTGAGCCTCTTCTTGGAGCTGGGATTCAATGAGATTACCCCTGATGTGTTCCGCAACTGAGCTATAGCTTTGTTATTATTGTTTTCAATGTTATTATTCTAATTTTTTCACTGACATTTTCTTCCTGAGTTTGCAAAATTTGTATTTTTTAAAAGTTCATATCATTGCCTAAAAAGTAGGGTATTTTATAACGTGGGTTTGACCGTTTTTTTTGAAGCTGGGATTCCATAAGATTACCCCCTAATAAATGTGTTTTCCGACTGAGTCATTGCTTTTTATTATATCATTTTTCCACTAGATTTGCATGTTTATATACTTCGAGATTAAAATCATGGCTTAGAAAAAAAGGTAGTTCTGGTGTAGATTTGTCCCCTTCTTGGAGCTGGGGTTCCATAAGATTACCCCCTGATTAATGTGTTTCCCAGTGATCCCTATGTTTGAATGCATGTCAGTTCATGGTTGCCACTACAGACCTGTTGCAACAACTAACGCTTTACTAGAGCAAGTATGTAGTATGTAAAAATCGGTGTTCCCATTTTTAGAGGGACAGTACTCGATATATTTGTAGTAGAGCAGTGAATGCAGTTATTAGCAGAAAACAGACAAGAAATCGTATTCTATAATTGCTGCAAGCCTATTTTGTTATTGCTCATACATCAGGATATGTACAACTTCTTGTCTCTTCTCTGCTAATAAGTGTACGTAGTGTGGTATGAATGTACGCTCCATTCGTATTTGGAATTATTGCTTTGCTTAGCTAGCTCAGCTTGATATGAAGAGAACTGGTTTGGGGTCCCAGGAACAATTCACGGAAAAGAAAATGGATGAATACCCAATCAGGAAAAACTAGATTTGGAAATTTGAACAAATCACGGTAAAATGACAGTAGCAATGATGATTAGCTAAGAATTATAAAGTTGGCTCAAATCCATGTTAGAAAAACGATAAGGATGAATACCCAATCAGGAAATTTGGAAAATTTGAACGAATCACGATAACATCAACAACGATAGAAGAATTATGAAGTTGGCTAAATGAAACCCAAACAAGGCCTAGAGTCGAGTTAATTGTATTCTTTAGAACAAAAGAACTAATTTCATCCCTTCTTAGTAAAGTTGCCCCAGGCTGCTCCCAAGGAAGGTGAAAAATTAGAAGCATAGCGAAAGCTTTTCGCAACTACGAAAGCTTTTGGTCTGACAAGACACTCATCGGAGTAGAGCTTATGACGTAATAGGTTTTTAGTCACGTGATATACCACATATTTTTTGTCATATTTTGATCCATGTTATTCTTAGTTTGCTACGAGAAGCAAAGCATGGCCTAATTTTCTGCACTTTCAAAGCAAAAGTCTTTCTGCAAACTTTGTCATGTTTTTCTAATTCCGGAAAGATGGAGCATTTGATTAAGAATGTAGGAAACTGATTTCTCTGCAGCAACTTTGAGTTTTAATACGTTAAACAAGACAAAAGGGTATGTATGATAAAGTGGGCGGTAGCCAAATATGCCCTGCAGTAGGCCCTTTTAGGCCTAAAAATTGTTTTTTTTTCAATAAACAAGTCAATTAGTAACCAGGGCTGGAATGAACAAACCAATATACAACTCCAGAACTCATCGAAATAAATCAAGCTACAAAGCACTGAAGCAACTATGCTGAAAATGCTTAACCTTGATTGATAACACTATCTTTGTTTCATTGTTACCTAGGGTGGATCTGTGTCTACAAGTTTGTTTTTCAAAATCTAAGCATATCTTAAGCAACTTTGAGGGCTGGGACGAAAGTCCAGTTGCTTATTAAAAAAAGGTGTGAGCCAGCTACCAAAAGAGCAGGCTCAGAAGGTTGGTTAAAAAAGATTTTCCAAATCCTGCATCTATCAAATCAAAATATTTTTCTACTAGGAGAAGATGGTTTTCGCAGACTTCTAAGAAGATCGGCTCTTTCAGATAAATTTGACCGCCCCCTTATCAGGGAAGAACGGGGAATTGAAGGTAGGATTCTCTTTCTTTAAACATACAGATATACCACATGCGCTAGGAAAAACTAGAAATGTTGGATGAGCCACCCATTAAGTGCAGTGATAGCCAAATGGTTAGATAACTCCACCCTTGATCCAAAGGTCTTATATTAGGTTTGCAATCACCTTCAGACCTGCCGCATACAGGACAAGGAGAGAATTTCTCAGATCTCTGTATTTCCAGGCAAATCTTTGTACTTACAGAGACTACTATGTGTACCAGAAAAACCTAAACATGTTTGTTTAGCCACCATCAATGAAATATAGCCTGGGGGAAAATAGAACTATTTTATATTAATCAGTGTTGGTGCCAGGTTTCTTCTGAAATAGGGGCTAGAACCTCCATCAAGGGGGCCGTTTCACATAAAACTTCAAAAATTTGCTCCAAGACCTATGAAATGTAGTATATCATCTATCCTCTGACAGAGCGGAAACCTCACCCAAAAGGGGGGCTCGCTCCCCCTGGAGTACCAATGATGTTGATGCCAAAAAGACCAAACTAGATATGGTCAATTTCTGAAATTCCACCAAAGCAGTTGAGAATAGGTATTCCAGACAAAGCTATCTCCAAAATAGCCAGAAATATCGGAGACATAGTGAAACAAATATATTGTTTAGTACTCAAGCTTTTCATTTGACACTTAACAGAGTAATACGCCAGAAAAAGTTGATTGGTTTTCCCACAATATACCAATCATTCACCTCTTTTCTGATTGGTGTATTTCGATCCACATCTGGGTATATAAATCTGTTAGGTTCATTTTCGTTCTCTTTCTGAAGTATTACTCTGTTGAGTGTCAGACGAAAAGCTTAAGTATAAAATCCATGTGTTCGTTTTGTGATGTTTCCAATATTTCTGGCTATTTTGAAATTTTGTACCATAGACTGTTCCATAGCTATCTCCCCTTTTTTAAAAACCCTGCAGCTTTAAAAAAAACAGAATGGATTAAATTTAGCCCCTTAAATTCACTCAAACCTTGATGATATGATCATGGGCTCGAAACCACCTTCCAACCTGTCACATAAAGTGTGAGGGGAAAGCTTTATGAGTTTTTACAGTTGAATTGAGTTCTGTCAGAATCAAGGGACTGAGTTTTAGTTTATCATAGCAGGGAGCTCTTCATGAATGGGGTTCTTGTAACAGAGCTGTTCTGTATCATCTTATATATGTATTGAATTTTTTTGTTTTAGATGATTTTGAAAATCTGGATGACACTGTCATCACAAGAAACCGAAGGTCTAATGAAGGTATGCTTTGATTTTCTGCTTATATCTACCATGCATGGAAATAAAACAAGGTGTTCCTCAAGACTCAACCCTTGGGCTCTTTCTATTAGAAAGAGTTGGATGATAGAAAGAAACCAACTTGTCATGCTTTTATGAGAGCAAAGGAAAAGGGAGCAATGCATTATTTCATTATTTCACTTTAATCAGGTGAACGAATGGAGATTGTTGTCCTGTCTTTCCCCTTACGATCACACAACTTATTCTCTTGAAAACTACTGATTTTCATAATCATATCTATTTAGTGGCTTGCCTATTATGGTCTAATGTTTAGATGGTACAAAACTTCAAAATAGCCAGAAATATCAGAAACATAGTGAAAAGAACACATGGGCTAATTAAGCTTTTCGTCTGACACTCAACAGAGTAATACGTCAAAAAGAGAAAGAAACAGAAACCTTACTGATTTATATACCCAGATGTGGAATGGAAAGCTGGTGTTTGTTTTGCAATGTTTCCGATATTCCTGGCTATTTGCTAATATTGTGGATATTTTGAATCAAAAAGCCTTTTTTGTTTTCAGATAAATTCTACCAAACGCTGTTGTCTAGGACAGAATCAAAACAGCAAGGTAAATAACAATCTCTTATACCAAGGGGGCCAAAAAATGTAACAGACCAGATATGCTGGATCAAAATACTTTTGAGAATGACGGAGGGGTTCCACAATTATAACTCCTTAAAAACCTTGTACACTTTTTGTAGAAACCTCATTTATACCAAGTTGGCAAAAAAAGTAACCTTATCACTCCATAAACATCTCATGAAATTTTCCTTGAAATCCTAATGTTGAAGTTGGAGTGAAAAGCTCTCGAGGACTGACCAAATGTAATAGTTCCAAATGCCATTCTCCTTGTTATTGCTTGGGCTGAAATTTCAAATCAGTGCCCATTTTTAAAGATTGAGGGGTTGTTGTTTATTCCAGTATGGACCCTTCTCCAAGGAGGCTGAATTTTTGATAATTCCCACCATACAGTGATCAATTATTCTAGGCGGTGCTTATTTGTATCTTCATGGTGATTCAAGAAGTTAAGGTTTCAAGGGTAAATAATGTCGGGAAAATAATTGCATGTTGAATGATGCTATGTAGTTATTTATTGTTTATTTTTTAGATAAAAGATCTTTTGACACTGAAGACTCAGATAATAAAGCAGGTTTGATTTTAGTTTTAAACCACTTGCTCTGTTTCTTATTTTATTGGGTAACCATATTCTAAAATGATTACAGTAAAACCCTTATCTTCGTCTATGCGCTTTTTTATAAAGAACCTTTTATAAGGAACCTGCATGTCGAAGGTCGAAAATCTTAAGGAACTGTTACTACTGAAGATCAAATCACCAAGGAACTTTAATATTTTGCTTATATCATTTGGTGTAGATATGCAACTTCTCTAATGACCATGTTAATAACTTATACGTTTTATAGGCCTAGCCTATGCGTCTTTGTGTTATGATATGTCTCATGTTATATATCAAGATTTTATTGAAGAATGTTGAATTTTAATGCTTTTCTTGTGTCGATACTCATTCCTATCTACTAGGTAAACACATAAAATTAAGGAACTACTAAGGAATTTTTAGAACTACAAAGTGGTCAAAAGAGGTCTCAAAATAAGGAACTTAAAGAACTAGGCCCTGAGCTAGGTTCTTTATAAAAAGAAAGCGTGTATATTGAGAAAAGAGTCTTGGCTGTCCTCGATGATTTTGTGACAAGGTTATTTTTCACTTCCTGTTTTTAACTTGCGGCATGCAAGCGAGTCTTTGCTGTAGGGTCAGAAAATGCATCCTATGTCAGTGGTTATCGTACCACTGAAATCAGATCATAGGGTTTAAATCTTTGTTGTTCTGAATCTAATCAGTATAGTATTGAACATCCTCCACAATACTGATGGTATCCCACCACATTACTGAGAATCTTCAAATAAACTAATAGTATTATCCCCCATAGTACTGAATTTCCTCAACAGTAATGCTTAGACGTTCCCTAGGGTGGTAAAGAGGCTCTTCATTTTTCTTGCTTCTTACACCCTACAATATATATATTATACATATATTATAGGTAGGACTGCGTGAAAATTTGAATATTTTTGGCATGAAATCGAAATTATTGATAATTGGATGGCTAGCACATATTCAGTGGCTCTAGCAACTCCTACAGAGTTTGGAAGGGTATGGGTGAAAAATTGGTCGGAAAATTGGTTAAACTTCAAAATGTAACTATCAATACAAATGTTGATTGAAAAATTTCTTTATTTAGGCTTTATCATCCGAGAAGATTGGACAGGTGACTCAAAGATCTCAGATGCAGATCGACAAGGTATGGAAATACTCTTTTAAACCTTCTGAACTATCCTCTTTTCTTTAAAGAAACTTTGGGTTGGTTTAGGCCATTAGTGGTCCAGGCCATGGTTTTGGTTATGTAGGACTAGCAGGGATTGCCGAGTGGTTAGATCACTTGACCGGAGGGTCCCGGGATCGAAACCACCTTCAGACCTGTGGTAAAGAGTGAGGAGAGAATTAGCCAGCTCTCTGTAATTCCAGGCAAAAGGAATCACGAGGTGTGGTCACATCGAGAGGAAGGACCAGGGTGGCACTGCTCGATTAGTTTACCTATTCAGTGGGCCCTTTGTGCTTAGCACATAAACCAATACCTTGCGAAGATAGCAAGCGTATGTGCCTATCAACTATCAACTATCGCTAGGTTTCAAGGGCCAGTTTGGATGCAGGTAGGGTGACCATCGTGGTAGACTCACGCTACTAGAAGGGCCAAAACACAGCCCTTCTTTACACAAAAATATGATAGCATGGGATTACCCTAGAAGGAATGTTATGAATAATGTTTTGATTGTTTTTTTGCCAATGAATTTAAGACCCACAAAGAAAGCCTTCCTCTGAGTCACCCTATCTTGAGCGTTTACATGACTTAAATCAACAAAATCTTGGCCCTCCTAACAGGGTAATGCTACTTAGCTGATAGGGTGACCCTACCTGAGAATTAGAGTAAACCAGAGAAATTAATGTGTGGGGTGACCCTACTGATGGAGCGGCCCTCTTAGGGGGGTAACTCTACCAGCATACAAATAGGCCCTTGCTCAAACAATTAAAGGTGGGAATTTCGTTTTGAAAAAAATGACGAAATAAGCTTGATATTTTCTATTTTAGAATTGGAGAATCTGTTTAACACTCTGAACCCTGCTGAAGAAGAGGAGGTTAAGAATGATGAGATCAGAGAGATCAACATCGAGGATGAACCTGGGGTTAGTATCAGTTTTATAGGATTTTTGTGTGTCGGTACACAAGAGCAACGAGCTAAAGTGCTCTCCTGGTTGTCACCACACTGGCTGTTTAGCAACTTGTAAACTTTGGCTTACAATGTTCGCTTACACATTGTTAGTGTTCAAGAACCAGATAGTTATCAAATTGCTACAAAAAAGGTGCTGAAGAGGTTGTAAGAACATTGAGCAAGACATATGTGATCATGAGACCCAATGTGCCCTCCCAGTTATCACGACACTAGCTGTGTAGCAACTCGTAAACTTTGGCTTAAAGTAAAATAATGCTATCTGTAATCTATAATCTTCACCAAGTTCAGCCGCCAAACCTAATTTTCATTATTTGTTCCCTGCAGGTGTCAGCATCAGTAATTCAAACAATTAATTTCTTTATAATCAAAAGTTATTTGTCTGATAATTATAACGTGTTTTCAGGCAGTGCAAGGAGCTGCAAAAGATTACACCTCTTGGCTGATGCAGCAGCAGGTGAGTTGGATGTTATCACGTGCATCCTGTTAGTTACTTCCCCATTTAGTTACTTCCTGTCACTTATCTACTTCCTGTAATTCAATTACTTCCTGTCATTTACTTATTTCCTGTCATTTAGTTACTTCCTGTCATTTACTTATTGCCTGTCATTTACTTATTTCCTGTTACTTACTTATTTCCTGTCAATCTAGTTAGTTCCTGTCACTTAATTACTTCCTGTTACCGATTTTCTTTTATTTAGTCATATCCGGTTATTTAGTTACTTCCTGTTATCTTGTTGCTTCATGTTACTTAGTTACTTCTTGTCATTTAATTTCTTCCTGTCATTAAGCTACTTCCTGTCATTTAGTTACTTCCTGTCATTTACTTATTTCCTGTCATTTAGTTACTTACTGTCATTAACTTATTTCCTGTCATTTACTTATTTCCTGTCATTTAGTTACTTACTGTCATTAACTTATTTCCTGTCATTTACTTATTTCCTGTCATTTAGTTACTTCATGTCTATTTGTTACTTTCAATCTCCTAGTTACTTCCTGTCACTTATCTACTTCCTGTGATTTAGTTACTTCTTGTCACTTACTTATTTCCTGTCAATTTAGTCACTTCCTGTCACTTGAATACTTCCTGTTACCGATTTCCTTTTATTTAGTCCTATCCTGTTATTTAGTTACTTGCTGTTACTTTGTTGCTTCCTGTTTCTTAGTTACTTCCTGTCACTCAGTTACTTCTTGTCATTTAGCGACTTCCTGTCATTTAGCCATTTTCTGTCATTTACGTATTTCCTGTCATTTACTTATTTCCTGTCATTTTGTTACTTTCTGATATTTTGCTACTTCTTGTCAGTTAGTTACTTCATGTCATTCTGTTATAATCATTCAGGAGTTAACAAGCAGGTCTAAAGATCAGTGAGGCTTGGTTCTTCTGTACCTAAGTTTTACAAAACCTTGTAATTTTTTTATTCCTGTTGTTTTGACTGTTGATCTCTTGTGAGTTTAGGCCATTTCTGTTCATGGTTAACACTAGTTTTAATATCTAAACTAGAAAATAGAAAGTTAACAAACAGGCTTTCAAATTATTTAATTATATCAAACATGGTTTTTTATGGACTTTCAGACAAAATATGTTGGCTAACCATCCTAGGAAACAGCTGTGCTGTACTGTCGAGGGTGTTTAGTACTGTAAAGTGTTTTTAGTACTGTACTGTACTGAATTGCTCAGTAGGATACCATACAGTATTGTGAAGGATCAAAAGGAGGAAAACCACAAGTACTATGCAAAGACGTTCCCTAGGGCCTAATTCTTGTTTGGACTATGCTCCCAGTTCTTGTTATAAATATTTGTTATCACTTTTTTTTCAGCCAGCAAAGTTCACGAAATCTTTGACGCATAAAGTGGAAGTGGATCACCATCTCAGTAAAATGTTTTACAAATGTAAGTTTAAAGTTTATTTTGCTGTTTTTGTTGCCTAGGGGGGACGAGGTAATTTCTGTACCTCATCTGCAGTTTATATTCTAATCGTCATGTTAGTAAATGGTTTACAATTGCTAGTTTAAAGTTAAATCATTTATCGTTTTGTTGGTTTGTTTCCATGAGGGGAAGTGTAGTATAGCAGTTAGAAAGTATAGTATATGTGTAAATAGTGTATACTAAATATACACTTGATTTTTATTTTGCTGTGAAATGTGAAAGCATTTGAATGAACTATTGAATCCCACATTGGCCTTATCTCCAAATATATGGAAATTTACAATACTCCACTGCATGTACTTAAAGAACAATACCTCTTCTTTATGGCACAATACGATTGGATTTCTGAGATTTACAAAACTCGAACATACTTTTTATTCTACTAAAAGTCTGTCTGCTTTCTTCGCCTAGCATCATTACCTGCAGTTACTGCAAATGTGGTCAAAGGAAACGCAAGATTTGGCATCACACAGTTGCCTGCTGTCTGCAACGACAATTCACCACACTGCCTGTGCATGAGGGCGTGTGCTCCAAGGCCGGTGAGTAATCGACAGATATTACCTTACCCATCCCACTGTACTGATGGTATCTTTCCACAGTTCTGAACAGCCTCTACTGTACTGATGTTTTCCCTCCACAAGCATCATGTTATCCCTACTTTGTACTGATGTAGTACCTCATCATGACTGATCTTTCTCTTTGCTGTACTGAATATCCTTCCACTATTCTAATGTCAGCCCTCCAATGCACTGATATTATCCCTACCACAGTACTGGACAACCTTACTGTACTGATGTTATCTTTCCACCGTATTGAACAACCTCCAACTGTACTGATGGTATCCCTCCACAGTACTGATGGTATCTCTCCACAGTACTAAACATCGTCCACAGTACTAACGGTATCCCTCCACAGTACTGATGGTATCCCTTCTTAGTACTGATGGTATCTCTCCACAGTACTAAACATCGTCCACAGTACTAACGGTATCCCTCCACATTACTGAACAACCTCCACTGTACTAATGGTATCTTTCCACAGTATTCAACAGCCTCCACAGTACTGATGATATCCTTCCACAGTACTAAACATCCTCCACAGTACTGATGTTATCCCTCCACAGTACTGAACATCCTCCACAGTACCGGTGTTATCCACCCACAAGCATCATGATATTCCTCCCTTGTACTGATGTTAGCCTTCAATGAATATCATGTTATTCTTCGACTTTAATGATCCCTCCATTGTACTAAACAGCTTCCACTATACTGGTGTTATTATTCCACCAGTGCATAAGCTATCCCTCCATTTTATCGATGTTATCCCTCCACAACACTGAACAGCCTCCACTGTACCGATATTATCCCCCAGAAACATCATGATGTACCTCCGATGTGTTGTATATCAGAAAGGAAAGGAAAACAAGACCTTATAGATTTTTATACCAAGATTTTAATGGAAATTTGTTCTTCTACTTTGATGATTGTCAGAGGCCAAGTTTCCATGTTATTTTGTTTCGCTAAGTTTCTGATTTTCCTCGCCATCCCAAGGTTCTGTACCGATTAAAACTATAGAAATATTTATTAGGTTTTTTTTCTTCTTTTTCTTTTTCTGAATTACTACTTTAATAAGTATCAGAAGAAAAGCTGGAAGTAGTTACATGTTTTCTTATATTTTCAATTTTCCTCACCATACCATGAGCTGCTTCTACTAACTATCACTAAATTATAAAATATAGTTATCATTTGGAATTATATATTTTATTTCCTTTCATTTCAGGTGACATCAGCCACGCCTTGCAACTGTGGAATGCCAGCCCCTCCTCCGCCACCACCGGCCCCCGCAGCTGTTCGTGCCTCATTCCCCAAAGCATTCACAAAACCATGTGACCCAAAGGACGCCAAGTGCCTTTGTGCCAGATCCTGCTACCCCAGACCAGTAGCTAACGCCAAACCATGTGACTGTGGGATGCCCCCTGCCCCCGCTCCGGCACCCCCTCCAGCCAGTATGCAATACCCTAAAGCTGGATCTGCTAAACAGAATTGCCGAGCCGGTGACGCTAAGTGTTTGTGTACCAAATCTTGTCACCCGAGACCTGTCGCTAAATACAGCCCATGTGACTGCGGCATGCCCCCTGCTCCTGCCCCAGCACCACCCCCAGCTAGCTTCCAGGCTGCAAAAGTACCAGCTTGTCGATCAAATGATGCCAAGTGTTTGTGCACCAGAAAGTGCCATCCTAAGCGAGTTGCTAAATTCGCTCCATGTGACTGCGAGGCGTCACCAGCCCCTGCCCCTGCGCCCCCACCAGCCAGCTTACAAGCGCCTGCTCAGTATCAAGCACAAGCTGCGAAGTCGGCAGCTGCTGGTTGCAAGCCAACTGATGCTAAATGCTTATGTGCGAGAGCATGCCATCCAAGGCCTGTCTCAAGAGTGAGCCCATGTGATTGTGGTATGCCTCCACCCCCTGCCCCCGCCCCACCACCAGCAGGACTCAAGACAAGTAGAGCAGCACCTAATACCCCCAGTGCTGTGGGGTTGAATTGCAACCCCAAAGATGCCAAATGCATTTGTGCCAAGTCGTGTCATCCTCGACCAGTAGCTAAATATGCTCCGTGTGATTGTGGTATGCCTGCACCCCCACCTCCCCCACCCCCATCTAAATTCGCCAACCACCCATGCAATCCAGCTGATGCCAAATGCATATGCACAAGAGCTTGCTACCCTCGACCGGTTGCAAAGACGAGTCCATGCAACTGCGGGATGCCTCCTGCTCCTCCACCATCACCTCCACCGCCTCCGCAGGCAACATCCTCAAAATCAGCTGATGCGAAGTCATATACCCCAGCTGTTGCCCCTGCTATAGCCCCTGCTGTGGCCTGGTGCACCAAAGCATGCCAGCCCCGTCACGTCCTGACATCAAACCCATGCCAGTGTCACCCTACCGAGCCAGAGAAAGCACCAATCCGCCCAGCTAAGCCTGTACCACAAGCGAGAGACAATGCGGATACGATGTGTGCCAAATCTTGTCATCCCAGACCAGTGTCTAGTAGTAACCCTTGTTCGTGTGGACTGCCATCGGCCGATGATAAGGAGCACAAGTACCCTATTGCAGCACCTAATGTGCCTTTGGAGTCTTCTGCTCCAGGTAAGTTTTGATGCTTCTTATTATATTTATGTTATTTCCTGTGTTAGTCCCAATTATATGAAAGTGAGCTGGCTCAGCGAACTGGATGGCTTGGCAAATGGGTCAGCTTGCCCTTAGAGTCAATATCACATAAATTGTCAATCGATATTACATGAAAACGAGCCTGTTTATATAGTGTATACTGAGGTTATATAGTGTGCCCCAGGAAACAAGCTGGCTTGCTTGATTAATGAGAGACGAGATGTGATAGCAGAGGATTGCAAAGATACAACAAGATATCATGCACAAATATAAAACACAAAAATCATATAGAAAAAGCAAGCAGGAACAAGTGTTACAATAACAACAACAACATGAATTTGATGAACACAGGGTAACAATGTACGATCCTGATTATTTCAGTCCAAAGTCTGAATCTAACAAGATGAAATCGAGATTGGTATTACATGCCGAAACTTGTCTCGGCAAACGGGCTTCTGTGTAGGGTATGATTACTATATCGGCCAACGGGCGAGCTCTTTCTTGTGGTTTTCTATTTAGTTTGGTAAGAGGGCTGGTCAAACCAATCGTTATTTATGTAAAATTGACCATGGAAGTAAACCAGTTACGAGCCAGCTGTGAGCTGTGTATATTATCCTTTTTATCCTGGTAATTTCTGTGTTAGGCCCAATAACGTCGAAAGGAGCCGGCCTGCGCGGGAAACAGGCTGGCTCGGGAAATGGGCCAACTTGCCTTAGAGGTCAATATCACATGAATTTTCAATTGATATTATCAAAATGAACCAGGTCTGGAAACGGACTAGCGCGTAGGGTCTAGTAATGGCCTGATTAAATGGATGTTGTTTGGACGAGAGGAAATTAGGATTGGTATTACATGTCGAGTTGAATTTGTCTCGGCAATTGGATTTCTGTTTTAGGGCTCAATTGTTATGTCGACAAATGGGCCAGCGCTTTGTTTTAAAACTTATGGTTTTCTATTTTCAGTCTGGTAAGTCGGCTGGCCATGTCATAGCAATCTTTATTTCATGTAAAATTGTCCTTAGAATTGAACCATCCCATTTACCAAGTGAGTTGTGTATAAGGGCGTATATATGGCAGTGAGCTGGCCTTTGACGATATGAAATTTGAATTTGTATTAAATTTGGAATACTTTACTTGACAAACGGGGCAGCCTCTTTGTTTAATTCCTGTGTTTTGCTCTATTTTTAGTAAGTCAGGCAGGCTGTAAATATCATAGCAATTGTTATGCTATGTGAAATTGACCCTGAAAATGAGTCAGCCGGTTTACCAAGCCAGCCTGTCTAGACACAAACGGGCAGGCCCATTTGCCAAGCAGGCTTGTTTTAATTGCTAAGCAGGCATGTAATATTGATTGAAAATGTATGTGTTATTGACCTCAAAGGCAACCTAGCCCGTATGCGAAGCCATCCCGTTTACCTGGCTACCTAGTCTTATATATGTAGGCCTTTAGGCTTGGTCTTGTTTCCAGGATTTTGTGTTTTAAACTTATACTTATTCAGTATTTGTTTACAACTAGTAAATATCGTTCATTCCTCCGCAGCATCAGCCCCCGCGTCAACCGTTGAATACCAACAATACATACAGCCAAAGACTGACTCCCAGGCCCCTGCGCGGTCTGCTGTCAGCTCAAAGACAGAGAAGAAGGCTGAAAGTAAAGCTGCCAGCAACATTCAGTCTGCACTTAGTGACACTGCTTCTTTGGCTAAAGATGAGTATTTCGATAAAAACGGAGAGAAGCTGACTTATCTGAACACCCGTGCCAAAAGTAAGTTTGTTTGTATTTTTTGATATTTCAAACACGAATATAAGAGCTTTAGTACTTGATTATATCAAGTGACCTGATGCTAGTTGGGTTAATATGCCAGGGGCTAATAGATCTGGCGTACAATTTTAGTTCAGCCTAAATTATTCCCTGAACCTTCCATCTTGGAAGTATTCAAATCTGAAGGTATTGACAGAGTTGAAATTTGATTTAAGGGTTTAATATTTTTTCTAAAGCGACAATATTACTGACCACAGTCTTTGGAGATGTTGAAAACTCAATACCTGGCGATCCAGCATATTGCCATAACAATTTTAAAGTTAGAATTTATTTTAATCGAGGAATTAACTTTCCAAATCCTGCTTCTTCTCCAAATTCATTTTTTAGAACTTTAACTCATTCACCTCCCTTTTCAGACTACCAAGGCTGCTACAAAGACAAGAAGCCAGGCCGAGATCTCCCGCGTAGATTCACGCGTTACGCCATGACTCCCGAGGTCTGTCTGCGGGAATGCAAATACCAAGGCTACAAATTCGCAGGACTTCAGTACTCGTACTTGTGTTTCTGTGGGAATGCGTTTGGAAGATACGGAAAGGTTGACGACTCATTCTGCAACTCCAGATGTCTTGGGGATAATAATAGACCATGTGGCGCATTCTGGCATAATTCTATCTATTCTGCTGGTACGTATAGTTTTTAATGCATTGATCTCAAGATAAAGACTGGATCGAGGATATGTTGTTCCGAGATGAAGTCATTGGCGGCCATATTGCAAGGCTCAATTCAATACATTGAAATTTCAACGAGGCGTGTTTTTTTTCTTTGATGATTGTTGGAATGTTATAAAATGATCAAAATGAGACTTGAATAATCGTGCAGCTATTTTCAACAAAGAATACAGGCATTATAATTTCTTTACAGTGTCAAATGTTGTAGATGAATTACTGTAGTACCATTTGGGATATAAGTGCTAGGAAAAATGGTCCTTTTGGCTCAAATCTGTGACGTCGCAGATAACGTCATAATCATGTTAGCCCGATACATCAATTTGCTTGTCTTGGCTAAGGTAACTAATACCAATGAAAAAATCAGAGGTACCTAGTATAGGACCAAGCTATCACTATACGAAAATATGGTTAAAAGTCCTTTTGGCACAAGTTTGAAATGAACCAGCTTAAATGGCCAGACTTGGGAGTCTGTGATTGATAAAACGTGACCATTTCATATGATCAACAAGTGTTACACAGCTAGGCATTGCTTCATATCAGAATAGATTTTTTGATCTTTGTTCACATCTGAACCATGGGAACGTCTTCGCAGTGCTCTGGAGGATGTTCAGTTTTTTTGAGGATGCTCAGTAATTTGGAGAATGTTCTGTACATTGAGGGTGTACACTACAGGAATTTCGTTAAAAGTTTAGAAAATGCAACAGCGTAATAGTTGCTGAATGTGACTGACCCTGGAAGCCTCAGATTTTTATGTGGAATTGTCTACAACTAAATGATATCATTGAACATCAGATGATCCTCCTTAATCATTTCTCATTTGATCACTGACATTTTAGATGCAAGAGAATTCGACGCTACTGATTTCGACTTCAAAAAAGTTGACGCTGAGGAGGCAAAGAAGGATGCCGTTACGCAGCAGCAAGGCATTGATCTCAACAAATACTCAAGTAAGAATCATCAGAAATTCATTTTATTCGAAAAAGAATTATAAACCCTGGGAAATGTCTGAGCAGTGCTGTGAAGGATGTTCACTACTGTGTTGGGATACCATCAGTACATTGAAGAGATCATCAGTACTTTACTTTGGAAGGATACCATCAGTGCTTAAGAGAGATATTACGATCACTGTTGAAAGATACCATTAGTTTTGTGAGGCTATAACATCAGTATTTTGGAGGATCTTCAATACTGTGGAGGATACCATCCGTAAACTTGAGGATGTACAGTACTGTTAGGTCATATTCAATCTTTTGATGATATTTCTTCATCTTGTAGAGTATTAAATTGTAGATTTGTGATTATTCGTTTTATATCTCTGGTATTAATTATTGTTCTTTTTTGTCACAACAGGTTCTGCAAAAGGTAAGATTACATACCATTGTGTTCTTCATGGTTAATGAATTTATGTGATAACATAATATTCCGAAGAAGGATTTATTCAAAAAACGAATTAATACCTCCATTAGGATCATCATTGATTCACAAGGCATGGGTCTAACACGGGTAAATAAATTTTACCAGAGCCAGCTACTGCAATTTTCATATGCCACCACCGGGTCTCGAACCTAAGTTGTTCCTTTTGCCTCAATTTTGGATAGGCCTGGAGCTTGGCACAGCAGAGAACTACAGTGTTACTGTATTTTCTTATTAATTGGACAGTGGTTAATGGGCTTGCCTATGGTCCTGGATTCAAGATTTTGTATACTTTAGTTTATGGTCAAGAGAACAAATGTGCCCCCCGGCTATAACCACAGTGACTCTGTAGTAACTTGAAAAATTGGCATACGATGTACGGTTACACAATTTTGGTGAAGCGAAGATTGCTCATATTGCTAAACAAAAAAATATGTTTAACCCTTCACCGTATGCCCAAGTTTAACAGTTGCTACACAGGCATGGAGGCTCGAATCCTGCTGAGGTCCAAGCCCTACTTATATCTATTCACAAAAAGTATCTTCATTGGTTTCCTTTTAAGCAACTAATATTGGTCTTTTGTTTGTTATCTTATATTTATTTTATATTTATTTCAGCCAATGTTGCTAACAATCTCGTAAAGGGTAAGTCAGCCAGGCTCTTATCTGTACTTAATACATAACATAGTCAATAGATAGAATGGTCTGAAAGCCTTTACTATGCATGTTTTTATCAAATGTTTTCAACTGTCACCGTGCAAAAATCTTTTGTTTTGTAATTATTTTGTCTAATATCGCAAAGACCTATAAGTCCTTGTGTCCAAATTTACTCAGGAATATTCTGATTAAAATGTTTTAGCCTATCAATGCTGTGTCATATAATGCTTTTTGAAAATTATAATGAAATTTCTTTATTCTCAATCTTTAAAGTTATTAGTATTCTTGATTTCAATATTAATTTGTTTATTTGCTTTTTTTCTATATAGCTGCTGAAGCTGCACTGAAAGGTATGTGAAAGTCTCGTGTTTGGAAGAATTTTTCACCCTAGGGAATGTCTGTGCAGAACTTTAGACGATTTTCAGTATTATGGAGGATATTAAGTCATGTGGAGGGCGTTCAATACTGTGGGGGATACCTTTTTGTACTCTTTGGGATATTCACTAATTTATTTGTAAAAGAAAGCTTTTTTCACGACTTTTTTAAAATGAAGGTGATTACAGAAAAGATCCTGCCTCCAAAAATGGCAGATATTATTACACACAATGCATGCTAGAAATTCGCCCCTTGGCAACGTATAAATACCAAAGACACCAAAAATAAATATTGCAGCATAATATCTTAACCACAGCCATATTGTTGGCTCTATTTGACAATGATCAAAAACATGACCCTAACTAACGTAAAGAGTGTTAGTACTGTGGAGGGATACCATTATCACCGTAGAGGATATTCAGTGCTGTTGAGGGAAACCACAATTACTGTGGAGGTAATACCAAAAATGTTTGTGGCTTCCCTACTCAGTGTTGAATATCTTCCACAGTATTGATAATATCCCTCTTCAGTACAGATGGTATCCCCTCACAATACTGAACATCCTCTACAGTACTGCACAGAAGTTCTCTAGGGTGAGTATGTTGAGTGTGTCAAACAATATTCAAGTTATAGTGTTTAACAAAATTCATGGCCGCAGGGATGGCACCAGAAAATTCTAAATTTCCTTTTTCTGTGATGATCCAGTCAGGGATAAAATGAATTCATGCTAGTTTGTGTGAGAACTTACTAACTTATTTTATCTTGTTTTCAGCTGCAAGAACATTACTACCTGGTAAGTGTGTTTCCGTTCTGATATCAACTTTAATTTTCTTTTCGATTTGTCATCACTTCCTAGAATGATAAAACAGTCTTTACTGTGGAAAGGCCATCCAAAGAAATCATGACCCTTTAACCTGCCCTGCCACTCACCCCTCTGTGCAAAGTCATTGCCTGCTTTAACCCATCTAAATGTTATTTGGCAGGGATGGGCAAGTGGTTCGGTCACTTGACCCTTTTCGAAAGCACCCTTGTTGAAAGAGACCCGGGTTCGAAACCACCTTCAGACCTGTCACAAAGTGTGAGAAGAGAATTAGCCAACTCTCTGTAATTCCAGGCAAAAAGGCAAAAGTAATCACAAGGTGTGGTTACATAGAGAGGAAGGACCAGGATTGCACTAATCGATTAGTTTATATTCAGTGGACCCTTTGTCCGTTGCACTTAAACCAATACCTTACAAAGATAATAAGCGTATTTGCCTATCAACTATCAATACACTGCTTCAATTAGTTTTCCTATTCAGTAGGCCCCTTCCACACTGTACATAATCCAAAACCTTATGAAGATAGAATATTTATTTATCAACAACCAGTTTGTAGTATAACTCTATCCATTTACTATTCTGTTATTTTTCTTCCATCATTTTAAACAGATTCAAAGAACAAGGCTCAGACTCGCAAATACAAAGGAGGAAAACACAAGCGAGAAGATGATGAAGATCCTGCGCTTGAAGAAATGAAAATGTCTGCCATGGCGTCACTGAAAGGTATTATCTTCACTTGTTGGTATTGTTTGTGTCGTTATTATTGTTGCTGTTTGATGAATGATCCTACACTTTCCTATTTGATCATACTAGGGACGATCAAATTTGATCAACAACCCAGAGTGTGCTAAAGCCTTCAGTGAATATTGCTTTCGAATAAATGGCAGAGAAAGATCTTACCTTTCACTTAGCTATTTTGGAATCAGTCTACATAAAAACCAGGGATCCCCTATTGTGTAGACAGGAGGAGTTCATTTTCGCCCTAGGACTCTTGAAGTAATCTTATTGGTCAGCTCACTGTATCTTGGGTGTTGATTGGTTTTCCTACACCATACCAATCATTCACCCCTTTTCTGATTGGCCTACTTCGATCCATATCTGGGTATATAAATCAGCTAGGTTTCGTTCTCTTTCTGACGTATTACTCTGTTGAGTGTCAGACGAAAAGCTTAACTTATCAATGTGTTCGTTTCATTATGTTTCCTATTTTTCTGGCTATACTGTCCTATTTGATCATAGTAGGGATTTAGGGAACGTCAGTTACAGTACCGTGGAGGATTTGCAGTACTATGGGGATATCATCACTACTGTTGTAGAATACCATTAGCACATTAAAGAGTGTTCTGTACTTTGGGGGAGATATCAACAGTTTTGTTAAGAGATATACCATCCAGTGCTGTTGACGATAATCAGTACTGTGGAAGAATACTATCAGTACGATTGAGGATATTCATCACTGTAGAGGATACTATTAGTATTGTGGAGGGATACCATAAGCACTATGGGGGAACCATTACTACTGTGGGGGGGGGGGGCAATCAGTAATCTGGAGGAAAACCACAATTATGTGGAGATAATAGCCTCCGGCCTTTCGTAGGCTAGCACATTAAACAAACATCGTCCTAAAATAAATTGATTATTATTGTTATTTTTTTTTCGTTTTAGCTGCAAAGAGATACCTGAGAAAGACCCAGGTTGTTGATCCTGGCAAACACAAACCCAAAGAGAAGAGATCTATTGAAGTTGGAGATGACAGTTGGGTGAATCTGGACAATGGTAAAGACCTCCTTGTCGCTTACTTGGGAGGCATTGCTGATTACAGAAGACAGACACGTAGTGTCGATGATGAAGACGAGGATGACTTAGAATCTAGTGATGGTATGATTTTTTTCAATTCGATTTTAATTTTCTATTTCTCTTCCGCTCTGCTTGAAATTAAGTGGCCTAATCCAAAAATGCTTCAAAAAGGTGTGCTACTTTATTATCTTGAGTTACCCTCCTCCCCGGAAATTAAATAATTTTGTATCCTTGTTAGGCCAAAATTCTATTCCAGTTCGAAAAATTGAAGCCTCGTCCAAAAAACCTGAAATTGTTTTACTTTTGGTTAACGCATTAAGTTGCAGCTATCATCATCTATTCTTGCAAACTCTGAATTACATGGCTTCGATCACTCTACTTATTCATTCAACCTTTGTGCTTGCTTATAAACCTTACGAAGATAGCAAGCGTTATATTCAATACCGTACGAAGATAGCAAGCGTTATATTCAATACCGTACGAAGATAGCAAGCGTTATATCCAATACTTTGCGAATATAGCAAGCGTTATATTCAATACCGTACGAAGATAGCAAGCGGTATATCCAATACTTTACGAATACATCAAGCGTTATATTCAATACCGTACGAAGATAGCAAGCGTTATATTCAATACCGTACGAAGATAGCAAGCGTTATATCCAATACTTAACGAATATAGCAAGCGTTATACTCAATACTTTACGAATATAGCAAGCGTTACTGCCTATCAACCGTCAATATAAGAAAAATTTCTCTTCCTAGACAAGCCAAAATTCGAATACCGTCGGATGACGCTTGGCGCCTCTGGCGATGGCGAATTCATAAATCGCTACGACGACGACGCGACGAAACCAGACGACAAGAAAAAGCGCTCTGTTGATGATGGCGATTTTAGCTCAGACGAGGTGGTCAAAATGCTGCTTCCTATTTCTGGTGTGAAAACAACAGAGGAGAAGACATTGAGAATGAATAAACGGGATCTGGTTGATGCGACAGTTGATAATTCGACTGCAAAGGTTGAAAATGCCACGACTGCTAATTCCACTCAGGTAATATACACGCATTTTTTTTATAAGCAATTGCTTTATAAGCAAGTCAGTACTCGAGAAGACAAAAACTTAAGCAACTCCAGTACTGGACAGAGGAATACTAAGCAATTTGAAATTCTAGTTCTGATCCAATTGGCAATGAAAATCGTGCAGGAGCTATAGGTAAGTAGGTTATAGTGGAAATTAGTACTCCAGTACACTTTTGCATGAAAGATACTATTGACATTTGTTGTACAAAAACTTGTGATATAGTATTGTAGGAGATAAATTTTTAAGTAGAAAAAGCTAAGCAATTGCTAAACAATTTTCAGTACTGAAATCTGCTCTCCGGCTAAGCAATTTTCAGTACTGAGCTCGAGCTGAAATTGTTTATAAAAATGCGTGTATATCATTTATCTATTTCTTCTTATTCTTTATCATGATTATTCTAACACCTTACAGTAATCTAATTATTGTTTGAGAG
The DNA here is from genome assembly GCA_963924455.1 of Pelagia noctiluca. Taxonomy (NCBI): domain Eukaryota; kingdom Metazoa; phylum Cnidaria; class Scyphozoa; order Semaeostomeae; family Pelagiidae; genus Pelagia; species Pelagia noctiluca. Next base: position 2,544,814 of record OZ004330.1, on the reverse strand, counting down.
GCATCCGACTCTAACAAGACAGCTTTATTAGAAATTTACTTGATGAAAAATACGAGGAACAACTCTGTAATACTATGGAGCGGTGCTGTTCTGTAGAATGGAGGATGTTCAGTACTGTCGACGATGTTCTGTTCCGTAGAGGATATTTTGTAATTTTTGGGATATCCAGTACTGTGGAGGTCATTCAGTTCTCATATACTTATTTCTCAAAAGGCCTTTTTACATGCTGGTAGAGTCAATACCACCCGTTGTTGTCATTGGTTTACTTTGCAAGTCAGGTAGGGTCACCCTAGGAATATGGTCAACCTATCAGCCAGATATGCTTACCCTCGCAGGAGGGTCAGCATTTTATTGATTTAGGTTTTTGAATGCTCAAGATAGAATGAAACCTTTATTGACCTTAATTCATTGCAAATGAACCGATTGAAAACAGACATGTCCTTCTGTTACTCCGAGTTCCGTGCTCGTCAGACTGACTATAGCAAGTTGTATTTGTAGTTGGTATGTTAGTATAGTCTGTCTGACGAGTGCATAAGCACGAAACTCAGAGTAACAGAAGGACTTTAATGGGTTCATTCTGCTTAAATATGAAATATAATTTCATATTCTTGAACAAATAATTCTCGAATTCAAAAAAACACGAATACAACGTAACAGCTTCTAAAAATTATAAAAAATAATTAATAAGAACGAAAACGGAAGACTTCAACAGTAGGAAGCCAGTGCAGCCTCCTTTTCAATAAAGAAAAAATATGGCCTAGTATCACCAATAAATCAACCTGAATAAAACTTATGCCATAGCCCCTAGAGAGAATCGAACTCTCGACCCCTGGTTTAAAAGACCAGTGCTCTAACCGCTGAGCTATAGAGGCTTGAAAACAGAGTGAGTATTTTTCAATCATATTCTTGAACATATTTCGTGTCTCTATTGGAAAGCCATAGTAACCACGCGTGCAAGAGACTCTAGCGAGAGGCACGTGGTGAAACATGACGTCATATAGATAAGACCCATTGCAATCTGTCAAACTCGTTGAATTATTTGGGTTTTTATTTTTCATAATGGACCTTTCATTGATATGTTTGCTATAAATGTAGATCGCTTTCGCTGTAAGTTGGTTGTTGGATAAGTTGGAATATTATATTTTGTTGGGTTTATCTGAAGAAACTAGATGCTTTTAATTATGGACGGGAACTCTGAACAGATACTAGGAGCTATCTATATTGGCCTTAATTCATTGTTATACATAGGTGAAAATCACAGTAAGCTTACTCATAACCCACCACCTAGGATCATCCTATTTTGTCAAATTTTCATGAAAAGGGGAGCTGAGTTTTACCCCTTTTGGTAGGGTACTCCTCCTATGAGGGTAGCTCAGCTGTATGTAAACAGGCCCTTATTTTTATTCACGATTATTCTAATATCTATTAGTCTAGTTACTGTTTGAAAGGCATCACACACCAACAAGACAGTGTTATTAGAAATATAATCGATGGGAAATATAAGGAGGGTCTTGAGAATAGATGTTCAGTAGACGTTTTTGTCACTGTGGAGCATGCTCAATACTATGGAGGGTGCTAGAATTGAATAGAATAGAATAGAAATGTATGTATTTAAACCCAATTTACATATGTACCATTGTTTGCTGCTATTCAAATTAAAATTTCATAACATGTTCACTACTTTGGAGGATATTTTTAGGAGGGTTTTCAGTATTGTGCGGGATACTACAAGCACTTTTGGTTTTATCCCCACAGTACTGATCGTATGCCTCAACATTACTGAATATCCTCAAGCGTACTGAATGGTATCCCTGCACAGTATTGATGGTATCCCTCTACAGTACTGATGGTATTCCTCCAAAGTACTAAACACTGTCCAATACTCTGATGGTATCCTCCTTAAGCACTACCGATATCTAGTATTACATATCCCCCATTGTACTGAAAACCCTCCGAAGTACTGCGCAGACATTCTTCAGGGTGCTTATTAATTTGCTTCGAATCATTACGATATTCATTATTCATCTATTTCAAATTGTAGGCCTCGAATTCAACAGCAGAAGGACTTGAAGTAAACAAGGTGGATTCGAATAAGAATGACTCCTGCGCTGGTGCAAGATGTGGTGAAACAAATACCACTGGTAAGTCTAAAGTTTTGAATACTGACTCCTAATTCAGCTGTACCTCAAGGATTATTACTACTTCCAATGATATTTCAAAGCTATCAACATAATCTTGAAGATGTCCTACTTTACTTTTAGAGACGAGGAAAATATGTGTGAATTAACAATACACAAACTAGTGCCACTCATGTCGTCTTTTCAGCTTTACTACAAGGATTAGTATCAGGGCCAATCTTAGCTAAAAATTTATCAACACAATCTTGAAGATTCCCTTACAATTTGTGCGAATTAACCATATATAAACTATTGCCTCTCAACTCGTTCTTTTTGCTGTACCTCAAGGATCCTTAATACTTCCAATCTTATTTAAGAGTTATCAACATAATCTTGAAGATGTTTAGTTTGCTTATATTCTTTCTTCCAAAGGCGAGAAAAATCTGTGCGAATTAGCAATATACATGCTTTACGTGCTAATTACAATCTTCAAATACACTATTTAGGGTACCAACCCTGAGGAACGTCTGTGCAGTAATGTGAAGGATGTTCGAGATACCATAAGAGGTATTATACAGTGATACCATCAGTACTATGGAAGGATACCATTCAGTGTTGTGGAGGATATCCAGTGCTGTGAAGGGAAACCAAACTACCACATTGGATATTACCTCCAAAGCTCTTGTTTTCTTTCCACAGTTTCCCTCCATAATATTGGATGTCCTCCACGGCACAGATCGTATCCCTCCACAGTACTGATGATGTCTCACCACAGTACCGCAGAGATGTCCTCCGTGGTGATACCCCATACTGTAATTGTTTCTTATCCTTTAATGTTCACTTTTATTCCAGTTCCATCAGTCGACTCCTCTCCAGTGCTTGCTAACACTTCACTCGCCACATCCAACACGTCACTTGCAACAGCTAACACGTCACTTCCGGTCAACGTGACATTGAACAAGGTTGCTGGAAACGAGACAACTGCTGACGTCAAATCGATCACTGTGTCAGAAGAGAAATCGATTTCGATCAGAAAACGTCGCTCCCTGGATGAAGAGGAAGATCCAGAGGTAGACGGTGTGAAAAAGATGGCCGCCAGGGGGGAACACGCCCCTGATGCAAAACCTATGGTTCAGGCTGAAGTCAAAAGACAAGTCAATGAAGGTAGGGTTTTTGAATCGCAGGCTGTGGAATTCAGTAGTGTCGAGGATATCAACAGTATTGTGGGAAGATACCTTCCAGTACTGTGGAGGATGTTTAGTACCGTGAAAGGAATATATCCGTACTATGGAGTATACTATTCATTACTGTGTAGACTTTTCAGTACTATGAGGGAATATCATCAGAACTGTAGAGGTTATTCGGTGCTTTGCGGATGTTTAGTACTATAGAGTAACTATGCCATCAGTATTGTGTAGGTAAATCATATGTTTTGAGGATGTCCAGTCCTGTTTTGAGGATGTCCAGTACTGTTTGGGGGTACCATTTCGACAATTGTATTCATCTTTTTACCATTGTTTATTGCAAATGTAGATTTATAGATGAAGGGATTATCCAATGATAAAGATTACTGTAGGGTAGAGGTACATTGGGGTTCAGTACTGTCGGAGGTATTGAGTACCATGGAGAATTTTCAATACTATGAGGGATATCATCAGTATTTCGGAGGAAACCAACAGTATATTGGAGGGTGTTTAGTATTGTGGGGGAAGGCTATCAGTACTGTGGAGGGATACCATCGGTACTTTGGAAGGATACTATTCAATATTGTTTAATTTTCAGTACACCAGAGGGTGTTGATTAATGTGACGGTACATCAGTACTGTGGAGGGACACCAGTACTGTGGCGAATATCGTCCAGTACTGCTTAGGATGTTTAGTACTATGGAAAGATACCATCAGTACTGTAGGAATATCATGATTAGCCATATTGGAGTGTGTTAAGTACTTTGGGAGGTACCATCTCTACTTTTGGGGTATAGCGTCAGTATTGTTGGAAGACATCTTCTGTGATGTGGAAGTATTCAGTCTTATCAATTTCTTACTTATGTTTATAAGATTCCACCAACGAAGACGTCAGCGAAAGTGACTTCGCCAGATTGTTGAACGAAGAAACAGACGCCGAGAACTCTGTAGAAAAGCAAGTCAAAAGATCTTCACGAGATGCTGAAAATCATGACGTCGAAGATGACTTTACTTCCTCCAAGAAAGACAAAGAACCAAAAGTTGAAAAGGTAGCAATTTCTAAATCTCTTAATTTTCTAAGGTTAAGAATCTATTTTCTAGGATTTGGGTGTATTTCCTCAATTCATGTCACGTTACAATACTCACCCTGGGAATGATCTGTGCAGTACTATGGGGGAATTCCATCAGTACCGTGGGGGATACCACCATTATTATGGAGGATGTTCAGTACTGTGGAGGAATATCAACAGTAATATGAGGGATACCATTACCACATCTACATCGAAGGGTATCTAGTACTATGGAGGATATCATCAGTACTCATAAGTACTTTGGAAGGATACCATCATTACTGTAGTGGATATTCAGTACTGTGAAGGATATTCGATCCCAATTTTTCTTGTCGTCCTAAAATTTTGTGAAAATCAAAATCACTATAGGGGATACTATCAGTACATTCGAGGGTTTTCAGTACTGCGAAGGGATAGCATTATTACTGTGGAGGCTACCATCAGTATATTGCAGGGTGTTCAACACTGTGGAGGATGTTCAGTATTGTGGAGGATTTTCAGGACTATGTATTATGTACAGTACTTTAGGATTAACCGTCAGTACTGTTGAGGATATCAAATTGCTATTTCCTCACCATCCTAAAATTCTATACAGGTCAAAGACTGTGGTATAGTCTTTTAATACTATTTTATATCTTTATTTCTTAGAGATCGACAGAAAACTTGGATAAAAAAGAACACATTCAGCTCAGAAGTCATGTCGAAAAAGGTTTGAGACTTTTATCTTCTTATTCAATGGACCTAATAACATAGGATCTTTTCTTAGCCCATGAGCCCAAGAAATACCTAGCGTATTGTTTTGGTTTATGCTGTACTGTACATTTTTTGTAGTTAGAAAGCTGTTTTGACCTCTGACATTTTTAGTAGCTAGAAAGATACTGGTAAAAAACTTTTACAACAAGCTAATATTATTTATGTTAAACCTTTCTTTAGAGAACAATCAACATAAAAGGGTATAATCTACTTAAATTAAGTATTGCGTATTCAACATCATGTTAAGCTCAATGACCTTTGACCTTGTGACCTTTTCAGGTGTAAAGAAATTAATAGCATTGGTAATAAACATTTACAATAATTAATTAACAATAGAAGCTTTCTTTTCCTTTACATTAAGTATCAAAGGCTCTTCTAGATTTGACATCATGACCTTTTTGATATCATGACCTTTGACCCTTTGATGACCCTTTCCAGGTGTAGAGAAGCTTATGGCTTTGGTAATAGACCTTAACAACGAAATATAAACAATAGAAGTTTTTGTTTCCTTTGTATAATGAGAGAATGCTCTCTGTATTCAATCTGTTCTATTTTTGACATCACGACCTTGAAATCATGACCATTGATCATTTGATGACCTTCCAGGTGTCCAAAAGTGTATGGTGTTGGTTAATAAACATTGACAAAAAACAATTAACAATAGAGGTTTTATTGACTTTAGATAAGCTGAGCATACAATGCTCTATATTCAATATATTCTATCTTTGGTATCATGACCTCTGATATCATCACCTTTGACCTTTGACCTTTCTCAGGCGACTAGAAGCTTATGGCGTTGGTAATGAACCCCCTACCTGGAACAATTAAACATATAGGAAAAATTAAACATATAGTATATAAAAGATATATTTTCCTCCATTATAGAGTGCTCTATATTTCATCTATTCAATAATAGATATAATGACCTTTGATATAATGATCTTTGACTCCTAATGATATTTCTCGTGTGTTAAGAAAGCTAGTAGCATCGGTAATAAGCATCAACAGCAAGCAATTGTCAATTTAGATTTTGTTTTCCTTAGATTCGGTATTGCAAGCTCTATATTCAATCTATTCTATGTTTAGTATTATCATGACCGCTGTTGACCCTTTGTGACCTTTGATCTCTTGACATCTCCAGGTATCGAGAAGCTTATGGCGTTCGTAATAAACCTCTACAAGAAAAATAACTATCGAGGTCTTTTTTTCCCAAGATTAGCTGGGTACAGAATGCTCTTTATTTAAGATATCCAATGTTTGATATCATGAAATTTGCTATTATGACCTTGACCCTTTGTGACTTTGATCTTTTGACCTCTTTAGGTGTAGAGAAGCTTATGGCGTTGAATAAACCTTTATGAGTAACAATTTAACACAAAGGGTTTCTTTTCCTTCGATTAAGTATCTTCAACCTGTTCTATATTTGATATCATGACCTTTGAACCTTTGTGACCTTTGATCTTTTGACATCTCCAGGTGTAGAGAAGCTTATGGCATTGGTAATAAACCTCTACAAAGAGCAATCCACAATAAAAGGTTTCGAAGATTCTGTCCATGACTTGAAAGACGACATCGCCACTGAACTGAAAGTCTCACCAGACAAGAGAGATGAAATCATGAAGCAACTCAGAACTGAGATTCAGTCAACAGCTGCCGATAAACTAAAAGGTTTGTTTGTTTGATTTAACACTCTGGGGAACGTGTTTGCATCACTATGGGGGAGGGGGTGGGAGATATTATCAGTACTGTAGAGGGATGTTCAGTACTGTGGAGGATACTCATTACTTTGGGGGAATTTCATCAATACATTTGAACTGTATAGAGGGATAACATCTGTACTTTTAGAGACACCATTCAATATCAAGGAGGATTCAATATCAGTACTGTGGAGGGATACCATCAGTTCTGTAGAGGGATACCATCAGTTCTGTGGAGGGATACCATCAGTACTTTGGAGGATTTTCAGTACTGTTGGAGGGATATCATTCATAGTACTGTTGAAGGATAACATCAGTACTGTGGAAGATTTTGAGTATTTTGGAGGGAAACCACAAGCATAAAATGGGTATCCCTCCACAGTACTAAATATCCTGCAAAGTACTAATGGTATCCCTCCAAAGTACTGAATACCCACCACAGTACTAATGGTATCCCTTCACAGTACTGATTATCCTCCACATCACTAATAGTATCCCTTCACAGTACTGAATATCCTCCACAGTACTAATGGTATCCCTTCACTGTACTGAATATCCTCCACAGTACTAATGGTATCCCTTCACAGTACTGTACACCTTCCACATTACTGATGGTATCCTCCATGGTAAAAAAATACAGAAAAGCATAAAAATTACCAAAATCCAGGACTTGTTGCTTATTGAGGAAACAGATTGTATTCTGACTCTGTATTGGTCCTTTTATAGATCTCACGTCAACCATTCGAACTGAAATCAAAACCTTTGCAAAGAGCCACCCAGCAACTGACAAGAAAGCTGACACTGCTATCAGATCGATCCCAGACCTCCCAGTTACTGACGCAGATTACTCGAGAGCGAGGCGAGAGATCTCAAAGCGAGGTGCTGAACTGGATGATGTTGAGAACCAATTCGAGACTCACGAAGTTCCGGGAATTCTGAAAGAACATTTTAAAAGGAATGCGGAAGAAACGAAGTTCAAAGGAGAAAGGATGCTTTCAAGGAATCATAGAAATGTCCCTGAAGATGACCAGTTAGATGATGAACTGAGTGAGATCATCGAATCATAAGTTCTTGGAAGTTGTTCAGAATTTCCGAGAAATCCACCCGGAAGTATTATAGGCGGAAGCTTCTTAGTGAATCATACACCTGATCGAAGCTGATCGAAGTAAACATTATTGGCTGTTTAAGAACATGAAGGGTTAGAGGATGAACTGAGTGAGACAATTAAATCATAAACTTAAACAAGCTCCACGAGGCTGTTCAGAATTTATGAGAAATAGCTACACCCGGAACAATTATATCCGGAAAATGGAAATACACGCCCGATTGAAGTAAAAACTATAGAAGTGTCTTTGAAGATGATCGGATGGATGGTGAAATAATTGAGATGTTGGAAGTTGTTTAGAATTTCTGAGAAATTTATCTGGAAGTGTTATTTGCGGAAATATCAAAGTGGAATCAGGAGCCGTTCGAAGTAAAGACTGCTGAAGCTCAATTAACTTTTTGGAAATACGAAGCGTAGGTACAAATGCTCAGTAGCAAATTTGAAATCATTGACTGCTCTACCTGATTTATGGTACCCCATCAAGGTAGAAAAGGCCATTTTGAGTAAATTTTTCAAAATCGCTTCTTTTAGCATGCTTTGAAAATCACTGTCCAAAAATATAAACTTGGAGCCAATCTCACTATTTCAAAGCGATTATTGATTCATCACAATTAAAGCCTATTGGCTGAAATTAAAACTGAATTCTAAAATTTGTACAGAAATTCAAAATTGCTATAATGTTTATATAATGTTGATGGAATTTTTGATGAAATACCCTCTAATAAAATACCCTTTAGTATAAATTTGCAGCATTCAAAAGGTTCAATAAACTTTAATTCTTAACTGAAAAGGATTAAATAGTAAAAGCCATTTAAGAAATAATAGTGAAGTACACCGAGCGTGCCACAAAATGCATAATCTTTGATGGGCATTTAAAAACCCAATATAAGTCAACTGCAAAGATTCAATGCTCAAGTTAGTATCCATATATCCATCCCAGTCTCATTGACGTACATGCGAAATTCAATTAATCTTACATTCCCCTTTTTTCTTGGTTTCTTGTTTAAAGAATTGTGTAAAATTATAGAGTGTTAAATGGAGTGTCCACCCCAAGAGTTTTGTTTACAGAATTAGAAATGATGAACTTAGCCAAAAGTCTTTGAACGCTTTATTCAGAACTTTATAAGATTATGAAGCCCGTTGAATATTATGCTTTTTTGGTGAACACGGTACTAAAATTCTAAATCCCTTTCGAAATTCTGGAATAAAATCATTTCATTAAATGAATTTTGTAGAAAATATTTTTATTAGAATTGTAGAATATGAATAATTTAAAATATGAATTAATCAAAAAATTAATATTTGTAATTATGTTGTTTGTTACTACTAAATACTAAACAAACTAAAAAAATGAGTTTAAATGTGATATCTGTTTCAGTTAAATTCACTTCGTCTTTCTTACCATAGAAATAAAAGAGAGTCTAGGAATTAACAATAGAACAATAAAACATTTTGAGGAACGTTTGTTCAGTACATTGGATGATGTCTAGTATTGTGGGGAATACCATCAGTACTTTTGAGGGATACCATTTGGTACTTTGGTGGTTGTTCAGTAAAGTGGGGGTTTTCAGTGTCGTACGGGGATACAATCGGTATATTATAGTGCGTTCACTACTTTGGGAGGGGATACTATCAGTACTTTTGAAGGATACATTTAGTACTTTGGTGAATGTTCAGTACTGTGAAGGATATACATTACTTCAGATGAAAACAGCATGTACTGTAGAGATAATACTTAAAGTGCTTGTGGGCCCCCACCACATGAATGATGGTATTCATATCCCTCGTAGTACTGAACACTCTCCGCAGTACTCAATATCTTCCACCGTACTGTTGGTATCCATCCACTACGTTTGGATATGACTTTACATCACTGAACACCTTCATTGCCCGAAGATATCCCCAACAGTAATGAATATCCTTCACTGCACTCAGTGGCGGATTTAAAGAGTGCGGGGCCTGGGGTCAATAACCTTGATTTGAACAAATTCAACGTTGTCAGGGCCGGACCCAAGGGGGGGGTGAAGTAAAAGGCGTACGCCCACCCTATTTTGGTAGAAAAAAAAACAAGTAGCTTGATAATACCCTATTTCCCTCTCATTATCCTTTGATATATGTTTACCCCTCTCTTTTCCATGGGTGCTGGATCTGGACCTGGTTGTCTATATTGTCTGTATTTTGCATTTTTGTTATTCTGTGGGGCCCTTTTCCCCTGTGAGAAGTCCACTTATATCTTTCACTGACAGTACTGATCATCTCCATAGTAATGAACAGCCTACACAGTACTGGACATCCTCCACAGTACTGAACATCCTCCACAGTACTGAACATCCTCCACAGTACTGAACACCCTCCAAATTACTGAACACACTCCAAATTACTGAACATCCTCCACAGTACTGAACACCCTCCAAATTACTGAACACACTCCAAAGTACTGAACATCCACCACTGTACTGAACATCCTCTAAATTATTGAACATCCTCCAAATTACTGAACATCCTCCACAGTACTGAATATCCTCCGCAGTACTGAATATCTTCCACAGTACTGAATATCCTCCACAGTACTGATAGTATCCCTCCACAATACTGAACATCCTCCACAGTACTGAACTCCCTCTACAATACTGAACACCGTCAACAGTACTGAATTTCCTCCACAGTACTGAATTTCCTCCACAGTACTGAACACCATCCACACTACTGCACGACTTTCCCTAGGGGGATCATACCTTAGTGAGCCCCCAGGCTGGCTAATTGGCCTGATTCCAATGCTGACTTAAAGCTACGGTCGTGGTAGTCAAATATCATTGGTCAAATATTGGTTCAAAAACTGCATAGAGTTCAACAACAGAAATATAGATTTACAAATCTTGTGACGATAGAAATAAATAGAAAGTTTATTCTGAAGCTCATAATATAAGATTACAAATCTCCAGTGACAGAAAGAGGAGGAACTTATACTAGGTTTCAACATTGTGTGGCTTTTGGGTGGAGAAAGGTCGTGGAGAAATAACAGACTGGGTTAGATTCAGGGTTGTCAGATTGGCTTTTTGATGCCAGATTCCTTATTTGGCTTTTTTTGAAGGGCTTGGCGTGAAAAAATTTTGGCGTTTTATTGGCTTTTCCCACCAAAAATAGAGTTCTAAAGTGTGACGTCACAAAAAATCTATTTTTAGAATTTTGGAAGTTTGCTTATAATTATGAACAGGCCGAAAAATACAGGGATTTCCTATTGAAAGTCAATTTTTCAAATGGTTATATCTCAGTTAATATTCAACATACAGAGGTGATTTTGCATCCATTTGATGTAATTTTGGAAGCTCTTTCATATTATGGAGCCAAACTTCCAAAATTCTAAAAATAGATTTTTTGTGACGTCACACTTTAGAACTCTATTATCATTTTATTTTCTATGTAATTTAACTGCTTCAAGGCCAAACAATAGGTTCCATACTTTGTGACAGCTTCTTAAATATTCTTAGCAATTATTTATACGTAACAATCTTAGCTCACTTCCCAATTGGCCTAATCAAATCTCATCGGTTGCTAGGTCTAGAAAATGGTTCTACATAGATTCTAAAAACTTCTTACCAGCCTTGCTTCTTGTCGTTTACTAAGTAAAAATATGGCTTCTCGAGAGAAATATTTTTGGCTGTTTTTGGGCAATCTGGCTTGATTTTTCAACAAACTGGCGTTCTTTCCATAATGCAAATCTGGCAACCCTGGTTAGATTTATATTGGTTGAAATCCACTCACTGCCAAACTGCTTCTCGCTTTCACTGATTATACTTCTAGGAAAATATCAATTTTTGATGTACTTGGGGACGAGTTTATTGCAGATTTAGATTTTTCGTGGGTTTTAAAGAAGTTTGGTCTTGGCATTGGACAAATATCGGATTTGGTTAAATTTATATTGGTTGAAATTCACTTACTGCCAAACTGCTTCTCGCTTGCATGGGAAAGGATATCTGAAGAAACTGGATGTGTAACGATTTTGGTGTACATCGGGAAGAATTTATTCTAGGTTTAGATTGTTCGTGCTTTTGAGGCCAAGATTGGTCTTCGACTTGGAATAAGTAACAGCGTTGGTTGGAGCTTTTTAAACAGAATTCTGACTATATTGTGTTCATAAACAGAGTTAGTTTGATACATGTGACTGGTCTGGATTCAATGCTCCCATTGAAAAGCTGCATTTATAAACACTAAAAGGATATATTTTTTGGTATACCTGGAAATATAACAACCTTGAGGTGCAAGAAGAGGAATTTATTCTAGATTTCAATTTTTCATGGTTTTTTTGAAAATTGATCTACGACTTCAATAAAGTAACAGCGTTGGCTAAATTCATAGTGACCGGACTGGAAATTCACAGATTCAGTGCTCTCATTGAAAAACTGCATTTATAAACACTGAAAGGATATATTTCTTGGTATACCTGGAAAAGAAACAATTTCGAGGTACAAGAAGACAAACTTATTCTATATTTCGACCTTTCATGGTTTTGAGGCGTATTAAGGTCTTGGAGAAACAACAGACTTTATAAAATCGACTGTGGCTAAAATTTGTTGTTCACAGTCGAAACTGCATTTATCTGGCTTTATAAACACTGAGAGGGAGATTCGTGGTGAGAACTGGCAATGAACTGTTTCTAGCTGTTCAAGCACTGAAGCATAAACTTCCCAAAAGAACTGACTATATATTGGAGAATTTGGCACGACGAGGGTACTAAAAACAAGTTTGATCACATTTGGAGTGGAACCGAGTCTACAACTGCAAACCTTAGTGTCGAAAAAGACTGAAAAAGTCTGAAGATCTAAAGAAAACCGTCAGTATACCGAAAATAAATTCGTGTGCTTTGACGAGAGTGAGAAACAGGTCCCAAAAGATTTTCAGCAGATATTAGTTTGGGACGGCGTAAACTGCCTATTGGGACACTGAGGACAAGTAGCTGAGGAAAACTGAGGAAATATTGAAGACAAATCTGGCACTTCGAGTGGACCAAGAAATAAGTTTTGTGACAGTTACTTTGGAATTAAGTCTACGACAAAGTTTGAAACTTCATATTTGAACACTGAGGACAAATAATTGAGGAAATACTGGGGAAATATTGAAGATAAATTTGGCACAAGGAGTGGACTAATAAACAAGGTCCACAAAATTTACTTTTGAATTCATTGTACCAATTTATATTTGAACACTGAGAACAGAAAAGTGTGGAGATATCGGTAAACTAAACCATGGCTCTCAAAGCAATATCCCTGCTATCCTGCTTCATGGTCCTAATTCTCGTCTCGCAATTCACCTCAATAAACTCTTTGCTGATCAATACCAAATGCGAGAAACTGCGTGAAAAGCTCTGCAGCGGCCTCGATTACAACATGACCTCTTTTCCAAACAGCTTGACGCATCTCAACCAGTTCGAGGCTAGCCAATACATCAGTCAGTTTGGCGCCTTAATCTCGATTCAGTGTTATGAGGACATCAAGTTATTTCTGTGTTCCATCTTTTTCCCTGTTTGCACGAGCCATACCGAGCCGATCCTGCCGTGCCGGAGGTTCTGCAAGAGAGCCAGAAGAGGTAATTATGTTATTTTGTATGTGATTTTGTTCATTTATGTCATATATTAACCCCCTGCGGCCAGTTTGCTAGTGCATTGTAATAAAACACTTTCGCAATGACGTCAATTCTTTTGAAATACTTTTGAAGATCCTTATCGTCGACAGGGCCGGATTTAAGAGGGGGGCGTAAGGGGCGTACGCCCACCCTATTTTGGTAGAAAAACAATCCAATTAGCTTGATAATACCCTCTTTCTCTTACATTATCCTTTGATATAAATGTTACGCCCCCCTTTCTTTGGGTGGTGGATCCGGCCCTGCTTGATATCATGTGGATCCTATTCTAAAAGGCATGCATTGCTCTCGGCAATGCATACATTTTTTGTAATTTTACTTTTAACTTCTAGCATAGTAATATCATGAAGAACTTTTGCTCAGCAGGGAATCACACCTATTGCCTCGCTTTCAAAGGCATTCTACGTCATTGTGAGAGAGGTTTATTTATTCTTTTTTTGAGATGAATAGATGTATGGATTTTACCCCCTTTGCGTTAGAACAAGAGTTTGAGTCTTACATACCCTTGTTACCCACCCTAGGGAACTCCTGTGCAGTTCTGTTGGGGAAACCATTTACTGTAGAGGATATTCATTACTATGTAGAGAAACCACTAGCACCGAGGGGCAAATCATAAAAAAAAACTGGTACTCAACGTTCGGCTAAAAATCTTTAAAGATCTGGAAACGAAACTCCTTAAAAACTCTAAAAAGTCTTCACAAATTTGGCCTGAAAAATCTGAAAAAATCTTGAAAAATCTCTGAAATCTTAGAAATCTATAAAAATTTAAAAAAATCCTTGTTAATCTTACAAATCCTTAAAATCTCGAAAAATCTCGTGCACATTTATAGGAAGTGATTTGCCTCGACTAGCACAGTGGTAATATTACCCAAAGTGCTTGTGGTTGCCCTTCATTTTACTAAATGTTCTGATGGTATCCTCCACAGTACTGAAAATCTTCCGAAGATATCCCTCCATAGTACTAAACATCTCTAAAGTACTGCGCAGACGATCCCCAGGGTGAATATAGAATATATTGATAAGATATACCCATAACACGTAAAAAACCTTAACCTGTCAGCATTAGGGTTAACACTAAGGTGTTTCAGGTATTAGGTCTATATTAGGGTAATGGACTCCTCCTAGAGGCGTATTTGTGTGTCTTTCCCTATACCACATTTCATTAGTCTTAAGCTGATCTGTTGGTAGCTCTCTTAAGCTAAATCATAGGCTTCAACCTCTATTGAGATTTTCATGACAAACAATGGCTGTTGCATAAGGTCTTTGATTGTTTGGTTTCCCAACCATAAGTTTCTTGATACTGGTCTCCTCCTAGAGGCGTATTTGTGAGTCTTTCCCTTTACCACATTTCACCAGTCTTAAGCCGATCTGTTGGTAGCTCTCTTAGGTCTTGCAGGGGCGGATCCAGCTTTGTTATTGACTGTTGCAGAATGAAGAAAATGATGGGGGTTTGGGGTTTTATACCCTCTACATTTTACAAGAAAGATCGATTTGCTGTACCTTGCTTTTTAAAAGTTTTTCTAGTTATGTAGAGTAATTCGGGGCAAAACGGGTCAGAGGGTAAAATTGTTCATTCTATATAAAGATCTTCAGAAGTACCGCAGGCTATGCTGGGGAAGCAAAATAGAGTTACCCCACGTTGTTGTTATTCAGCAGTCTAATGGAGGCATGATAGTCTTTCTCTGTGGAGCTGTGTTTTGTAACATTTTATACAGAATGAGCAATTTTACACCCTGACCCGTTTTGCCCCGATTTACTCTATAATGCTGTATAATATAGAAATGTGACTGTTGCAGCTGCAACCATTGCTACTGTCTGGATCCGCCCCTGGTCTTGTTAACACGTATGGAAAAAGCTAGCCCTCCTTGAAGAAAACTATTCCTCTTTGCCGAGATCTCTTGTCCGATGAGGGTCATATAGGAGTTCCGAGGGACAGGGGAACATGCCAAAATTAAAAAGGGAAAAGAAAATGAGACAAATTAAACAGGGAATAGGGGCACATTGACAGCAAGTAGTAATCAGGGAACACAAAAGATCAACATTTCTTCTTAAAACAACGAGGAAACATTTGCACTTTTTATAAGGGAATAGGGGAACATGCCCCCCCCCCCATATGGCTCTTTTTGATATATCGTGAAATACTTTTCTGTTTACATGAGAGGGGGGCCTGCTCTCAAAAAGATGAGATCTAGCTATTGAATACTCGGGATCTCTCCTGTGACGGCTAGATAACGTTCTCTACCCATGTGCTGGGGAAAGGCAACCGTTCTAGTCGTAAAATATCCATATACAGTAGAATCCCGATAACTCGAACTCTCGCTAACTCGAACAGATTTGGCATTCTCCTGAACCTTCAGCACTAGCTAATTACATATGAAAATACCCCCGATAACTCGAACATTCGCTAACTCGAACGATTTTTTACCTTATTCAAGAGTCTCGATAACTCGAGCATTTGATCGTCCCTTGCTTGTTCGATTTATCGGGATTCTACTGTTCATAATTTTAGTATTTCTATCAATATGATATGGAATTAAATTTGACACAAGGGAGGAATTCCACATTTTCAGACTCAAATTCCCGGATGAACTCTATGTGTTTGCCATAACATTACACAAGAAATAGTCAACACTGACCCTTCCCTACAGAATGGATCTCTGTACGAGTTGGGCCTTTCTTCTAAAACGCATGCGCAACGAACTAAATAAATGTGGAATTCTTCCCTGTGCAAAGTCCTATGGAATTAACCTATGCAGTACGTATTTATTCACTTGCTTAGTCCTAAGGGGACTTGATCGCTTCTACCTCTTAAGGATCAGTAAATGCATTTCTAAACACCTTTTTTAAGGTTGCCGTCCAGTGATGAAAAAGCACGGCTTCGAATGGCCGGAAATACTGAGATGTACGAAGTTCCCCAAGAAGAGCGAGCAGATGTGTTTGGAAAAACCAAGACAGAAAAAGGCGAAGAGAAAGAATAAGAAAGATGGCAGAAAAAGCAAGTAAACAGTTTGGAAAAAGACAGGACTTTTTTTTAGAGTGTGGTAACTCGTTTATGGAGTTTTAGTTTCACAATGGGGAACGTCTCGTCTCTGCTGTTCAGTAGGCCTACTATCGAGGAATACCATAATTACATTGGAGAAATACCATCCAGTACTGTAATGTATGTTCAGTACTGTGGAAGGATATCATTGAAGGATGTTTAGTGCTGTGGGGATACCATCAGTACTGTGGAAGATGTTCAGTACTGTGAAGGGATACCATCAGTACTGTGGAGGATGTTCAGTACTGTGGAGGGATGCCATCAGTACTGTGGAGGATGTTCAGTACTGTGGAGGGATGCCATCAGTACTGTGGAGGATATTCAGTACTGTGAAGGGATACCATCAGTACTGTGGAGGATGTTCAGTACTGTGGAGGGATGCCATCAGTACTGTGGATGATATTCAGTACTGTGAAGGGATGCCATCAGTACTGTGGATGATATTCAGTACTGTAAAAAGGATACCATTAGTACTGTGGAGGATGTTCAGTACTGTGAAGGGATACCATCAGTACTGTGGAAGATGTTCAGTACTGTGCAGAGATATCATCAGTAAATTGGAGAATATTCATTACTCTGGGGATGTATTATCAGTAAATTTGGGAGTGTTCAGTACTTTGGAGGGATACCATCATTACTATGGAGGATATTCATTATGTGGAGGGAAACCACACGCAATGTAGAGAGTACTGAATAATTCGTCCACGATACTGAATACCCGCCAATTTACTTATACCCACCACAGAAATGAATACCCTCCACAGTATTGATGGTATCCCTTCACAGTACGGAACATCCTCCACAGTACTGTTTGTATCCTCCACAGTACTAATGGTATCCCCACACAGTACTGAATATCCTCCACAGTACTGATGGCATCCCTCCACAGTACTGAATATCCTCCACAGTACTAATGGTATCCCTTCACAGTACTGAACATCTTCCACAGTACTGATGGTATCCCTTCACAGTACTGAATATTCTCCACAGTACTAATGGTATCCCTTCACAGTACTGAATATCCTCCACAGTACTAATGGTATCCCCACACAGTACTGAATATCCTCCACATTACTGATGATATCCCTCCACGGTACTGAATATCCTTCACAGTACTAATAGTATCCCTTACACAGTACTGAATATCCTCCATAGTACTGATGGTATCTCTCCACAATACTGATGGTGGTATCCCATGAGAACTGATGATATCTCTCCAGTATTACTCGATATTCTTTCATTGTACTAAAGATCCTGCCCGGTAATAAACATCCTTCACAGTAATGCACAGACGTTCCCCAGGGTAGTTTCTGAAATTGTTAGCCCCTTAACGTTTACGACTCAGAGGCCCCTGAAAAAACCTCGTTTCCTGTCTCAGCATGAAAGGGGTGGATCCAGCTCTTTTAAAGACTGTTGCAGAATGAAGGAAATGATGGCGAGTTGTGCTTTATACCCTTAACATTGTACAAAAAAGATTGATTTTCTTCATTTTCTTCGCTATGGAAAATTCTAAATAGTTTTGCCTTGCTTTTTTAAGAATTTTTCTAGTTATTGGTAATGCTGTATAATATAGAAATCTGACTGTTGCAGCTGCAACCATTACTACCATCTGGATCCGCCCCTGCATGATGCCCTACTTTCAGCGTTCGCATCCACCACAGTTGGCATGCCTTTCAGAGAGAGTGTGGTGTCCACTGATTTCAAAATGATAACTGGATCGAGCATTCTATCGTTTCTGGATTCAGATATTGAAGCCAATTGCTTCGGATCGTGTTTGGCCTCCCAACATGGCTGCCAAAGAAATTATATTGCCTATATACTTTGCAAACAATAGCTGCACGATTATTCAGTCTTGTGCTGATCATTTATAACATTCCAACAATCATCAAAGACAAAAGCAGTCCCTAGTGAAATCTCAATGTATTGAATCAGACCTACCAACATGGCTGCCAATTGACTTCATTTCAGAATGGAAGATGCTCGATCTAGTCTTTTTTGAGATCAGTGGTGGTGTCTCACATTCTGCTCAATATGTACAGGGGCGCATCTAAGGGGGGGGTTGTGGGGGTTGTAACCCTTGCCCTTTTAATTAAGGAAGCTAATTTTCCCTATTCTCGTCAGGCTAATCATTCTGAATTCCTCATTTCAAAGAGATATTGAAGGATTCTAAGCCATTTTAAAGCTTCAGAAATGTCAAAATCTCAGGACTTTCCGGGGGCTCTGCCCCCTTGACCTCTACTAGAGTTCTTCCCTGCCCTTTCTTGCGGCTAAAACCCCTGCCCTTCAAAATTCCCAGTTGCACCCCTGATGTATAGTTTTTCTAGACTTGATTTTTTAAAACTCCAGATGTGGACATGTAGAGGTTGATTTTCTAATTTTTCATTTTTGCATTTAACCTTTTGCTTTTCTTAAGTTTTTGACCGTTGTTTTATATTGAGTATATTTGTCTTTTTATACACTTCGTTGTTTCCTTTTAATTCTCAACAACCGTTAGACTCGCTACACTTTTAGCTTTCGCTGTGATCACAATATAGGACTTTGCATTATGGGGAGCATTCGTCTTCATTACAGTATTTAAGAACGGTCTATCTGTCCAGAACACTTATCTCAACAAAATAAAGACTGGATCGAGCATCTGTCGTTCTGAAATGAAGTCCTTTGCGGCCATACTGGTAGATCCAATTCTATACATTTAGATTCACTAGAGGGTGCTTTTATCTATGATGATTTTTGGAATGTTATGAATGCTCAGCACGAGACTGAATAATCGTGCAGCTATTGCTAGCAGAGAATCAAGTCAATAAAATTTCTTTGGCAGCTATATTAGAGGCCAAACACAAGACCAAGCAATTGGCTTCATCATCTGAATCCAGATACAACAAAATTTTCGATCCAGTCTTTATTTTGAGATCAGTGGTTCAGAATCATTTCTAGTGTAGCGTGTGTTGAAAAACCAACTATACCATTGGCACATCCCTCTCATCAATTCGAAGCTATGAAACCCCTATGCTCCCTCATAGCCCCTCATGTACCACCAACTGGGGAATTTCCTCTAGCTAGGGACTAGAGTTTTATTTAAGGCCCTCAAAAATTCACGTTATTTGATAATGATGAAATAACAATACATGGTAGAAATGAATTAAAATAAAATTAAATTAAAATTACAAACAAAATTGTCATAGGAAATGAAAGTAAGGAATCGAAAATGATTGCAAAATTTAAATGGGTATTACAAATCGATTATAACCAGCTAAATTTGGATAAACATATAGACCAAATCTATCAAAAAGCACCCTTGCAGCTAAATTCATTAAAAAATAGGAACTTACTTGAACTACTTGAAAGAAAGGTGAAAAAACAATTCAAGATATTATTATTACACTTGATATTTCAATAAGCAACTAGACTTGAGTAGCTTAGATGTTTTGGATTGTTACCCCTCAAAGTTGCTTAAGTCTTGCTTAAGTTTTGAAAAACAAACAAAATATAGAGATTTTCCTGTACCCCAAACCGTTTAGATTTATGGTGTACATGTAGAAAAACCTTAAGGATACCATATATGCTTCTTTTAACGATGATAAATAGTGTGTAATCAAACAGGGTTGATCACTTCCAGCATAGTTGCTTAATCGCTTAATTTATTTCATCATGCCCTAGAGTTGCTTATTATTTTGGTCATTCCAGCTCTGGTTACTTTATGACTTGTTGCTTTGCATATTGAAAAAAACAGGTGTTTTGATCAATAATGGTTAATAATTATCAATATATTATCATTTTCCCGCCAAAAGTCATTTTCAATCGCGCCATTTATCAAAAACCTCATTTTGACACTGTTTGAGAACGAGACTTACATGTGCTAAGTTGTTTTGGCGGAAAATTCGGCCTTTTAAAATTTCAAGCAAAAACTTGAAAAAAATGGAAATATTCCAACTCTTTAGATAACTATAAAAAAAGCTCAAAAGAACTGAAGGTGAGATGTTTTAGATTAATGACTTTCTTGTTTACTCTATGAGCTCATTTTACCCTGCTTTACGCTTATTTCTTGTTTTTATGGCCAGCTAAACCAGACTCCAAAGGCTAGGCCAGGAGACAAGGTGTTGGAGCCGAAGCATCGTTTAGCGTCTGTTTCCACGATATTTATGGGCACATTTGTTAATTTTTGTTCAAACTCTGTAATGTTTCTATTGAACACCCCAATGAGTATATTTCGTCCTATTTCTAAAGTGTATTTGCAATTAAGGTGTCCTCAAAAGGACTATCTTTAGAAACGTACACGCCCCCTTTCGCGGTAACGAAAGGGGCGTGCTGTCCAAACCTGCTCTTTTTCTTGTAGGTATGAATAAATTGTGTAAGAATACACTTATTTTTATAAGCAACTGCTTTTATAAACAAGGCAATACTCGACAAGACAAAAACAAGTAATTCTGAACTGAAGCAATTCTAGTACTGGATAGAGGAGTGCTAAGCAATTTGGAAATTTTAGTTTTGATACAATTGACAATTTAAATTGTGCAAAATTTATAGAGAAGTAGGTTTCAGTGGGTATAAGTAACCCAGCACATTTTTTATGCAAGATATTATCAACATTTATTGTACAACAACTTGTGAGATGGTATTCTAAGAAGCAAGGTTTAAGTAAAAAAAGCTTAGCAATAGGCCTTTCCCGAATTCGCTGCATTTCTATTGAAACTGAAGAAAATGCAGCTTAGCCTCGATTATTTGCAATAAGAATTCCCACAAGCATTTAATACCAAATGAATTGCGTTCTTTTTCACTGCAATTAAACGATGAATTAAGTTTGTTTTATAGAATGCTCAACGCGCAAAGAGAATTCAATGATGGCCTCTTTTCGAAACCTAATTCTGGAAATGTCTATTGCTAAGCAATTTTGAGTACTCCAATTTGCCCTTCAGCTAAGCAAATTTTACTTCTAAGTTTGAATAGAAATGGCTCCTAAAAATGTTTGTATTGAGGCTCCAAATTGCCAAATGACAATGGAAATTTAAGAATAAACAATAGAAAAGTTAAACTCAAACTTGTATAAGTTTAGTATGCTTTAAGTGCAATTATCATTAGATGTGTTATGAGTGAAGTGCATCAATGCAGCAAAAGTTTAATGTAGAGGCATACGAGTACAGTGGGAGGATATATTTCTTCACAGTAGTGAACATCCTATATATATTTCATCAATTTTTTGAAAATTTTTCAGATGGAAAGTTCTGGAAGGGAGTCATCAATTACACCATCAGAAAATAGGCAACTGAGGAACAGAAGTTCTTACGATTCTGGTGTTTCAGTTTTGCCATGCTTATCTGACAGCTCCACAGACGTGCATGAAAATCACTCGGCAGATCCTGATATGGAAGTAAGTTGCAATGCCATAGAAAAAAGAAAAATTCTTCAAAGAAATTAGTTGCCTCAGGCTACAAAACTGAATACCTGAAAATGATGGCATGAGTCAAGAATCAAAAAGCGGAAGTCAAGAGTCCAGAGGAAGAAATGACCTATGAGAAGGATGTTGAAAAGGAAAATAATGGAGCTAGTAGCAATGGAGGATCCTACCATTATCACAAAGCCCTCTTTTGAATATGCCCCCCTCTCAAATTTGAAAAAGCCCCCTTTTGAATCAGCCCCCTCTCCTCCTTTTGGATAAGCACCCTTCATCTCAGTTTGTTAATAAAGGCCATGGGGCAAATCATTTCAAAAAAAGCTTTCAATAATTTCAGAGATTTTTTGAGATATTTAATGATTTCTAAGAGACTCTGCAAGATCTTTTCAGACCCTTGTTCTATATATTAAGGTTCTACATGGGAATTGCTCTAACACTTTGCGTCTTAAGAAATACCCTGTCATGCTATTAAAGTACCCCTCTGTATGCCCCCTCTTAAACTGTTCTTTTCACTTTCAGATATCATTGACATGTTTTTTCAAATTTTTCATTAATCTCTTGTTATCTATAAGCAAATAGGCTGCCTGGTTTTGCAACATTCAGTTTCTTGGTGACAGGCTAATTCTGTAAACTCCCTTTTATCTCAATTTGGTGAGAAATTCAATTGGGCAAACCACCTTCAGAAAAGTGTACAGGACTGTAAGAGTGTATGACCCTTGATCAACCATTGTTTTATGAGACCATGTGACACTCTGGTACCCAAGTTATTCGGAAATGAAAGTTATTACAACCTAGGTTTGTTTGTCTAAGCCCAGCTAAAGTTTCAAAGATGCCCCTACTCGTAAAGATTTATTTTATAATTCGAAAGGGCTTACTTTCTTGGAGAATATTTGAATGGCAATTCATGTGAACAATGATGGAAACAGCATTAACTGGGATGCATACAACAGAAATCAGAAAGTGAGTTGCCAGTGTTCTATGCAGGTTTGAGGGGCCTAGCTCCAAAAATTTTCCAGGAATTTGCCCCAGGCCCCCTTTACTTCTTTCTCTAAATGGCCCACCCAAAACTGCAATGCTGGATCCGTGCCCGCTTTAAGCGCCAATCTCCAATAATTTCCCCTTTACCTCAGATTTGTAAGAAAGTTTATGTATTATCTTTCTGTCCCATGCAGTACTTTCCTTGTGTTTTGAAGTACCCCTTTTCATGTCCCTCTAAAACTGTTTTTTTCACTGCAGGTGCCATCATCATGTTTCGCCGTGCCTGAAGACCCTCTGATTGACTTTCATAAAAATAGGGAGAGAAGAAGACAACAAGAAATCCGAGAAATGAAGAAAACTTCCCAAAGCTGCCAGCTGACAATTGAGAATCATAGAGAAGCCTCTCCTGTGGTACAAAAAGTACCAGATGATTTGGCATGTAATAGCAGTGGCTCTACATTGAATGATTTGGCACAAAATGTTCATGGCCTACAAGTGAATGATTTGGCACAAAATAGAAATGGTTCTAAACAAGCTTATTTGGCACAAAATATTTATGGCACTGAAGTAAATAATATGGCACAGAGTAGAAGTTGCCCACAGCTGAAATTTAGTGGGAACAAAAATGGCTCTGGATTAAATCATTTGGCACAAAATAATAATGGCCCTAAAATTAATGATTCTGCACCAAGTAGAAATGGTCCACTGTTCAAATATGCTGGTGAAACCACGATGTCTAACCAGCTCCTTAAGATTTGGTCCAATCCTGAAAAGTTGCCATCAAATTCTTCAGCAAATAGGATAAAATTTTTGTTTGGCTCAAATACGAGGAAGAATATTTTAGCAGCAGCCCAGGGAAAGAGGCAACTTCATAATGGTGGAAACGTCAATGGAGATAATAATGGGGATTCCAATGTATCTCAGAAAGAGGCTATGATAGAAAACAAAGCTATTGGTCATTCCCCGAGAGGTGGGATTCCTCCAAGCATGGTTCAGAAAAAGATTTATGGTGATTCCCAATCAACCTTAACCCATGAAGCTGCTGATGGTGATTCCCCTTCACATGTGACCCAGAAAGACTCTCCTGGTGAATGCCCTGCAGCTAAAGAAAGAAAAAAGGGTGATTCCCAGAGTCCTAGATATCCCCCTATTGGAACATCTACCTATACTAATCAACCTCACAAACAACAAGCCAAATACAATGTCGGCCCCACCCTTGTTGTCAAGGCAACAAAATTCTTACTGAATGGTGAGGTGTGCTACCTCGTACCTGCAAAAGTGTTGGGCAACAGAGAAAATATATTTAAGCATGCAGCATCAACCAAAAGGAACTCGGGAATGTCTCCAAAAATCACAGTAACGGCTCAGAAAGTCAAAGTGCCCAAAACTAATGATGAAAGTCAAACCACACAACCACAGGTAAGCAGTGGCGGTTTTAAGGGGGGGGCCAGGGGGCCATGGCCCCAGGCCTCGCGCTTTTGCTAGAAAAAAGGGGCCCCGCACCTTTCATAAAATAAAAAAACTCTCACCTTCATAATGGAATATATTAGCTATATTGTGCTGTTTGTTTTACTTTTTATTTGGTTTTCCTATAACATATCAAGCACATGTTTAATAATGATTTGATAAAATTAGGACCAAATTTTTTATTGGGGGTAGGGGCCCTGCAAATTTTTTCGGCCCCAGGCCTCGCAGTTCCTAAAACCGCCACTGCTGTGGAGGGATACCATCAGTACTGTGGAGGATGTTTAGTACTGTGGTGGGATACCATCAGTACTTTGGGGATACCATGAGTACTGTGAAGGGATAAGATCTGTAATGTGGAGGATATTCAGCACTTTGGAGAGATATCTTCAATACTGTTAGAGATACAAATAGTGCATTTGAGGATTTTCAGTACTGTGTAGGGATAACATTAGTACTGTTAGAGATACCATTAGTACATTGGAGGATGTTCAGTACTGTGGGGAATATCATCGATACTTTTGGGGATGTTCAGTACTGTGGGGGGGGGGGGAAATAATCTCCAGAAATGATAATCATCACCTCTTTTAGTTTTGTGAGCCCTAACATTTTAACATCATTAATTTGTTGCAGACAAGCAATGCAAAAAAGAACGGAAAACGCCAAAACGGACCGGAGACACCAGTAACCAAGACCCCGTCTCCAATCCAAAACAAACAACCTCACCCGTTTTTCAAGGCGAACAGGGCACCCTTCGAAGACATCACAAATTTGAGCAGATTCTCTCCAGATGTGTTTTTCAAGTCTTTGTCTAGAAAGAAAAGGAACACTGATCATCTCTATCCCAGCATCAGAAATTTCAAATCAAATAAAATGGGGACGCCTAGGATTCGAATATCAAGGTGAGTTAGTCCCCAGTTATGTTGTTGTTGCTGTTACATTATTTATGGTCGGATGTTCTTGCTAGCTATTTATCCAATCTGTGCCTAATTTCTCAGTACACACATTTTTTTATAAGCATTTGCTTTATAAGCAAGTCAGTACTGGGCAAGTCAAAAAGCTAAGCAATTTCCAGTACTGGGTTGAAGACTGCTAAGCAATTTGAAAAATGTTGGTGGATTTTGGGGATGGAGCTTTGTGCAGATCGCTAGATAACTTTGGAAAGAGCTAGATATCTTAAATAAATATATTTTATTTGGTTGAGTTGGTGTTCATGAATAAAAAGCGCTAACAACATCAATCATTAATTTGTTTCAATATCTTGCATTGATTGTGCCTTCTGATATGTACATGGCCTTATATTTACCTTTTTCTAATCTTTTTCCAAAAAGCACGAGCAAAAAGTTAAGCAATTGCTAAGCAATTTTGAGTACAAAGCCAAAGCTGAAATTGCTTATAAAAAATGCGTGTATTGAACCTGTAAGGTCCTTTTCAAAAGATGATCTATCCCAGTATCAGAAATTTCAAATCGGATAAGATGATGACGCCTAGGATTCGAATATCAAGGTGCATTAGGGGATGTCCCAGTTATGTTGTTGTTGCTGTTGCTTTATTTCTAGTCGGCTGTTGTTTTTAGCTTTTCAACTAATCTAGGCCTTTTTGGTATTTGGGTTGTTAGTATTGGAATTTGATGACTCTAGCATGCCCTAAGTTATGTTGATGTTATTACACGCATTTTTTTATAAGTAATTGCTTTATAAGCAAGTCACTACTCGACAAGACAAAAACTTAAGCAATTCCAGTACTGGATCGAGGAATGCTAAGCAATTTGAAAATTCTAGTTCTGATCCAATCGGCAATGAAAATCGTGCAGCAGCTATAGAGAAGTAGGTTTTAGTGGATATTAGTACCCTAGTACACTTTTGTATGCAAGATACCATTAACATTTGTCGTAAAAAAAACTTATCAGATAGTATTCTAAGAAACAAATCTTCAAGTATAAAAAGCTAAGCAATTGCTAAGCAATTTTGAGTACTCAAATAGGCCCTCTAGCTAAGCAATTTTAAGTACTGAGCTCAGCTGAAATTGCTTATTAAAATAAATGCTTGTATAGTAGGCTGATACTTCTTACTATGCAGCTAACTTCTAACTTGCCCGATTTGGCATTTTTGTACTGTGCTCTCTTGTACTGTGACGGATACCATCAGTAAACTGAAGTGTTTTTTGCACTCTGTGACATATCAATGCGTCAGTACATGCATTTTTATAAGCAATTTCAGCTCAAGCTCAAAAGTAAGATTTGCTTAGCTGGAGGGCAAATTCGAGTACTCGAATTGCTTTAGCAATTGCATAGCTTTTTTTAACTCAAAGTTTGTCCCTTGGAGTGCTGTATCACAAGTTGGTGTACAACAAATGTCAATAGTATCTTGCATACAATAGTGTGCCAGGGTACTAATATCCACTGTAACCTACTTTTCTATAGCTGCTGCACGATTTTCATTACCAATCGGATCAGAACTAAAATTTTTAAATTGCTTAGCATTCCTCTATACAGTACTAGAATTGCTTAAGCTTTTGACACATCGAGTACTGCCTTGCTTATTCGTGTACTCTGGAGAGATTGAGAGAGGGAAGGATTGAGGGACAGGATAACTAACTCAGAAAGGAGGAGGAGTCAATAGAAGAGTGGTTAAGGAGGCAGCGTTTGGGGTCTTTTTGGCATGTATTAAGAAGAGGCGAGGATACAGAAGTTGGTAGAGTATTAACAATGAAAGTGGCCGGGGCGCAAGGGAGGGGAAGACCAGCAAGACCACGGAAGGGTGTTGTTAAGAATGAGATTGGGCTGGAGAAGGAGTTGGCAAGCTTAAGAGAGACTTGGAGAAGACGTATCTATGAACCTGTCGACCCCTTGTTTGTGTATTTGTGTACTGTGAAGGGATACCAGGGATACTGTGGAGGATATTCAAGACCATGGATGTGAACCACAAGCTCTTGATATGCATCTTCAATAAGTTTCACTGCATCATTAGTAGCCTGCATACAGACTTCATGGGAACCAGGGAGGCGAGAAAGCGATAATGAACGACAACGATGTCTTCTCGCTTTTTCTCCCCACATAAAGTCTGTATGCAGGCTAATCATTAGATGGTATCGTATCATCAGCATAGATGCTAGCTAGAGAACCTAAAGTACATCTCATTTGTTACTGCGTATACTGCTGTAATATGATATAATCTTTTCCAAAGACAAATCTCTAAATAGATCGTTGAAGCAGAATGAACTCATTAGAAAACAGTCATGTCCATCTGTTACTCTGAGTTTCGTGCTTACGCACTCGTCAGACAGTCTATACCAATGAAAAAATTCCGATTTACAGCAGTACTTATTTAAAGAAGTGATTAAATTAAGATAAAGGATACTATTCATACATCATGGTTAATTACTTATTTAGCGTCCCATTACTAAGCGTAATATTGTTCATTAGATAAAATTTATAAACACTAATGAGTCATTGTTCCCTTTCAGTGTAGTTTCTCAGCCAAACATAAGTCATAATTAGATCGTTTATATGGTTGTTTCAGGTTGCAGAAGTCAACACCTGAAAATGATGCCATAGGTGAAGGGTCAAAGGACAAAAATGATGAATCCAACAGCAATAAAGGATCTAGCCCTTGTACAGGTAAAGATATTTTTTCAAATCTCTTTTGAATAATGCTTAAAGATCTAGTCTTATGGGTTATTCAGCAGCTTTACACAGTTAAGCATTAATTTCTGTTTCAGATTAAGTTCTGCAAAAGATCCATCAAGATCTCAAGATCTGGAGGGTGTCAAGTACTGTTGGGGCATGCCATTAGTACTATGGTAGGGTACTATCAGTACTGTAGTAGAGGATGTTCAGTACTGTGGAGGGATACCATCACTACTGTGGAGGATACCATCAGTACTGTTGAGGATACCCTCAGTAATTTGGAGGGATACCATCAGTACTGTGGAGGATACCATCAGTACGGTGGAGGATACCATCAGTACGGTGGAGGATACCATCAGTAATTTAGAGGGATAACATAAGTATTGTGGAGGATGCTAGTACTATAGAGGGAAAGAATGAAATCAGTACTGTTGGGGGTAACCACAACCACAGTGAAGAAAATGACCATAGTCAATATTGTGGTTTCCTTCCATAGTATACTGAATATTCTCCATAGTACCATTGGTATCCCTCCGCAGTAATTAACAACCTCCTCTATGCTGATATTGTATCCCTAAACAGTACTGAATACCCTCTTATGTACTGATTGTATCCCTTCAAAGTACTGAATATCCTCCACAGTACTAATGCTATTCCTTCACAGTACTAAACATCCTCCACAGTACTGATGGTACCCCTACACAGTACGGAACACCCTCCTCAATACTAATGGTATCCCTACACAGCACTGAATACCCTGCGACGTACTGATAGTATCCTCACACTACTTTTTTTATCCCCCAACAGTACTGATTGTATCCATCAAACGGTACTGATGGTATCCCTTCACTGTACGAATAGTATTCCTCACTTTACTTAAAAGGAAATAAAAAAGTCAGATCTTTTCTTCACTGATTTTCGATGCCGTTTCTGTCGTTTCGCTTCATTGTTCTCCTTCTTGAATTTTAGGACCGCACGATGCAAAGGATCACCCTCCAGTGAACGCTGCAAAGGAACAAAAACAGAAAAACGTGTTGAAGTTTGTTATTCAAAGTCCCTTATCTGGAACCAGGTTTTTTATCAACGATCAGAAGTACCAAGACTATGTGGGTAAGTTTTGCCATTCTTTAATCATGCCTTGTAACCTATGTGCCTAACAAACCTGCAAGAACTTCCTCAGTATAAGAATTCTTTGGTGTTTTCAGCCTTTTATTGTTTTTTGGTGTATCAATTGAGGTGTATTTTATATGTAAAGGACAAACCGTCTTGCGGGGAAATGGGAAGACTTGGCAGTTCAGGCCTAATGTGGTGAATGCTTAGGCTGTAGGTGTGACATTATGCTTTGTAGACTGGGTGTTTTGCTTTGGAAGTGGGAAATTATACTACAAGTGGTGTATGTAATGTTGCAACATTATGCCCAACCTTTGAAGCATAATGCATGCCCAACCACAAGCAAATACAAACTAGTAACACCGGGTAACATATTGCCAATTGGGGTGGATTGGAATACTGAAGGTAATGCATTATGCTCCAAAGGTGGGGCTTTATGCTTTGCAGATGAGGCATTATAATGCAAGTTCTGGATGTCATCTTGCAGAATACTGCCCCACCTTTGAAGCATAATGATCCACCTCGAGCATTCGCATCTATCACTTGTAGCATTGTGTCCCTCCTTCGAAGCAGAATGCCTCATCTTCAGTGTGGCACTTACCTCTTGTAATCTTGAGAACAAGCAGGGTTTTGAAAATCAATCGAGATCATTTGTGAAAATGAAAATAACCCGAATAGGACTTGAACCCATGACCTCTGAGTACGAATCTAGAGGTCGTAGGTTCGAGTCTTACTCGGGTCATTTTCATTCTCACAAATTATCTCGACCTCTTGTAATGATTAAATGTGCTTCCTGCCACCCCGGAGCAAATGGTTTTCATGCTGACAATGGAAGCATTATGTACTGGATACATCTACATCTACATATTATCAATATATATCCAAAAGCTATCTGGTATAGTTAACGGGTTGAGAGAGAAAGCAAAGGGTTTGAGCAGGCTGGGAACCAAATCTTTGCGGTACAGTTGGAACGGGGTGAGAACAAAAGCTAGCCAATATAGTGTGAACGGGGTGAGAACGGATGCTGTCCCACACAGTGTGAACGGGTCCTTTGTATGTATTTTCTGGAACAAGTCCGTAAAATATAGGTATTTGTAATGATGAAAAGCTGTTAAATATAATTTGCAGCTAAAATCTTATAAAAAAATTATTTTTTGATTTGTAGATGCAGCCACTCCTGAGCAATTGGTTCCCAATGCATTTAATGGTGAGAGGAAATTCCTGCGTTTCGTTAATCTAAGACGAAATTTATTTATTCGTACTGGCAGAACTAAACAAGTGTATCAGAGTGCAGCAATACATTCACCCTGGGGATTGTATGTGGAGTACTGTAGAGAGATATTGGCAGTACTGTGGAGGGATACCCTCAGTACTAAGGTATCTGAGGTATTAAAATAGTTAAGGTTCCCAATTCCTAATTCCATAGCATAACCCCCCCCCTTGAATATAAACAAAAGGGACTGTATTTTGGCATGGTGAAATGTATGGTATGCCAAACTGTAAATGTATATAAAACGCACTGTATGAATTGGACGGCTAGCATCAAACGGCTATATTGTCAAGAAATCCTAAAGACCATGCATTGAAAATATAGCTTTTTGTGAGCTTCTTGTGCTTTCTCGATTGATGTATAGTTTCATTCCTTACAGGCTCTGTAAATGGCTCTACAGCATTCAAGACACCCTCTCCCAGGACAGATAAGAAAACACCTAAAGAAAGGTACCATCTTGAAATAATTAAATACATCAGCATTGAATCCTTGGGCCTATTATGTTGATTATACATATTGATTGTATGTTTGATAATATGAAGTTTGTAGTTCAGTTTGCCGAAACAGTGCGCAACACATTGTAGTAGAGGGTATTGTTTACTGAGAAGGCAAGTCTTAAGAAAGCAAACTTTCTATCTCGACAAGCCTTGTTTCGTGGTTCTCACTCATAAGGAGATGTTCCTACTTACTTACCTATAAAGCTAGTGTTTTGGTTTTTTAGAAAATAGTGCTCAATACATGGTAGAAGAGCATAGATAAACAATTATAGGCAGAAAAGAAACAGGAAACTACACTTTCATCTCGACAAGCCTGTTTCGTGATTTCTCACTCATCAGGAGATGTACTAACTTACATACTACTTACTTACCTAAATACATGGCTACTTAAATATCTATAGATCCATCTTCGAAGTCTGTAATTTCGTTTTCCGAAATAGTGCTCGATTAATTGAAGTAGAGGGTATTGTTTACTGAGAAGGCAAGACACGAGAAAGTAAATTCTCCATGTCGATAAGCCTTTTTCCTGTTTGCCCACTCATGAGGCGATGTAAGATCAAATTACACAATATTTCTGCCCAACTTTTTGGGCATGAATTGGGTGGAACGTAACTTGTTCACCTGACTTGGGGAATTGGCTCCAAAACACATACTCTCTGCCCCAATACAAGCGAAATTCAATTTGCCCCCATCTCGACATCATGGGGCTCCTTTTTTCATAGAATAATGTTAGCATCGATGGAAATTCAAACCACTTTTTAATCACCACCATTCCCGAACATTTTACAGCAAATACAACATTATTCATACCTAAAACATCAAAACTAATGTAATTATGATTAATGTACTGCGAAGCTAAGATTCGAAAAATTAAACTCTCCATCTCGGCAAGCCTAGTATCTTGGCTCTCACTCATGAGGAGATGTACCAACAATTCCAACTTGATGCATGTAAGAGATTTACCTCTCCTGATACGGAGAAGGCTTGTCGAGATGGAGAGCTGACTTTCTTGATTCTTGCCTTCTCAGTACACTATGTTTGATATTATATGCATTCTTCTCTTAGAAAAGTAACGAAATACCAAGAAATGAAACAGGGATTGATGGAGTTAAAACGTCTGGTCCCCCACCAACGTACCATGACCGAGGTTTGTTTTTTGTTTGTTTGTTTGTTTATTTATTTGTTTACTTTATTTTAACCATTTTCTTAGTTGTTTATTTTTTATTTGTTTATTTGATTATTTGTTTATTTGTCTATTTTGAAAGTCCAATGAAAGTTCCGAAGGTTTCGATTTTCTACAAAGATCCAAGTTCATTGCCAAGTTGCTATGAAGTACTCCATGTGAAAATCCAATAAAAGAACCCAATCCATCCGTAGCCTGCAAACTTACAATATTTTCTACTTCTTGAATATTTTTGCTATGACCAATACTGCAGAGACTTAGGGAAAGAGTAACCACAATGAAGTTTTACATTTTTATGACATTCACTTCTGTATTACTCTATGGCAAGCCTCAGGCGTTTTATCGACGTTATCAGTATTCATCAGTATTTATCAGCATTCCATCATTAGCCTGCCAACTTGAAAAATATTTTCTACTTCGCAAATATTTTTGCAATGACCAATACTGTGGAGACTTAAGAAAAGACACTATGATTTTTTTCAATGATATGACACTCCCTTCTGTTTGCTTGGGTACTAAAACACAGCACAGTTGATCAAAGATTCAATTTTGCAATGAGTCTCTTTGTAAACTTGACTTCCTGATTTGAAAATTTGAGTTTCTTTTATGCAGGGACTTGCTCTATAGCAAGCCTACCCACTAAGAGTGATAAACACCAAGGGCGTTTTATTGAAGTTATCAGTATTTGCCTAATCATTTTGAATATCATTTTCCAGCTTGAACTTATTCAAACAACTGAATTTCTCATCAAAAATCTTGAAAGTCAGGTGAAAGGTTAGTGAATAAATATTGGATTTATATATTAAACTTAGGGCTAGGGTATATACTAGGGTAAGAATATATGTTAGGGTAGGTTATATGCTACTATGTACTAGGGTAGGGTATATGCTAGGGTTAGCGTAGTCTATATACTAGAGGGTAGGGTATATGCTACTGTTAGGGTATTTATTAGGGTAAGGGTATGTACTAGGGTTTTAAGTATATATTAGGGTATAGGGTATATGTTAGGGTTAGGTTATATGTTAGGGTAAGGGTATTTGTCAGGGTAAGGGTATATACTAGGGTAGGGTATATATTAATGTTAGTGTATTTAATAGGGTAAGGGTATATTTTAGGGTAAGGGTATGTGTTAGGGATGGATTTTATACTAGTTTAAGGGTATGTATAGGAAGAGTTAGAGTTTGAGTTAGTGAATTAGAGTTAGGGACAACATTAAAACTCAAGTAGAATTCTGTTTCAATAGATGAATTTATTTATTTTTTTCACAGACTTGTTGCACCAACTTGGAATCCAAATCACCGATCAATCGTTGAACAAGATATTTCCAATGTCATTCATGACGTCACTCAGAGCTTCTGGTATGTGTTTTTTACATATATATTGCTGCCTTAGGAGTGAAACAAGAAAGGAAACTGACTCGTTTCTCTCCTTTATTGCTCTGTTCGTTCGTACATCGAGCACTGTGATGCGGCGTTGACAACGCAATCACTATAGAGATATATTGCTGCCTTATTTATGTTGTCTTATACCTGTTAAAAACCTCTATTAGCAATTTTTGTAAGCAGATGACTAACAACTGGTTTCCTTTGCTTCATGTAGATTGCATGAATTCAAGATTGCTGGCAATTGATCCAAACTCCATCACAATCCCGGAAACAGCCTACACGTCATTCAGCAGGATCGGCAACGAGGCTGAATACAATGTCCCGGATATCGAAGAAAATAAGATATCTCCGTACGAAAACTCCCTGTACCTGCCCAACTCACCAACAACAAGCAGTCCACAACTGTCTATTGGCGGGCATGACTTTTGGGCACCTGGAAGCAGCCAGGCACCTAATGAGCTTGTCCTGTCTCAAGAAAGCACTCAGTCTGTTTTTCACAATCGAGCCTCGCAAGTCTCGTTTAGTGATTCACTCACGGATGATTCCGAGGCTGTGCACGAGTTTGATCTGCAGTTTGAAGGCGAGGTTACCGAGAGGAATGCTGGGAAGATTTTTCAAAAATTTGTGGATCGACTTCTTGACGATTGTGATGAGTTTGATGACGAGCATGATAAAAATGAGGTAATTAATGATTATTCTATATTCAAACCTGTCACCCCCTTTCTCTAAATAATCGTTCCGCTCTAATCTCTAATACACTCCTGTTCCCTGCCCACATTGGACCACATTATAGGTTTGATGATAGAAATAATGTTATTATAATGTAGCTTACCTTTTAATTGTCCCACTCTCTAATACATCCCCTCTTTCCTACCTACTCTCTAATACATACTCTATGTACCCCTTTCTCTAATATACCTTTTTTCTCCCACCCATCTGCCCTGTTTCTCTAATACAGCCTCTTTCTTCTACCTCTCTATCCCCATTCTCAAATAAACAATCTCTCTCTCCTACCTCTCTACGTCTATCGCTATTGATTCTCTCTAATATACCTTATGTTCATACCTTTCAGCCTCTTTCTCTAATCAAGGTCCCTATATGACATACTCCTCTTCTCTAGCCCCATTTGACCACATGATAAAGTTTAATGATAAAAATTATCTTATTGTACTGTAGCTTAACTTATGATGGTCCCTCTCCTTTCCCTAATATAGCCGCTCTCTCCTACCTGTCTACCCATTTCTTTAATGTACCCTCTATCTTCTACTTATCTATACTTTTTCTCTAAAGCACCCTCTCTATCCTTCCTCTCTATCTCTCTCTCTTTATTTTTTCTGTCTAATATACCTTATATTGGAACCTGTCACCCCCTTTCTCTAATCATCGTTCCTCTCCAATACACATTCCTCTTCCCCACCCTCTCTTGAACTACTTTTGATGATAGAATTCATGCAATGATACTATAGCTGAACTTGAAATTGTTCCTCTCTGTGTCTTTTCTCTAATGCACCCTCTTTTCTACCTATCTACCCATTTCTATTATATCCTACCTCCCTACTCCCTTTCTTTAATGCACCCTTTCTTTCTACCTCTCTACCCTCTTCTTTAATGCACCCTCTCTCCTACCTCTCTAAACATTTTCTCTAATGCACCCTCTCTCTCCTACCTCTTCGATATCAACGTTAAACTCACTAACCTCGATGTAACGTCCCCGTAACGTATCTTATCATTATCAGAAAACATTTTTCATAACATTTGCTCTTTGGCAGGAATCAACAGTTGACAGACAAAATGACGAAA
Organism: Pelagia noctiluca; assembly: GCA_963924455.1. Lineage (NCBI taxonomy): Eukaryota > Metazoa > Cnidaria > Scyphozoa > Semaeostomeae > Pelagiidae > Pelagia > Pelagia noctiluca. The sequence goes on along the minus strand of OZ004330.1, from coordinate 2,509,506 downwards.
TTGTTTCAACTAGTCGACTGACCCCCGTCAACACTCAAGAATCAATTGAAGGACAAGAAATCTTCACTTCCCCCCGAGTCCCTACTATTATACCCGACTCCGCCCTCCTCGTCACACCGCCACAATTCTCTGTCAATAACCTCGATTTTGACCCAAAACACCTGAACGAGACCAGCCTCCTTATGAGGGAAAAGACTCCTGAATTAAACATCAACAACACCTTAGCAGATGAAGACTTACTCCAGATTATGTCCCTTAAAGTTATCGGACGTGGCACTAACCACGTGGTCACTAGAGATTTATGTCAGAACGCCGCACCCGGGAGACCGGTATCAAGTGCAGTTGGATTGGCCAATGACAGTGCGGAGCAGCATGTAACTGGCAACTTCACCATGCAAGCACCATTATTTACAGGAATGACTCCGAAAATAGTCATGGCAAAAGATTTGTTGAAAAGTGGCATGCTAACCTCGTTTCTGAATCCCAGTCCCATTACTATTCCAGAGGATCCGTTTGGAATCGGGGCTGAGACCTCGGTTGGATGTGATGAAGCACCTAATAGCTGGAATGATCGGGAACTCACCCCACCCATGACGAAAAGGGGCATTGCTGGATTGGGTGTGCCCCCAGTGATTAACAAGAAATCCAGGGGAACGAAGAGGAAGAGTCTTGGTGCTTCGAAAGATGCTGCGAAAAAGTTTTCGAAGAAATTTTGTGTGCCTACTTTTTCACGGTGAATATTTCTTATTTTCATTGTTTCAGCTCGTTGCTCTTAAACTGTTACATCTAGTAATGATGCGAATATATTCTTTCTAGCATTTCTCTAATTTTGGTTATGTTTCTGGTTTTCCTCGCTATCTTCAAGTTGATGAAATAATATATAAGAAATAATGTACTGATGAAATACTGTTCTCACATGCTACTCTGATGAGTTTCAGACGGAAAGCTTCAGTAGTTATTTTAATTCGCTATGTTTCTGGTTTTCCTCGCCATCCTCAAGTTCTGTACGATCAAAGACGGATCTAACGAATTACTCTAATAAGTTTCAGATACAAAGCTTTGGTAGTTATCATGTTTCACTATGTTTCAGATTTCCTCACCATCCTCAAGTTCTTTATCGATCAAAGACTGTTCTGACGTATTACTCTAATGAGTGTCAGATGCAAAGCTTTAGTATTTATCATGTTTCACTATGTTTCTGATTTCCCTCGCCATCCTCCAGTTTTGTACTGATCGAAGACTGTTCTGACGTACTGCTCTGAGAAGTGTCAGATGCAAAGCTTTTGCAATGTTCCGCTATGTCTTCTCTACACAATCCTCCAGTTCTTTACCGAGCAAAGACTGTTCTGACGTGTGTACTACCCTGATGAGTGTTAGACGCAAAACCTTCAGTGGTTATTATGTTTCACTATGTCTTCTATTTTCCTCACCAATCCTAAAGTTCTGTACTGGTCAAAGACTGTTCTGACGTATTACTTTAAAGGCGCACACGGATAGGTCATGTGATATGCTAAAATCCAATTCAACCAGCCTTGAAATTCTCGGCGAGCACAAATATTTTATGTGGGGCTCACTGGGCCTAAATCTCTACTCACCAGTAAACATCGTTAGTTACTTCCTCAAAACTTCTAAAAAAGGCCAAGAAGATTAGAAATACTTGAATTGCTTTCCCTTTTGCACTAGTGAGGATGTTTTTGAAACCAATCTTATTCGCAAAGATTCAACGTCTCGTGTCTGTCCACAGCAAGATGATCAAAATTTCTAATTGAGCTGAATTACCACGCAATATGCAAAATAACAAACTGCCAACCCATCCGTGTGCGCCTTTAATGAGTGTCAGATTTAGTAGTTATCATGTTTTGCTAAGTTTCCCATTTATCTCCCTATCTTGAAGTTCTGTACTGATAAAAAACTATTCTGATGTAATATACTCTGATGAATGTCAGACGCAAAACTTTAGTAGTTATTTTGCTTCACTATGTTTCAGATTTATCTCGCCACCGTTAAGTTCTGTAACAGATCAATTGTTGTTCTGACGTAGTACTCTGATGAGTGTCAGAGAAAAAGCTTAAATAGTTATCATGTTTTGCTATGTTTCTTATTTTTCTCGCTTTTTGAAGTTTACTACGGGAGAAAGCTTCTTGATTTTCAAAACAATTATCTTCTAAAATCATGATAAAATGATTTTTCTTTTAGAAATGAAGAGCAGAAAGAAAATTATTCTGGTAGTTCCCCTGAAATATCCCCAAGGCAGGCGAACTCTGAAAATTTGAGCAGTAAAAGTATTCTCGGCAGAAGAAAAGCACTGGAGCCTATCGATGAGGATCTTTAAGGACTGGAAACGAGTCTCATCGCATGTACAGTGGCGTTAGTGGTTATCATGAAGATGGCGTCAGCAAATGGCGTTAGCAATCGAAATGACGTCAGCAATCGAAAAGGCGTAAGCAGATGGCGTCAGCAATCGAAATGGCATCAGCAGATGGCGTAACAATCGAAATGTCGTAAGCAGATGGCGTCAGCAAGGATTCTTTAGTAGAGTGAGTGGAGGTTGATGGTGAATGTATTGGCAGGATTGTAAGTCATTTTACTTGAAGAACTGGTAAAAATTTTCATGCGGGCATGACGTGTCTCATTATCCGTGAATTCATAATTTGTTAGTTGGTAAAAACCTTTTACTTGATAAAAATCATTTCAGGACATTGTTTCATGAAAAAGTCGTTCAAAACTTATTCAATGATTTGAATTACATTTCGTTGTAAACATCTCAAGATTCAACTAATAACTGCTTACCCTGTCTCTCTAATGCCCTTTCCCTCTCTAATCATTGTTCCTGCTTAATATAACCCTTCTCTGTATCCTTCTTCTCTTATAATCATACCTCTGTACCCTTTCTCTCTAATACCCTTTCTTTCTAATCATTGTTTCTCTTTAATATGTCCTTTCTCTACCCTGTTTCTGTCTAACACAACAACCATTTCGTACAACCTCTATGTACCTGAAATTCTACCTCACGAGGTACTATGAAATCTGCTGAGGTTTCTGTACAACCAAACTGCATTTTGCTTCTGTCATGTATTTAGATACTAAATATTCCAAGCTAACTTATATGAAATAAGAGTCAGATAAAAATAGAGAATTCCTCGTTGTCTGTTCCATGAGATTTGGTAGAGTTTCAACACAACTGGCTGGTAAAAGTATTACTTGTAAGTTATCAGAGAAGATACTTCATACTGATGTATTGACAGAAACACCTTTTTTAAATTATTTCATTCTTAATAACTAGAGATATCGGAAACATAGCTACTAACACAAAGATTACTTAAGCTTTTCGTCTTACACTCAACAGAGTAATATGTAAGAAAAAGAACGAAACAGAAACCTAACTGATTTTTTTCCGATATGCTATGTTTCCGATATTTTTGGCTATTTTGATGATTTGTACCAACCAAAGACTGTAGATCATACTTTAGCTTTTATATATATTTTCTTTGGAAAAAAATTATCTTAAGAAGATTAAAACCCTAAATTTAAATATTGTTTCTGCCAATACCTGCAGATTTGAATACTTTCAAAGGGTAAACATTTCAGGGCTTGATTTCTGCTATGGTTGATGAAATTGTGTTACCAATTACTTCAAGTTTTACATCATTCTCGCCAACATTTTCCATCTCTATTATTAAAGCTCAATTTTATTTCTAAAAAACCCAATACTGCTTCAAATCTTTATTAGATTCCATGAATCGAGAATGTATGTGCAATCTAAAACATTTTTCTTAAATTTGGAGACATCTACCTTCATATCACCTCAAATCATTACAAGATTCCATGAATTGAGGCTGTATGCATTTTTCAAAATAGTTTTAAGTGTTAAACCAAACTTATCAACATTTAAGACTCTAATACCAAAGTTCAGCTATATTTCCAAAAATGCCAATTTTTCCGCCAATCATTATTGGATTCGACAAATAAAGGATGAATGTACTACCTAAAACATTTTACTTGAATTAAAAGTCACCTACCTTAATATCACCTCAAATCATTATAAGATTCCATATTATTAAAGTCATTTGTGGGATATCAATTATTTTTCTTGCATTTTGAGTCATCTACCTTAACAATACACAAAAAATGTTATAAATCACTTTTTGCAGGATTGTGTAATTCTCTATATGGGACCTCTGTCTGTTTACAGCTAGCCTAACGAACTCTACCAAAATCCATGGAACAAACAATAGGGGATTCAATATTAGGTAAGTTTACTATTCAATTTAACACTATCCAAGTTTCAAAATCATTAGTGTCTAAGATATTCGACTTCTTCTGTTTTATCCTATCTACAAAATTTTTTGTTTTGCTTTTAAAACCAAAATCATGGAACACATGATAGGGGAAACAATATTAAGTAAGTTTACTTTTCAGTTTAAAACTATCCAAGTTCAAAAACCATTTGTGTCCAAGACATTCGACCTCTACTACTGTTTATCCTATCTTCAAAATGTTTTGTTCTGCTTTGAAAACCATCCTTATGTTTATTGTTATTTGTGTGTTCTGTCTAGATAGTTTATCTATTTTGTTACTAAACGTACTATTAGATTTTTAGTGTTTCTTTTTGCCAAGCCTGTAATTTCTTGCGTCATGTTCAGTAATGAAGTGATATAAATATCGTTTTCTTGTATTAAATTTTGTGTCTCTTTATTTAATATTTGTACTGTGTAAACCAGAAAAAGTACATTACTACAAAGAGATACTTGAAATATTGAAGTATGGGTATGGACTTAATCCAAGCTCTTTTTAGAAAGAAAACCAATTTTGGCTACTTTTAGAAGTGTACCATGGAAAGAGAAATCTAAAGATCCCAATTGTTAACCCTTAACCACCCTGGGGAGCGTTGGTGCGGTACTATAGAGGATGTTTAGCAATTTTGGAGGGGGGGATAATGTCCAGCACTGCAGAGGAATACCATTCAGTACTACGAAAGAATCCCATTCAGTACTGTGGAGGAATACAATCAGTACTGTGGAGGATATTCAGTAGTGTGGAGAGATCTCATCAGTACTTTGAGGATACCCTCAGTAAATTGGAGGGATGCAATCTGTTTCTGTACTGTAAGGAATACCATTCAGTACTGTGGAGGATGTCGAGTACTCAGGCAGGATACAATCAGTAGTGTGGGGTATACCATCAGTACCTTGGAAAGATACCATCAATGCTGTGGAGGATATTCAATTCTAGGTAGCAAAACCACAAGCACTTTGGGTATCATCTCCACAGTGCTGATGGTATTCCTGAACTGGAATTATGGTATCCCCAGGGTAATGAACACCCTCCATAGTACTAAACATCATCAACAGTGCTAAACATCCTCCACAGTACTGATGGTATCCCTTCACAGTACTGAACATCCTCCACAGTACTGATGGTATCCCTTCATAATACTGATTGTATCCCTCCACAGTTCTAATTGTATCCCTTCACAGTACTAAACATCATCAATAGTGCTAAACATCCTCCACAGTACTGATGGTATCCCTTCATAATACTGATTGTATCCCTCCACAGTACTAATAGAATGGTTTATCTCCACAGTACTACATATCCTCCTGAGTACTGAATACCTTCCACAGAACTACACAGACGTTCCCAGGGTGCTAACAAATGAAAGATAATCATCATTTTCTCACGGATATGTGCCCTGCCCTCATCCAAAGGAGCTGTATTTGCCTTTATCTGGTTCACCTTGTACATTTCATGTTAATAATTTCAAAGTTGTATATATATTTAAAGAGTATCATTTATTGTAGAGTTATTTTGAAAGAGCATTTGAAGAGTGTTTGTATATAATATATTCGATATATTGTATTCAAGTTATTTGGATTGATTTATAAATGTTGTTACTTGTTAGAATTGACTTTGTTCTTTTTAAGGTTCTTTATTTTTCTACAGTAATTAATTTTGTAGGGAACTGGTGTGGCTAGGATGCCTCTTTATTCCAGTGATTATTCGTAGGGAAATTTGTAACTCCAATTTTGTTTCAATTCCTATTACTCATTCTACACTATTTTTTTTATATAAGAACAATTTCATAAGAACACGAGCCTCAGATTTTGCCAAATCTTAAGAACAATCTAAGAACAAACTGAGGCTGACCGTTTCAAGGTCAATATGAGAATTATACGAAACAACCATCAAACTGACAAAGAATTACAAAACAAGCAGAACGACAGCACACAGATATGTCAGATAGTCAACAGAGTCCACATTTGAACCAATTAACACAATTGATAGCAAAAACAGGCTTCCAAATCATTTTAAAGTAAGAACAATTTAAGAACATTTCAGGCTGAAAATAGAGGAATATTTAAGAACAGCCAACTTCAAATCAAATTTACTGGTTCTTATAAAAAAAGAGTGTACTCATTCGTTATTTTCGACTCAGTCGATTCATTCGCTTCAATCACACGTTACGTTTATACTCCTTCCATAGTCCGTCAATAATCAACACCTTGCATTAGTCAGTCTAGCACGTTAAACACATGGGCGTCGTGGCCGTGGGGCAGAGGGGGCCATGGCCCCCCTATCAGAGCAAAATTTGTAAATTTTTCGGAAATTTTGCGATTCTTCCACTTTTTTCAGAAATTTTTGAGCATTTGATCCCCTTTTCGGAAATTTTTCGTGTTTGGCCCACCCTAAAATGGAGGTCTAACGACGCCCCTGGTTAAACAGAAAGTCACTCACTCACAAATATGTGCAACAAACACTTTGACAACATTTTGTTGCATGAATGGTGATGTAGGAAGTGTACAGCCATGTTTGTTTTGAGCGAAATTCAAGGAAAAACAATTTTAGAAATTTGGACAACGAGAAAAAACTGAAGGCATATTGTATATAGTTTGAACTTAATCAAATCAAATCAATATATGTCTTAAGGTTAGAATATTGAAATAGTATATACTTCTTCTAACCACTGATCTCAAAAGAAAGACTGAATCGAACAATCTGTTGTCACTGGATTCAGATGTTGAAGCCAATCGCTTGTGCTTTCGTTTGGTCTCCCAATATGGCTGCCAAAGAAATCATATTGACTTGATTCTTTGCTAACAATAGCTGCACGGTTATTCAGTCTCATCCACAACATTTCAAAAATCATGAAAGAAAAAAGCGGTCTCTAGTGGAATCTCAATGTATTAAATTGGACCTACCAATATGGCCACGAATGACTTCATTTCAGAACGACAGAAGCTCGATCCAGTGTTTTTTTGAGATCAGTGCTTCTAACCAATAAACTACACCTTGATTACATACACCCGTCAACCATGTTCTTTTCTCTCGAAACCTTTCGTCGTGTCAAATCGTCTACTATAATTATAAACCCCACCAGCAACCATCGAACTCTGTGCAACCGGGGGTTCCGCCCTCTCCGTTAAAATCCTCTCTTGATTTTTTGCCATTTCGTTTTCCGCTTGTATTCGAATGATTTTCTCCTGAATCTTCACGACTTTTGCCTGCATTCTCAGTATCTTCCATTGCAGCTTTAGAATTTGCCGCGCGACCTCTGGATCCTGCGCTTTACGCTTGAACGGATAAATCGACGACCCTGATAATGCTGCTTCATTGTTTTGCAGAACGTTCTGATTTTCCGTAAGCGATTTATCATTGTTTTGTATTCGCTCGCCGAGTCTATCTTCACGTTGCGTTTCATGGTTAGGTTTGCCTATCGAGGTATCATGTCTACCATCTTGCCTGACGTCACTTCCTCCTTCCTTAGCAACGTCAGAGCTGCCTGAATTTATCGCAGACCGAGTCCTTTTTCTCGACGACCCTGCTTTCGAACGAATACTCCCACGTGATATGTCTGTTAAATCATGTGACATATCCCTTTTGGAGGCGTCAGTTGTTTCATTGTCACGTGAGTCAGCCTCGCTTAGTTTATTCAGTCTATCACGTTTTAGCCTCGTTTTTATTTTATTTTTCATTTGGCTGGTTGCGTTGGAGATGGCAGAGAAGCCAGATTTTAGGCTTTCGATTGAGTTGAATCGACGTAAACGGGATTGTTTTTGATGATGTTCGTGTTGTGGCTCGCTGTGTTGTTGTTGTTGTGGGTGTGGTTGTTGTTTCCCTTGGTGATAATGTTGTTGTTGCTGCTGATAATGTTGTTGTTGTTGTTGTTGATATCTACTTTCTGCCACAGAAAACTCGGTCATCTGTGAGTCATTCGAGATTTCGCTTTCCAAAAGTCTCATTTTTTCAGCTTTCCGCTTTTCCATCGCCAGTTTCTTTCTAGAAATTGTCGACAAAACGCTCCGTAAACTTTCAACCGAAGGAAACCTTTTCATTGCTGTGTGCTTGCGATTCCCAACAATTTCTTCAACTTCTTTCCCGTCACTCCCCCGTTTTCTAAGCTCTGTTGTATTATGACCTTTGCCATTCAACAACGGCACGATATCATTCTGACCTTTGACTTGTGTCTTTTGGCCTATGATACTTTGGCCTTTATCGTTCTGACCTGGGTAATGTTGACCTTTGCTATTAAGACCTGCGGAGTCTTGACCTTTGATATTCTGACCACCATAACTTTGACCTTTGCTATTCTGACCTTTGCTACCCATATCTTCTGGTAAAACGCCAAATATTGGTCCCCATAAACGCCGAATTAACGGTGTCACAAGAAACCAAACGTATATGAGAACGCATATGAAACTAGAAGCCATCTGCACCCATACCGAGGCCCAATTTTTAACCAACCGTTTCATATTTGATTTCTGATCTGGCGAATGCCAATTGGTCAATATCATCAACACATGCAAACTCGCGAGTGTCATTATCACGTGGAATAACGAATAATTGTAACCGACGAAATCGTCCAATGAGATTTCATTAGCGTCATCGTTCGAATTTTTGTTCTTGCTGACGTCAACTTTCGATTTCTTTTTCTTTTCGCTCATGAAAATAGCAATGGCGTAGTCTTCGCCCTCGGAAAGGGCTAGGCCGTATTTTCCCAAATGTGAAGTGTGTGCCCGAACAGTGCATGCAAATATGATTAGAGCGAATGTGAGTAGACAACCGAATAATGCTGCTCCGTCAATTCCGGACATCGTGTCATAGTCCAGAATGACTTTACCGAGTGGGTTACATACCGCATCCGGTTCTGAAGATAGCGTATTCCAAGTAAGGTATGATGCATATAAAACAACAACTGATGATTGTAGCAATCCGGCCCCATCAAGCTCGCGTTGCACTGTGGGAGTAACGGAAACTATCGTTGCTAGGAAACACTGGATAACGATGAAAGTTATATAAAACATGTTGGCCTTGCATTTGGTTATTGCAAGGGAGCCTGCAAATAGGTAATAGAAGCTGGCGATGGCTGCCATGGAAACAGCAAACATCAATAGCGTTGCTAGGATCATGGCTAGATACCAGAGCTTTGTGTTACTAGTTTCCAGTCTCTCAGCCCATGACACGCTCCACGAGTGCCCGAAATCGATTATCAGCATAATTTGGTATAGCATGAACACAAATCCCCCAATAAGGCAAGCGTACATCCATATATGGAAGAATTCTGACATCTGCGGTACGAAGAATGAACCAATCATAATGCCGAGTATTAGCAGCATTTTGAATATCCAGCAGCCGTTGTTGATTTTGGCGCGAAAACTGTTCGATTTGGTGACGCGGATCGTGAAAATGGCGAATAAACCGTAAAAACACGTCATTGATAACATAACGCGGTAAACAGCACCAAACCCGAAGAATTTATCGCAAGTTTCCTTTGTAACCGTTTTCCCGCAGAAATTCGGTATACGGTCAATGTTGCGTCTCATGCCTGGTATAAGGATCACGAAACAAGTAATGGTTGCGAATAATAGTAAAGTAATGTATCGTAGTTTCGCACGTGTTGCTTTGTCTTTGCAAAGAAACCCGCAGGCTGATGAGCATGCGCAGCAGGCTAGTTCCGCTGCAATTTCAGCCGCGCCCGCGGTGTTCAGAGCGGCTCCCATAAAGCCCCCATAAAGATGTTTTAGTAGCTGTTGGAGTCAGGTTTTTGTGTTTATATATATTAGAATGTTTTGATGATGAAGCGAGATTTTCTGATAGTAGCTGTTGAAGTAAATTTTCTGCGTTGATAGTAACGAAGGCAGGTATTGTGTAAATGATTCTCTGGGTGAGTTGAATAAAGTGTGTGATATTTTTGAATGAAAACCTTTGTGCCAATTATGTGCCAATATTCTTCAAATTTGTAGGATTTCTCGTATAAACTAAAGATTTGTAGGTCTTCTCGTATAAACCTTGTATATATTTCTCAAGTTCTTTCAAATTCTCTGGCTACTTAATTAAAGACTTTAGAGATTGAAGTGCCAGGTTTCATGTTTTCATGCTTTTGCTGTTGTGCCGCTAGCAATTCTGGTATAAATCTTTTATGCATTTGTACCCGAGGAAACTTTCTCCATGTCTTGACTATACAGTTTTGTATCCTTTGGCATCATCTCCTATCAAATGCATGTCATTTATCATAAATCAAATCAATCTATTGCCAAGCATTTCTGGAAGAATGACTCTATATCAACAGCAACTGCAATTTTCGTCTTTCGTGTTTTATGCCAATACTCTCTTCAATACCTGCTTCATAAGTCTGTCCAGATTACCTCTGCTATCCTCCAGTTATAATTTAAATTTTCTAAACCATTTCAATCCATAACAAGGTTCAGAATTTGCTTTTCGATAGATGTCCCCTCTTCGAAATGTTCGAATGATATGATATTTTGACTATAAAATCCTGAACAATTTCTAACACATTTCTGTATGCTTCAATGTAATCTTCGATATCTGCACCAAAAATCTGTTCAAATTTTTTATGACTCCAGTTTTCTACAGTATTTCATTCAGGATTTGTAAGAAAGCCATGCCCTTGCTTTTCAAAAAATGTCAGCTCTTAAAATCCTTTCAAATAATGATATATTTTTGACTTTGAAAATCCTGAATAATTTCTAACACATTTCTGTATGCTCCAATGTAATCTTCAAAATCTGCTCCAAAACTTAGTTCAAATTGGTTATAACTCCAGTTTTCTACAGCATTTCATTCAGGACCTGTAAGAAAGCCATGCCCTTGCTTTTCAACAAATGTCAGCTCTTAAAATCCTTTCAAATAATGATATATTTTTGACTTTGAAAATCCAGAAGAATTTCTAACACATTTCTGTATACTATCTCCACGACGCTTAGTGGCGGGACGCGTGCCTCGCTTTCCGGATTCATTTTTAGGCCTTGTGCAACAGCTGCCGCTACTTTGAGTGAGCAAGAATAATACAACCTGTTTTGCTAGCGTTTGGATTGTTCTGCGGGATCTCTGCGTTTACCCGCAGATGCGATGAAGCCTATATAAGTAGTGTTTAGAGAGTTCTTCGGGATATCTGCGTGTACCTGCAGACGTAGAGTAATACAGGCTGTTTGAATAGCAACGGTTATCCGAAATGGTGTCTTGCCAATGCAATTTTGGTGACTAGGCCAAAACTGAAATCACGACAACTATTTGACCAGCGTTTAGAGGGTTCTTTTCTTCGGAATTACTGCGTTATCCTGCAAATGTACAGTAACATAGTCTGTTCGAGTAGTGTTAAGGCTCATAAGGTCTGAGTGTACACACTAGCCTTCTTTAAGTATTGCACCAATAGACCCAGTATGGCGTCTTAGTAACGCAATTTTGGTAACTAGGCCAAAACTAAAATTACGGCAACCATTACCCTGGGTGCCAAAGCCTCACCTCGCTAATCGGAAGGAAAGGGGAGGGAGGAGGGAAAAGAAAAGAAGAAGGAAAAAGAGATTCTTTTCCTTCTCTCCCTCTTCTTCTTACCTCTTCTTTTCTCCCTCCCTTTTACTTTTTTTTATATTTTCGTCCCCCATCTATTTATTAGGCTCTGGTACCCAGGGTAGGCAACCATTTGACCAGCGTTTAGAGAGTTCTTCAAGATTTCTGTGTACACCTGCATACGTTAAGTAATGTCGTTTTTTGGAGTAGTGTTTAGGCTAATAAGGTCTTAGTGTATCATAGCCTCCTTTAAGTATTGAACCGGTATGTTAAAAATTGTGTCTTTTCAACACAACTTTTGTGACTAGGGCAAAACTAAAATCACGACGGCTTTAGTCAGACAGCTCTCAAAAATGATACATTGGTGAGAAAAAATAGGAAAATTTGCTCATGCTATGATATCTAAAAATTGTTTTGAAAGATATGACTGAGAAACTAACCAACAGATAACGAGCGAGTTTAGGGCAAAATAATGATGGCCTAAGAAGCAAGTGTTATAAATTTTGCGCCAAAACCTTGTTTACGCATCAATCGACGAGATTGCTCATAATAAATGAAAATTTGGGCCTAAGTGAAATGTTAAAAAAGAGACACCATTATGTCGCCAGGTTTCCAAATATATTTTAAGCGCAAGTTTACAAAATTTTGCATTAAGCATATTTCAGATGTTAAGTTGATGTTTATTATTTACTGCAGAATTGCTAGATCATTTACACTATGTTTTTGTAGATTCTTCGCGATGCTGGGTACACAAGTGATTTGGTAAACACTTCTTTACTCACTGGTAAGTTATAATTCATTTCTATCAATCACAAAGATTTCCAATATTTGACATGGTACCAAGAAATAACATTTTGACCCAGGGCTGAACTTGTGCATATAAAAGAGCTGGGCCAGTATCGTTGAGGATATTCAGTACTCTGGCGGGATATACCATCACCATTAGTACATTGTAGTGTTTTAGTACTATGGGACTGGTACCATTAGTGCTGCGAAGGGATGAAATCTCACAATACTGATTTAAAATCAGTATTGTGGAGGATATTCAGTACAGTGGGGTATACCATCACTACATTGTAGTGTTTCACTGTTTTAGTATTGTGGGGCTGGTCGGGGCTGGTACCATCAGTGCTGCGGAGGGATAAAGTCAGTGTTTTTGAGAATATTCGCTACGATGTGGGGGATATCATCAGTATATTGTAGTGTTTCACTCTCAGTTTCACTGTTTTAGTATTGTGGGGCTGGAACCATTAGTGCTGCTAAGGGATAAAGACAAGTCAGTGTTTTTGAGAATATTCGGTACTATGTGGGGGATATCATCAGCTAAAGTGCTAATACTGCTTGTGGTTTCCCCCAATGTCATGCACAACCGTTACCCAAGGTGATTTTATTAGTGAGTAATTGAAAAACAAGTGATCGAGTTTCATACACCTCTTTTTTAAAGAGCAAACTTTATAAGAAACATCAGGCTGAACTTTGGGCCATCATTTTTTTCCTATATTGCAAAAGTATGGTGTGTAAGTCGTGGTAGGAATGCCAAGTGGTTAGATCACTTTACCCTTGATCAAAAGGGTTCCTGGTTTGAAACCACCTTCAGACCTGTCTCAAAGTGTGATGGGAGAATTTTTCAGCTCTCTGTAATTCCAGGCAAAAGGCAAAATGAATCACGAGGTGTTATCACATCGAGAGGAAGGACTGGGATCGCACTGCTCGATTAGTCTACCTATTCAGTTGGCCCTTTGTGCTTTGCACATAAACCAATACCTTACGAAGATAGTAAGCATATTTGCCTATCAACTATTAATGCACTGCTTCGATTAGTCTACCTATTCAGTGGGCCTTTGTGCTTTGCACATAAACCAATACCTTACGAAGATAGTAAGCATATTTGCCTATCAACTATTAATGCACTGCTCGATTAGTCTACCTATTCAGTGGGCCTTTGTGCTTTGCACATAAACCAATACCTTACGAAGATAGTAAACGTATTTGCCTATCAACTATCAATGCACTGCTTCTATTAGTCTCCCTATTCAGTGGGTCCTTTGTGCTTTGCACATAAACCAATACCTTACGAAGATAGTAAGCATATTTGCCTATCAACTATTAATGCACTGCTTCGATTAGTCTACCTATTCAGTTGGCCCTTTGTGCTTTGCACATAAACCAATACCTTACGAAGATAGTAAGCATATTTGCCTATCAACTATTAATGCACAGCTCGATTAGTCTACCTATTCAGTGGGCCTTTGTGCTTTGCACATAAACCAATACCTTACGAAGTTAGTGTATTTGCCAATTCGAGATAAACACAAGGCAAGTTCACAAAAATGAGGGCCTTGCATTTCAAACACATTTTAGAAGGGTAGGGGAAAGACATTGGTGTAAAATAACGTCAAGAATACAAATAAATATGTAGGTTGGATTCAGAGCTAAGTGCTCTTATAAAAAAACGTGTGAACCGTGCGAAGAGTTCTCTGAGGTCATACATGCAAAGTTTACCCTAATGACGTGAGGATTTATTGTTGACCTCAGAAAGATACTCTGGGAGCTTCAACTGTTTGCATTTGCCTTTGTTTTTCGATCTGTTGGGGTTGGGAAAAGATTATGGTTTTGCTTTCTTGCACAGTTTCGGCATGTTTATGTCATCAATACAGTATTAGTGGAATAAACATGTCGGGGAAGATCAAAGGATTCTTTCATTCAGTCAAAACCATGATGCATCACTTTGGCCTAACTGATGAGTGAGTTTTTGTTCAATTCAATTCAATTCAATTTCATTCTATTCAACAACATATTACTTACAATATAACTGTAAAAGATAAAGATTAAACTATATAAAAATAAGCGCAAAATTATTAACAGTGTTTTTCAATATAATACGATAAGTTGTTGTCTAGGACACTGAGATGAATCATAACGATTTTCGAGCCCAGTGCCTTAAATTAAGTTGAATCAAGTTAAGTTAAATTAGATGAATTTAATTGTTCTGTTCGTTTGATGAGCTACACTAGGCTATTAAAATTATTGCACAGGTCGATTCAAAATGGCGGCAAAATTGCAAAGCTGTGAAGGCTAGGCCTAAATTAAAAGCGAGCTGTCTGACACAAGTGATGGGAATTTTAATTTAGGCCTAGCCCTCACAGCTTTGCAATTTTGCCGCCATTTTGAATCGACCAGTGCAATAATTTTGATAGCCTAGTGTATTATACTCTTTCAAGGACATCCTCAAAGCAATAGCAACGAAGTAACAAAGCACTTTGCCTGATTAATGACTTTTTAAAACATTTGAGCACTGATTTTAGATAACCACTTCTTCTTCAAAAGCTCCTTGATTATATTTTGACCATCACTCAAATCCCAAGTCATAAAGAATTTCTCCCTCAATTTCTTATTGCTTATTGTTATGAGACATAGTTTCAGTGAAATTTCCTAAATTTTCACACCAAAATCATGGTTTTGTGAGCTATCTGACAGGAGTTATGGGAATCTTAGTCTCGGGCTAGGCCTAAACTAAAACGTCACTTTTGCCTATCTGAATAAGTGAATCACTGTTTTTGTTAGACGAGCTACGTTGACTAAGAAGGCAAGGCCATCTCTTTTCAGAATTCTGAATTTTTTTGAGGTTTAGAAGAACATAGCATTGGACTTTTTCTATCCAATTTACGTCACGTTACTGGATACGTTAGAGAACTCTAGCACTAAAATCAAGCATAGCATGGCTGCCATTTTGTTAGTTGCCAGGATACATTCCAACAATAGGACTGGTAACGAGCCAAGCAAAGATTTTATCTCAAGAAGTCTCATTGTTTTTCTAAAATAACAAAATCTGTTTTTCATTTTTCGTTCTGTTTTCAAAATTGGGTAGATTTGTTAGACTTAGTTTACACGCCCAAAACTATTTGTATCCAATATACGTCATTGGATACATCAGAAAAATTCTAGCGCTCTGTTTTGGTGGTTTATCGTGTTTGGCAAATCTCCGGGTTCACGACCTGGTCGACGTACATTGCCATGGTGGTTGCCCGATTCTGGTATTGAGAGATTTAAGGTTATATAACTGGAATTGAATTTTTAGTTTAAAACACGTGAATTTGATTTGATACCTAATTAAGTTCTGAATATCCTCCACATTAATAATATTATCCCTCCACAGTACCGAAGATCCTCCACAGTACTGATGGTATCCCCTAATAAGCATAATGGCTATCCCTTCACAGTAATGATGATATCCCTTCACAGTACTAAACATCCTCCACATTACTGAACATCTTCTAGAGTACTAATGGTATCCCCTGATAAACATAATGCTATCCCTCCACAGTAATGACGGTATTCCTCCACAGTACTGAACATCGTCTACAGTACTGAATATCATAACAGTACTGATGGTTATTTCCTACAGTACTGAATACCCTTCCAAAGTACTCTTGGTATCCCCCTCTTTACTGAACATCCTCCCAGGGTGATTACAAGATAAACGAATTGGATAAAATTTGAAAAATCCCTGTTGAAGTGTGTTTTAAAATAGATTGCCTGCTATAAGCAAAAAATGTGGATTAAAATCTCTGTTTTGTGACAAAATGTTTTTGCATAAATGTTGAAATTTGATTGGCTTTTTCGCAGAATCAAGACTTTTGATTGGCTGAAATTGAATCAATAGAGTTGTGATTGGCTAAAGTTGTGGATCACGTATCAAAGTTGCTGCCATATCTGTAAGTTTCTCTTTTACATGCTTTTTTTGTTATATGGAAATGATTTTACTTTTAATAATGCAAACCATTATACAAAGAAGAGCTGCAGTGGACCCAAATGTTTTACGTGGTAGGTATTTCGTTTTTATTTTCGGTTATCTTGGCTAGGCCCAAGAGAGATTTGTCAAGTTTTACACATACACTAGCCTATTGAAAGTATTGCATAGGTAGATTCAAAATGGCGGCAAAATTGAAAAGCTGCGAGGGCTAGGCCTAGACTTATGAATTATATAAATTATAGTTATAACAGGCCTAATCTCATAAATTGCATCAGATAGAGCAAAATAACATGATTTCGATTGGAAAATTTAGGAAATTTAGCTGACGCCATATTTCATAGCAACAAGCAAAAATAGATTGAGGGAGAAAGTATATACAACTTTGGATTTAATTGATGGTCAAAATATAAACAAGGAGTTTTTGGAGAAGGAGTTGTAATCTAAAATCAATGCACAAGTATTTTAAAGCTTTGTTAAGAGCAGAACGACAGAACTTGAGGATGGCAATATGATGGGAATCATGTCTCTGTCACTCATAAAAGTAGTATCTCAGAACAGTCTTTGATTGGTACAGAAATTAAGGATGGTGAGAAAATTGGAAATATAGTGAAACATAATAATTACTGAAGCTATGCCTTTGACACTCATCAGAGTATTAGCTTTACTACAGGAAAGACTTTTGTTGGTAGCTACAGAACTTGTGGTGAGGAAAATAGATAGGAAACATATAGTGAAACATATAGTGAAACTACTGAAGCTTTGCTTGTGTGACACTCAGTTGTACGTCAGAATAGTCTTTGATTGATTAAAAATTTAATGGAAGAGAAAAAATCGGAAAAATAGTAGAACATAATAACTACTGAAAAAACATAATAGATACTGAATCTTTACGTCTGAAACTCGTTAGAGTAGTACGTGACAGGATTCTTTGATCTCGCTTTATTCAGTAGAGAGCTTGAGGATGGGAAGGAAAAAGGAAACATAATAAAAGAATATAGTTGCTCAATGCAAATTTACATTAGAAACTGGATATATGTATAGCAAATAGAGTTATGAAATTATTTATGTGGTAATAAGGATTCGCTTTGCTTTGATGTTGCAATATAGACTTTAGTTGAGGTAGACTTTACACTGAATTTGATCTTGTTTAGTTAAAGCAAGCAAGGTCTTGCCTTGGCTAGACAGGAGTTAAAACAAATAAATGCACACTATATAAAACTACAATTGCAAGTTTTTTATAAGGAACATGGCTTTCTTAATAGGGTAAATTAGGTTACTCATGGTCATAATTTTCTTCTCTACACACTTTTTTCATCAACTTTCCTTAAAATTAACAGATACAACATCTGTTTAATATATCAGCTAGTATAAACCAACTAACTAAAACTACATTCAGTGAAATTTGATATAATGTAAAGGATCTGAATAAAAATGTGAATAACGGGTTAAATGATTTAGATCATATAAATAATATAGTCTGAACAATATAGTTTACCAGATTGGCTATGAACCTGTTGTGATCACATACCTATTCGCTAATGTTTAGTAATAGCAAGCAAAAATACACTCCACATAAAAGTGCAAATGCAAGTTTTTGATGCGAAACCTGGTTCTTTTAATAGGATACTTTAGGTTTCTCATGTTTCTATTGTTCTTGTATACACACTACACATTGTACATATTTGACCCTGTTTAGTAATAGCAAGCAATATCTTGGGTAGGTAGACATATCTTGGGTAGGTAGACATAGACCTGAGTGAAAATAAGTAAATATGCAATAAATACATATCTTTTTAATAGGGTTTTACGTTTGTTTTGTCCTTATTTTACATCTATATCTAGTAATACAGATTTCTGTTTGATAAACTTTACAAATAATATCATCTTTCGAAATCGCAAGAATTTTCTTTTAATAAGGAAGCTATTTTTTAATAGGTTACTGTAACTCTGTCATACTCATAGTCCTTCTTTTATTCATATGTTGCAATAGAGGTTCCAGTTTAATAGACTTTACGAATATGATCATGTTTTGTTAAAGCAAGCATGGTCTTGCCCTGGCTAGACGCGAGCTAGATGTTATGTTCCTGCTACTACTTCCTGGTTAAATGTTTGTTACCGTATTGTTTTTACCTCAAGAGAGTTCAGTATATATTTTCTGTGTTTTTATTTATGGGATGAGACTGTATGTGCTCAACCTTGACATGTTAAGAAAAATATGACCAGAAGACCAGCATCATATAGATGGTATAAAAATCCATGTGTAGATATAAGAAACTCCTCAGAAACTTTTAGAGCTCAAAAGTGGACTAATCTAAGAAACTTTCAGTCTTTCAGCACTGCTTGTGGTGTTCCTCCACAATACTGAACATCCTCCACAGTACTGAACATCCTCCACAGTACTGAACATCCTCCACAGTAATTAACATCCTCCACAGTACTGAACATCCTCCACAGTACTGAACATCCTCCACAGTACTGAACATCCTCCACAGTACTGAACATCCTCCACAATACTGAACATCCTCCACAGTACTGAACATCCTCCACAGTACTGAACATCCTCCACAGTACTGAACATCCTCCACAGTACTGAACATCCTCCACAGTAATTAACATCCTCCACAGTACTGAACATCCTCCACAGTACTGAACATCCTCCACAGTACTGAACATCCTCCACAGTACTGAACATCCTCCACAATACTGAACATCCTCCACAGTACTGAACATCCTCCACAGTACTGAACATCCTCCACAGTAATAAACATCCTCCACAGTAATTAACATCCTCCACAGTACCGATTGTATCCCCCCACCCACAGTTATGATGATATCCTGCCCAATACTGAGAAAATCCTCCATATTACTGCAAAGACATTCTCAAGCGTGATACGATAAAGAATTGTAAAATGCTTGGAAAGGAAGGATAGATGGACTTTAGACTTTATATTTCTCGCAACAAGCAACGGCTAGACAAGACACATGTCCAACTTAACAATAAACACGATTTCACATACTTGCTCTTTGTACCCTTGCAAATACTCAGAAATGCAATTCGAGCTTGCAACACCATTGACGAATCCAAGTTCCATATTCGTACGTGAATTCTAAAGTCGAACTCTCAACATGTGCAATATCATTCCATATATGGAAATCTTGGGCATTGTTCTATTAGGTCGATTTTACGCAGTTGCTCCAATGACATAAATGACGAAAACACATTAAAGTTTTGAAATCACTCACTTAAATAATTCTGAACAAGTATTTACGGTTTAGGAGTCCATTTTGAAATAGGCCAATGTCGACATTGGTAGATGCTCAGATAGCAGAGAAGTTTGTTGGGGATTTGTCATAATAGGTGTTATGGTGTTACCCTTAGTGCTCCTTGTTCAAAATAAGTTCGTGCCTCTCCCATTTGAAAATGAAAACACGTTGATCACATAAGATTTTGTAAGATTTTGAAGATTTTAAAGTCAATTTGAGAATAGGTTAATTTTTACGAAAGATGGCTTGATATCCGAAATCTCTTTTTAGAGGCTTTGTCATTATAGGTGTTAGGGTGTCACCCTAAGTGTTCCAAATCAAGCTTTCACCCCTAACCCCATTTGAATATGAAATACGCAAGCAACAAGTATTCCTATACTTAGGATTGAAGTCAATTTTAGAATTGGTTAATGTTGACGTATAAAGTTTCTTGGATAATTTTACTGTTGGGAGATTTGTTATCATATGTGTCAGGGTGTCACCCTTAGTGTTCCAAAACAAGCTTGCACCCCTAACCCCATTTGACTATGAAAATACGCAAGCAACAAGGGCTCTTTTATTTAGGATTGAAATCGATTTCAGAATTGGTCGATGTTGACGTGTAAAGTTTCTTGGATAACTTTACTGTTGGGGGTTCGTCATCATGGGTGTCAGGGTGTCACCCTTAGTGTTCCAAAACCAGCTTGCACCCCTAACCCCATTTGAATATAAAAATACATGAGCAACAATTATTCCTATATTTAGGTTGAAGTCAATTTTAAATTGGTTAATGTTGACGTATAAAGTTTCTTGGATAACTTTACTGTTGGGAGTTCGTCATCATAGGTATTAGGATGTCACCGTCCCTTATTGTTCCAAAATAAGCTTGCACCCCTAACCCCATTTGAATACGAAAATACGAAAGCAACGAGTAATCTTATATTTAGGATTGAAGTCAATTTTAGAATTGGTTAATGTTAACGTATAAAGATACTTGGATAATTTTACTGTTGGGGGTTCGTCATCATACGTGTAAGAGTGTCAACCTTAGTGTTCCAAAACAAGCTTGCACCCCTTAACCCCATTTGAATATAAAGTACGTGAGCAACGAGTATTCTTATATTTAGTTTGGAAGTCAATTTCAGAATTGGTTAATTTTGACATATAAAGATTCTTGGATAATTTTACTGTTAGGGGTTCGTCATCATATGTGTAAAAGTGTCACCCTAAGTGTTCCAAAATAAGCTTGCACCCCTAACCCCATTTGAATATAAAAATACGTAAGCAACGAGTATTCTTATATTTCGTTTGGAAGTCAATTTCAGAATTGGTTAATTTTGACGTAGCTTTAAAGATACTTGGATAACTTTATTGTTGGGGGTTCGTCATCATATGTGTCCGGGTGTCACCCTTAGTGTTCCAAAACAAGCTTACACCCCTAACCTCATTTTAATATGAAAATACATAAAAAACGTAAGATTTTCGTAAGATTTTGAGGATTTTGAAGTCAATTTGGGAAATAGGTTAATTTTGATGGAAGATGGTTGAATATTCGATCTCTCTTTTTAGAGGCTTTGTCATCATGAGCGTAAGAGTGTCACCCTTAGTGTTCCAAAACAAGCTTGCACCCCTAACCCCATTTGAATATGAAAATACGTAAGCAACGAGTATTCGTATATTTAGGTTGGAAGCCAATTTCAGAATTGGTAAATTTTGACGTAAAAAGATACTTGAATAACTTTACTGTTGGAGGTTCGTCATCATATGTGTAACAGTGTTACCCTTAGTGTTCCAAAACAAGCTTGCATCCCTTACCCCATTTGAATATGAAAATCCGTAAGCAACGAGTATTCCTATATTTAGTTTGGAAGTCAATTTTAGAATTGGTCAATATTGACGTATGAAGCTTCTTGGATAACTCTCATTTAGAGAATCTGTCATCATAGGTGTTAGCATGAGTAACTGCTGTTCTTGCAAAACAGGATCCTTCTTGGAGCCCTTGACCCTATTTGAATGCAAAAACACGCAAGCATTAAGTATTATTATATTTAGGATTGAAGTCAAGGACAGGTTAATTTGGATGTATAAAAATGGATAACCGGACTCTTCTTTGAAGGATTTGTCATCATGAGTGTTAAGGTATTAACCCCTGATCCTCCAAAATGGGCTTCTCTTTACCAACTCGTGCCTCTTGCCCTATTTGAATATTGAGATACGCAAGTAACAAGTATTGATGACAATAAGTAACCAGTTAATTTCCTAAATAGGACAATTGAATTAGTCATGTTGGTGTAACTTCCATTCCCAAATCTCTCTGAAGTAAGCTTGTCTTTTAGAACACTAACTACTATCCTCGCCATAAGGTCTTGAGACACAATGACGATTGAAGCATTATTTTAAACATGGAGCTATGAAGCTTTAAGATGATGTTGGAGCTCCCCCTCCCCCCAAACTGATGTTGATAATAGGTTTGGATGTCACTGGAGGATGTTACAGATGCATTTCCGCACCAAAGCAACATCTGAAACAACATTGTTTAGGGGGGATTTGGGTCTTTCTTCGACAATTAGTATATATCGAGAGGCAATCAAGCACTGTCTCATACGTTCTGGCGAGGATTGTTGAGTCACATAAGTGGCTATACAGCAGATGATGGTATCCTCCCACAGGACTCATATTATCCCTCGACATTTCTGAACACCCTCGATAGTAATGAACGTCTTCTACAACTGATGTTATCCTCCCAAACCAAGGATGGTATCCCTCCACAGTACTGATTGTATTCTTCGACAATAATACTGATTGTATCTCTCAACAGTACTGTACATCCCCCAAAGCACTGAAGTTGTATCCCTCCACAGTACTGAACATCCTTCACAATACTGAATATTAGTCCCCACAGTCCCAGTTGGTACCTGTCCAATACAATTTGTTTTTAGAACACTACCTGAAGTAAGCTCACTTTTTTAGAACACTAACTAGAGTCACAATAGAAATAAAATAGCAATACAGCAGAAAGAGATTGGCAACACCCCTTTATAATGATAGGGGCTCAAGGATGCTGCTGACTTATGTGATTACTTTATCATGATAAACCCCCATAGTACTGATAGTATCCCTCATGAGTATTGATAGTATCCCTCCACAGTACTGAGCATCCTCCACAGTACAAAGCATCCTCCACAGTACTGATGGTATTCCTCAACATACAGTACTCAACAGTGAACACACCTCACATTACTAATGGTATTCTTTCCCCCACAACAGTACTGAACACCCTTGCACAGTACTGATAGTATTCCCCACAGTACTCATGATATTCCTCAACAGTACTCAACAGTGAACACACCCCACAGTACTGATGGTATTCTTTCCCCAACAACAGTACTAAACACCCTTCTACAGATGATACCCCTCCACAGTACTGCACAACCTCTACAGATGTTTCCCAGGGCAGTTGCATGAAAGATGAGATCATTGTACTGCATTTGAAAAACAAACCCATTATTTGGCAACTCGAGTAAGTCATAAGCATTAAGAATTTAGAAGTGCATTTATTTTTAACGTTTTTAGTTCCTCAGATAGCAGAGCCCCTTTCCAGGGATTTAGAGAGACATTTTCAACAGAGACACCTTCTCAAATAACATAACCTCTTTTCAAATAACATAACCCCTTTTCAGGCATTGGCCAAGAAGGACTCCAGTGAACTAACTTGGCTACAGACAAGGAGCAGATCATAGGAATTTAGAAGCACATTTAACTTGGACATTATCAGATCCTCAAGTAACAGAGGGCACTGGACCCTTAACTGAGATTTCAAAACAATATTACTACAGTACTACTGCAAATAGTGCACAAAAGTAACAATCCACAGTACTGAACATGTTCCACAATACTGATGGTATCCCTCCAATATGCTGATGTTATCCTTCTACAGTACTGATGGTATCCCTCCATAGTGCTTGCTAAAAACCCTCTACAATGTGGAACACCCTCCACAACAGCACTAATTGTATCTCACAACAGTACTGAACATCCCCCACAGTACAGATGGTATCCCTTCATAGTACTAAACATCCTCCACAGTACTGATAGTATTCCTCCACAGTACTAAACATCCTCCACAGTACTGATGGTATCCCTTCATAGTAGCTACTGATCATATCCGCAATACCACTGAACATCCTCAACAGTAAGATGGTATCATCCCCTCATCCACAGTTCTGATGATATCTTCAACAGTACTGAACATCAACCACTGTCTTGATGGTATCCTCCACAATACTGAATATCCCTTCACATTACTGCATAGACCCTCCATGGGGTAGTTACATGAAAGATGACATCATTGTACTGCATTTGAAAAACAAACCCATTATTTGGCAACTCGAGTAAGCTACAAGCATTAAGAATTTAAAAGGGCATTTATTTTATACGTTTTCAGTTCCTCAGATAGCAGAGCCCCTATCCAGGGATTTAGAGAGACATTTTCAATAGAGACACCTTCTCAGGTAACATAACCCCTTCTCAGATAACACAACCTCTTTTCAAATAACATAACCCCTTTTCAGGCATTGGCCAAGAAAGACTCTAGTGACCTGGACTGCAAACAAGGAACTCGTCCTAGGAATTTAGGAGCACATTTAACTTGGACATTATCAGATTCTCAAGTAACAGAGGGCACTGGACCCTTAACTGAGATTTCAAAACAATATTACTACAGTGGTATTGCAAATAGTGCACAAAAGTAACAACCCACAGTACTGAGCATCCTCCACAATACGGAGTATCCTCCACAGTACTTATCACTGATGGTATCTCTCCACAGTACTGAAAATCCTACACTGTATTACTACTTAATACCCTCCAATATGCTGATGGTATCCCTCAAACAGTACTGAACACCCTTCACGGTATTGACGGTATCCCTCCACTGTATCGAATACCCTCCACAACTAATTGTCTCTCACAACTGTACTGGACAACCTCAAATGTAATTGATGGTATTTCTTACAGTACTCATGGTGTGCTTCAACAATACTGAACACACTCCATAGTACTGATTGTATCCATCACAGTATAAATGATATCCCTTCACAATACTGAACATCTTCAACAGTAAGATGTTTTCCCTCCACAGTACTGGAACATCCTCCACAGTACTGATAGTATCCCTAAACAGTATTAAAAAAACTCCACAGTAGTGCATAGTATCTCTCCACAGTACTGAACATCAACCACAGTAGCTACTGAATATCCTCAACAATACTGAACATCCTCCAGTACTGAACATCCTCCACAACACTGATGATATCCCCACACAGTAATGAACATCCTCTACAATACTGAATATCCTTCACATTACTGCATAGACCTTGCATGGGGCAGTTACATGAAAGATGACATCATTGTACTGCATTTGAAAAACAAACCCATTATTTGGCAACTCGAGCATGTCACAAGCATTAAGAATGTAGGAGTGCATTTATTCTATACGTTTTCAGTTCCTCAGATAGCAGAGCCCCTCTCCTGGGATTTAGAGAGACATTTTCAATAGAGACACCTTCTCAGATAACATAACCCCTTTTCAAATAACATAACCCCTTTTAAGGCATTGGCTAACAAGAGTCTAGTGACTTGGCTACAGACAAGGAACATGTCCTAGGAATTTAGGAGCACATTTAACTTGGACATTATCAGATCCTCAAGTAACAGAGGGCACTGGACCCTTGACAGAGATTTCAAAACAATATTACTAGAGTGATATTACAAACAGTGCACAAAATTTATATCACACAGTACTGAACATGCTCCACAATACTAAACATCGTCCACAGTGCTGAACATCCCCTACGGTACTGAATACCCTCCAATATGCTGATGGTATCCCTCCGCAGTACTGATGAAATCCTTCAACAGTACTTAATAACCTCCAAAGTACTGATAGTATTCCCCACAGTACTCATGGTATTCCTCAACAGTACTCAACAGTGAATAGATACCACAGTACTCATGGTATCCTATCCCCAACAACAGTACTGAACTGCACCCTTGCATAGTACAGATGATATCCCTCCACAGTACTGCACAAACTCTCCAGAGCTGCACAGATATTTCCCAGGGTTACATGAAAGATGAGATTATTGTACTGCATTTGAAAAACAAACCCATTATTTGGCAACTCGACCAAGTCACAAGTATTAAGAATTTAGAAGTGCATTTATATTTCACGTTTTCAGTTCCTCAGATAGCAGAGCCCCTTTCCAGGGATTTAGAGAGACATTTTCAGTAGAGACACCTCCTCAGATAACATAACCCCTTTTCAGATAACATAACCCCTTTTCAGATAACATAACCCCTTTTCAGGCATTGGCCAAGAAGACGATAGTGACCTGGCTGCAAACAAGGAACTCGTCCTAGGAATTTAGGAGCACATTTAATCTGGACATTATCAGATCCTCAAGTAACAGAGGGCACTGGACCCAATACAGAGATTTCAAAACAATATTACTAGACTGATATTATAAACAGTGCACAAAAGTAACCACCCACAGTACTGAACATCCTCCACAATACTGAATATCCTCCACAGTACTGATTACTGATGGTATCCCACGACAGGACTGAAAATCCTGCACTGTACTGATGGTATCCCTCCACTGTATTGAATAATGTAATTGATGGCATTTCTTACAGTACTCATGGTGTTCTTCAACAGTACTGAACAAACTCCATAGTATTGATTGTATCCGTCATAGTATAAATGATATCCCTTCACAATACTGAACATCCTCAACAGTAAGAGGGTATCCCTCCACAGCACTGAACATCCTCCACAGTACTGATAGTATCCCTAAACAGTACTAAAATCCCTCCACAGAAGTGCATAGTATCTCTCCACAGTACTGACACCCTCCACAGTACTGAACATCCTCCACAGTACTGAATATCCTTCACATTACTGCATAGACCTTGCATAGGGTAGTTACATGAAAGATGAAATCATTGTACTGCATTTGAAAAACAAACCCATTTGGCAACTCGAGTAAGTCACAAGCATTAAGAATTTAGAAGTGCATTTATTTTATGCGTTTTCAGTTCCTCAGATAGCAGAGCCCCTTTCCAGGGATCTTAGAGAGACATTTTCAATTGAGACACCTCTTCAGATAACATAAACCCTTTTCAGGTACCATAACCCCTTTTAAGGCATTAGTCAAGAAGGACGCTAGTGACCTGACTGCAAACAAGGAGCAGATCCAAGGAATTTAGAAGAACATTTAATTTGGAAATTATCAGTTCCTAGAGTAACCGAGGTCACTGGACCCTTTACAAAGATTTCAAAACAAAGTTACTAGAGTAATACTGCAAATAGTGCACAAACGTAACAACCCACACTACTGAACATGCGTTACAGTAGTGATGGTATCCCTCCATAGTGATTGCTGAATACCCTCTACAATATTGAACACCCTCCACAACAGTACTAATTGTATCTCACAACTGAACTGGACAACCTCAAATCTAATTGATGGTATTTCTTACAGTACTCATGGTGTGCTTCAACAGTAGCTCCTGAACATCCCTCCACAGTACTGATAATATCCCTTCATATTACTGAACATCCCCCACAGCACTGATAATATCCCTTCATATTACTGAACATCCCCCACAGCACAGATAATATCCCTTCATATTACTGAACATCCCCCACAGCACAGATAATATCCCTTCATATTACTGAACATCCCCCACAGCACAGATAGTATCATCCCCTCATCCACAGTTCTGATGATATCTTCAACAAAACTGAGCATCCTCCACAATACTGAGTATCCCTTCACATTGGTGCATAGACCTTCCATGGGATAGTTGCATGAAAGATGAGATGTGTACTGCATTTGAAAAACAAACCCATTATTTGGCAACTCGGGTAAGTCATAAGTATTAAAAATTTAGAAGTGAATTTATTTTATACATTTCCAGTTCCTCAGATAGCAGAGCCCCTCTCCAGGGATCTTAGAGAGACATTTTCAATAGAGACACCTCCTCAGATAACACAACCCCTTTTCAGGCATCAGCCAAGAAGACGATAGTGACTTGACTGCAAACAAGGAACTTGTCCTAGGAATTTAGGAGCACACAGTACTCATGGTTTGCTTCAACAGTACTGAACACACTCCATAGTTCTGATTGTATCCGTCACAGTATAAATGATATCCCTTCACAATACTGAACATCCTCAACTTTACTGAAAGTATCCCTAAACAGTACTAAAAACCCTCCACAGTAGTGCATAGTATCTCTCCACAGTACTGAACATCGTCCACAGTACTGAACATCATCCACAGTACTGAGCATCCTCCACTGTACTGATGGTATCCTCCACAGTACTGAATATCCTCCACAGTACTGATAGTATCCCTAAACAGTACTAAAAACCCTCCACAGTAGTGCATAGTATCTCTCCACAGTACTGAACATCGTCCACAGTACTGAACATCATCCACAGTACTGAACATCCTCCACAGTACTGAACATCCTCCACTGTACTGATGGTATCCCTTCACAGTACTGAACATCCTCAACAGTACTGATAGTATCCCTAAACAGTACTAAAAACCCTCCACAGTAGTGCATAGTATCTCTCCACAGTACTGAACATCGTCCACAGTACTGAACATCATCCACAGTACTGAACATCCTCCACAGTACTGAACATCCTCCACTGTACTGATGGTATCCCTTCACAGTACTGAACATCCTCAACAGTACTGATAGTATCCCTAAACAGTACTAAAAACCCTCCACAGTAGTGCATAGTATCTCTCCACAGTACTGAACATCGTCCACAGTACTGAACATCATCCACAGTACTGAACATCCTCCACAGTACTGAACATCCTCCACTGTACTGATGGTATCCTCCACAGTACTGAATATCCTCCACAGTACTGATGGTATCTCTTCACAGTACTGAATATCCTCCACAGTACTGAACATCCTCCACAGTACTAATGGTATCCCTTCACAGTACTGAACATCCTCCACAGTACTAATGGTATCCCTTCACAGTACTGAACGTCCTCCACTGTACTGATGGTATCCTCCACAGTACTGAATATCCTCCACTGTACTGATAGTATCCTCCACAGTACTGAATATCCTCCACAGTACTGAACATCCTCCACAGTACTGAATATCCTCCACAGTACTGAACATCCTCCAATGTACTGATGGTATCCTCCACAATACTGAATATCCTTCACATGATTACATTACTGCATAGACACATCCATGGAGTAGTTATATGAAAGATGACATCATTGTACTGCATTTGAAAAACAAACCCATTATATGGCAACTCGAGTAAGTCACAAGTATTAAGAATTTAGAAGTGCATTTATATTTCACGTTTTCAGTTCCTCAGATAGCAGAGCCCCTTTCCAGGGATTTAGAGAGACATTTTCAGTAGAGACACCTCCTCAGATAACATAACCCCTTTTCAGATAACATAACCCCTTTTCAGATAACATAACCCCTTTTCAGGCATTGGCCAAGAAGACGATAGTGACCTGGCTGCAAACAAGGAACTCGTCCTAGGAATTTAGGAGCACATTTAATCTGGACATTATCAGATCCTCAAGTAACAGAGGGCACTGGACCCAATACAGAGATTTCAAAACAATATTACTAGAGTGATATTA
Source organism: Pelagia noctiluca (assembly GCA_963924455.1). NCBI lineage: Eukaryota > Metazoa > Cnidaria > Scyphozoa > Semaeostomeae > Pelagiidae > Pelagia > Pelagia noctiluca. Next base: position 2,480,001 of record OZ004330.1, on the reverse strand, counting down.
CAAACAGTGCACAAAAGTAACCACCCACAGTACTGAACATCCTCCACAATACTGAATATCCTCCACAGTACTGATTACTGATGGTATCCCACGACAGGACTGAAAATCCTGCACTGTACTGATGGTATCCCTCCACTGTATTGAATAATGTAATTGATGGCATTTCTTACAGTACTCATGGTGTTCTTCAACAGTACTGAACAAACTCCATAGTATTGATTGTATCCGTCATAGTATAAATGATATCCCTTCACAATACTGAACATCCTCAACAGTAAGAGGGTATCCCTCCACAGCACTGAACATCCTCCACAGTACTGATAGTATCCCTAAACAGTACTAAAATCCCTCCACAGAAGTGCATAGTATCTCTCCACAGTACTGACACCCTCCACAGTACTGAACATCCTCCACAGTACTGAATATCCTTCACATTACTGCATAGACCTTGCATAGGGTAGTTACATGAAAGATGAAATCATTGTACTGCATTTGAAAAACAAACCCATTTGGCAACTCGAGTAAGTCACAAGCATTAAGAATTTAGAAGTGCATTTATTTTATGCGTTTTCAGTTCCTCAGATAGCAGAGCCCCTTTCCAGGGATCTTAGAGAGACATTTTCAATTGAGACACCTCTTCAGATAACATAAACCCTTTTCAGGTACCATAACCCCTTTTAAGGCATTAGTCAAGAAGGACGCTAGTGACCTGACTGCAAACAAGGAGCAGATCCAAGGAATTTAGAAGAACATTTAATTTGGAAATTATCAGTTCCTAGAGTAACCGAGGTCACTGGACCCTTTACAAAGATTTCAAAACAAAGTTACTAGAGTAATACTGCAAATAGTGCACAAACGTAACAACCCACACTACTGAACATGCGTTACAGTAGTGATGGTATCCCTCCATAGTGATTGCTGAATACCCTCTACAATATTGAACACCCTCCACAACAGTACTAATTGTATCTCACAACTGAACTGGACAACCTCAAATCTAATTGATGGTATTTCTTACAGTACTCATGGTGTGCTTCAACAGTAGCTCCTGAACATCCCTCCACAGTACTGATAATATCCCTTCATATTACTGAACATCCCCCACAGCACTGATAATATCCCTTCATATTACTGAACATCCCCCACAGCACAGATAATATCCCTTCATATTACTGAACATCCCCCACAGCACAGATAATATCCCTTCATATTACTGAACATCCCCCACAGCACAGATAGTATCATCCCCTCATCCACAGTTCTGATGATATCTTCAACAAAACTGAGCATCCTCCACAATACTGAGTATCCCTTCACATTGGTGCATAGACCTTCCATGGGATAGTTGCATGAAAGATGAGATGTGTACTGCATTTGAAAAACAAACCCATTATTTGGCAACTCGGGTAAGTCATAAGTATTAAAAATTTAGAAGTGAATTTATTTTATACATTTCCAGTTCCTCAGATAGCAGAGCCCCTCTCCAGGGATCTTAGAGAGACATTTTCAATAGAGACACCTCCTCAGATAACACAACCCCTTTTCAGGCATCAGCCAAGAAGACGATAGTGACTTGAGGTCTTTACCCCCTCAGGAAAATTGATTTTTTTTATTTTTATGCAACTTTTTAAAAACACCCCTAAGGGTACATCAGAGCTTGCCTTTTTATGTTGTTACTAAATTGTGCTGAAATTTGCAATATTTTCCGAGATTTAGGGGGTAATTTGTGACCAAGTACGGAAAATTTTCCTTGGAAACGCCCTAAGCAACGTTTATGCATTTTTTACCCCACCTAAAACAACCCAGAAGCCCCACAATTTGGCCCAGTTTGGATAGCCTCGAACTAAGAGATGATAGTGAGGCTGTTTCAAGTTCATGTATCATAGATGAAGTACATCTTTGCATAATTTCAGAACATGTTTCTCAAGTGAATGTAAAGTTTCAACGATTTCAAATTTTTCTCGCCCTCAAAGCAACTTTGTCAAATTATAATACATGTAATGGGAAATCCTAGAAATAAGCAACGCAAACCTAAAAGGAGGAAAAGGAAGGCACAATCGACTGCTGAAGGAAGAACAGCCAAGAGGCAGAAAAGTGCTGAAAATATTTCGACATCAACGACCCAGACTCCATCTAGGCCGTCACAGGACCCTTTGGCTCAATCTTCCTCAAACACAGATGAATCACCAATCTCAACATCAGCAAGCAAGTTAGAAAAAGCTATGCAAGATCATGAAAAGAAAACCGAGAGTGATCAAGAGGAGATTGGGTTTGTTCTGTTTGATTGCAGTATTTTGCAGAGCGTTTTTGGAACTTTGTGCTGTCCAGAATGCAAAAGCGAGAGCTTGAAATTTGAAGAAGTCAGAGAACAGAAAAAGGGATTTTGTGTTTTCTTTCTGCTGCGTTGTGGTAATTGCCCATGGCAAAACAATTTTACATCTTCAAACAGGGCTATGAATAGTAGAATGTGGGAAGTAAATGGAAGGGCTGTGTTGGCCTTCCGAAATATTGGTGTTGGGTATGAGAAAATTACAGATTTTTCAAAGACAATGAATATGCAAAAGCCTATGACCAGAAACAATTACGATAAATTGATAGACTCGGTTCATGCTGCATATATGAAGGAGGCAGAGAAGAGCATGAAGAATGCTGTCGAAGAAGTAAAAGAAAAAACTGACTCATGTGATTTTGTCACAAGTTTTGACGGAACATGGCAAAAGCCGGGGCATGCATCATTGAATGGAGTCGTAACAGCTATTGCCAATAATTCAGGAAAGGCCATAGATTTTGAAGTATGGTGTTCGCTATACAGTATATGTGGGAGATGGGGATTCATCCTCGTACTCTACCATCGCAAATGCAAAACCCTATGGCCCAGACATTGATATCGTAAAAAAGGAATGTGTCGGCCACGTTCAAAAACGTTTGGGTACGAGACTCCGAAAGTTGAAGGTGAGCCTGGGAAAAAAGAAATTGAAAGATGGCAAGGGAATCGCAGGAAAAGGAAGACTAACAAACAAACTTATTGATAAAATGCAAAACTATTATGGGCTAGCCATGCGACAGAACCCGCAAGATTTGAATGGGATGCAAAATGACATAAAAGCAGGTCTGTACCATATTGCGTCATCCGAATCAAAGCCACAGCATGACATGTGTCCTGAAGGAAAAGATTCATGGTGTGGCTGGCAACAAGATAAAGCCAATGACACCCACACCTATAAGCACAAAAATAGCTTGCCAGAAGCAATTGTTGATGAAGTGCAGCCAATTTACGATGATCTTAGTAAGGAAGCTCTTTTGTCCCGCTGCTTAGATTGCTACACACAGAATGCTAATGAAGCTTTGAATCATTTGATTTGGGCCAGATGTTCCAAAAAGTCATATCAGGGGAAGAAGGTTGTTGAACTATGTACAGCTAGTGCAGTAACATATTTCAATGATGGAGCATCATCTGTTTTTTCTGTTCTTGAAAGACTCGGAATTCGTCCAGGAAGCAACTTCAATGCTGGTGTCTGTCTGGCTGAAAAATTTTCAACAGACAAAGTCAAAAAACAAAGGAAAAAACTGAGGGCTATCAAAAAAGGACTGTGGGATAAAGACAAGGAGAAAGAGGGCAATGTTTATGAAGCTGGTGGACACTGATTATCTCATTTTTATCATGTTTCGGAAGCAAAATCTTCTTTTGCCGTTTTCTAGGACTTCGTAAAATTGAAAATGTTTCAACTTTGAGACAACGTCATTTCGTCATCCTTTAAGATATCAAGTTGAAATTTTCTGGGCCAAATCTCCAAATCATACTCTAGTGCTTGGAAGTGTTTTTAGGTTGTTCACTGTACTGCATATTGCTCCATAAGTAAATCAATATACATGAACAGCGACTTTTTGCTTCCGCACGTAATAAAAATGAAATAAATCATATTTAGGGTAAAGAAACAATGAAAGAAGTATCCCAAGCACTAAAAATACTTGTTTTGTACACCCTAACATCAATAATGGCTGTAAAATCAAATTGATTTTCGACCAGCAGTGTCTCAAGTAAAGCGCAGTATTTTCTCATTGTTATGTCCGCCATTTTGCCTAATTTGTATATTTTTTCATTTTTTTTTGTATTTTCTAATTTTACATATACCCGTCTTTATACATGCACATATTCAGTTACCTAGCCCTTGTAAATAAAAAGTTTTTTCTCTGAGGGGGTAAAGACCTTGACTGCAAACAAGGAACTTGTCCTAGGAATTTAGGAGCACACAGTACTCATGGTTTGCTTCAACAGTACTGAACACACTCCATAGTTCTGATTGTATCCGTCACAGTATAAATGATATCCCTTCACAATACTGAACATCCTCAACAGTACTGAAAGTATCCCTAAACAGTACTAAAAACCCTCCACAGTAGTGCATAGTATCTCTCCACAGTACTGAACATCGTCCACAGTACTGAACATCATCCACAGTACTGAGCATCCTCCACTGTACTGATGGTATCCTCCACAGTACTGAATATCCTCCACAGTACTGATAGTATCCCTAAACAGTACTAAAAACCCTCCACAGTAGTGCATAGTATCTCTCCACAGTACTGAACATCGTCCACAGTACTGAACATCATCCACAGTACTGAACATCCTCCACAGTACTGAACATCCTCCACTGTACTGATGGTATCCCTTCACAGTACTGAACATCCTCAACAGTACTGATAGTATCCCTAAACAGTACTAAAAACCCTCCACAGTAGTGCATAGTATCTCTCCACAGTACTGAACATCGTCCACAGTACTGAACATCATCCACAGTACTGAACATCCTCCACAGTACTGAACATCCTCCACTGTACTGATGGTATCCCTTCACAGTACTGAACATCCTCAACAGTACTGATAGTATCCCTAAACAGTACTAAAAACCCTCCACAGTAGTGCATAGTATCTCTCCACAGTACTGAACATCGTCCACAGTACTGAACATCATCCACAGTACTGAACATCCTCCACAGTACTGAACATCCTCCACTGTACTGATGGTATCCTCCACAGTACTGAATATCCTCCACAGTACTGATGGTATCTCTTCACAGTACTGAATATCCTCCACAGTACTGAACATCCTCCACAGTACTAATGGTATCCCTTCACAGTACTGAACATCCTCCACAGTACTAATGGTATCCCTTCACAGTACTGAACGTCCTCCACTGTACTGATGGTATCCTCCACAGTACTGAATATCCTCCACTGTACTGATAGTATCCTCCACAGTACTGAATATCCTCCACAGTACTGAACATCCTCCACAGTACTGAATATCCTCCACAGTACTGAACATCCTCCAATGTACTGATGGTATCCTCCACAATACTGAATATCCTTCACATGATTACATTACTGCATAGACACATCCATGGAGTAGTTATATGAAAGATGACATCATTGTACTGCATTTGAAAAACAAACCCATTATATGGCAACTCGAGTAAGTCACAAGAATTAAGAATTTAGAAGTGCATTTATATTTCACGTTTTCAGTTCCTCAGATAGCAGAGCCCCTTTCCAGGGATTTAGAGAGACATTTTCAGTAGAGACACCTCCTCAGATAACATAACCCCTTTTCAGATAACATAACCCCTTTTCAGATAACATAACCCCTTTTCAGGCATTGGCCAAGAAGACGATAGTGACCTGGCTGCAAACAAGGAACTCGTCCTAGGAATTTAGGAGCACATTTAATCTGGACATTATCAGATCCTCAAGTAACAGAGGGCACTGGACCCAATACAGAGATTTCAAAACAATATTACTAGAGTGATATTACAAACAGTGCACAAAAGTAACCACCCACAGTACTGAACATCCTCCACAATACTGAATATCCTCCACAGTACTGATTACTGATGGTATCCCACGACAGGACTGAAAATCCTGCACTGTACTGATGGTATCCCTCCACTGTATTGAATAATGTAATTGATGGCATTTCTTACAGTACTCATGGTGTTCTTCAACAGTACTGAACAAACTCCATAGTATTGATTGTATCCGTCATAGTATAAATGATATCCCTTCACAATACTGAACATCCTCAACAGTAAGAGGGTATCCCTCCACAGCACTGAACATCCTCCACAGTACTGATAGTATCCCTAAACAGTACTAAAATCCCTCCACAGAAGTGCATAGTATCTCTCCACAGTACTGACACCCTCCACAGTACTGAACATCCTCCACAGTACTGAATATCCTTCACATTACTGCATAGACCTTGCATAGGGTAGTTACATGAAAGATGAAATCATTGTACTGCATTTGAAAAACAAACCCATTTGGCAACTCGAGTAAGTCACAAGCATTAAGAATTTAGAAGTGCATTTATTTTATGCGTTTTCAGTTCCTCAGATAGCAGAGCCCCTTTCCAGGGATCTTAGAGAGACATTTTCAATTGAGACACCTCTTCAGATAACATAAACCCTTTTCAGGTACCATAACCCCTTTTAAGGCATTAGTCAAGAAGGACGCTAGTGACCTGACTGCAAACAAGGAGCAGATCCAAGGAATTTAGAAGAACATTTAATTTGGAAATTATCAGTTCCTAGAGTAACCGAGGTCACTGGACCCTTTACAAAGATTTCAAAACAAAGTTACTAGAGTAATACTGCAAATAGTGCACAAACGTAACAACCCACACTACTGAACATGCGTTACAGTAGTGATGGTATCCCTCCATAGTGATTGCTGAATACCCTCTACAATATTGAACACCCTCCACAACAGTACTAATTGTATCTCACAACTGAACTGGACAACCTCAAATCTAATTGATGGTATTTCTTACAGTACTCATGGTGTGCTTCAACAGTAGCTCCTGAACATCCCTCCACAGTACTGATAATATCCCTTCATATTACTGAACATCCCCCACAGCACTGATAATATCCCTTCATATTACTGAACATCCCCCACAGCACAGATAATATCCCTTCATATTACTGAACATCCCCCACAGCACAGATAATATCCCTTCATATTACTGAACATCCCCCACAGCACAGATAGTATCATCCCCTCATCCACAGTTCTGATGATATCTTCAACAAAACTGAGCATCCTCCACAATACTGAGTATCCCTTCACATTGGTGCATAGACCTTCCATGGGATAGTTGCATGAAAGATGAGATGTGTACTGCATTTGAAAAACAAACCCATTATTTGGCAACTCGAGTAAGTCATAAGTATTAAAAATTTAGAAGTGAATTTATTTTATACATTTCCAGTTCCTCAGATAGCAGAGCCCCTCTCCAGGGATCTTAGAGAGACATTTTCAATAGAGACACCTCCTCAGATAACACAACCCCTTTTCAGGCATCAGCCAAGAAGACGATAGTGACTTGACTGCAAACAAGGAACTTGTCCTAGGAATTTAGGAGCACACAGTACTCATGGTTTGCTTCAACAGTACTGAACACACTCCATAGTTCTGATTGTATCCGTCACAGTATAAATGATATCCCTTCACAATACTGAACATCCTCAACAGTACTGAAAGTATCCCTAAACAGTACTAAAAACCCTCCACAGTAGTGCATAGTATCTCTCCACAGTACTGAACATCGTCCACAGTACTGAACATCATCCACAGTACTGAGCATCCTCCACTGTACTGATGGTATCCTCCACAGTACTGAATATCCTCCACAGTACTGATAGTATCCCTAAACAGTACTAAAAACCCTCCACAGTAGTGCATAGTATCTCTCCACAGTACTGAACATCGTCCACAGTACTGAACATCATCCACAGTACTGAACATCCTCCACAGTACTGAACATCCTCCACTGTACTGATGGTATCCCTTCACAGTACTGAACATCCTCAACAGTACTGATAGTATCCCTAAACAGTACTAAAAACCCTCCACAGTAGTGCATAGTATCTCTCCACAGTACTGAACATCGTCCACAGTACTGAACATCATCCACAGTACTGAACATCCTCCACAGTACTGAACATCCTCCACTGTACTGATGGTATCCCTTCACAGTACTGAACATCCTCAACAGTACTGATAGTATCCCTAAACAGTACTAAAAACCCTCCACAGTAGTGCATAGTATCTCTCCACAGTACTGAACATCGTCCACAGTACTGAACATCATCCACAGTACTGAACATCCTCCACAGTACTGAACATCCTCCACTGTACTGATGGTATCCTCCACAGTACTGAATATCCTCCACAGTACTGATGGTATCTCTTCACAGTACTGAATATCCTCCACAGTACTGAACATCCTCCACAGTACTGAATATCCTCCACAGTACTGAACATCCTCCAATGTACTGATGGTATCCTCCACAATACTGAATATCCTTCACATGATTACATTACTGCATAGACACATCCATGGAGTAGTTATATGAAAGATGGCATCATTGTACTGCATTTGAAAAACAAACCCATTATATGGCAACTCGAGTAAGTCACAAGTATTAAGAATTTAGAAGTGCATTTATATTTCACGTTTTCAGTTCCTCAGATAGCAGAGCCCCTTTCCAGGGATTTAGAGAGACATTTTCAATTGAGACACTTCTTCAGATAATAAACCCCTTTTAAGGCATTGGCCAAGAAGGACTCTAGTTACCTGGGTACAGACAAGGAGCAGATCATAGGAATTTAGAAGCACATTTAACCTGGACATTATCAGATCATCAGATCCTCAAGTAACAGAGGTCACTGGACCCTTTGCAGAAATTTCAAAACAATTTTACTACAGTAATACTGCAAATAGTACACAAAAGTAAAAAAGGGCTTTCTGTATGCTCAAGTTTCCTAATTCTTTTAACAATCAAATGCAGCATAGATAATAAACAGGAAGGGAGACTTGCTCTATGTTTCATGCTTTCTTGTCTATTATTACTCTACTTGCACTTTCGTAGCTACAAAACGCACTTTGATGCAGTTATAGATCACACAAGAATGCTATAGAGATGAAATGCAGCATATATACTGATGATACTGAATGTATACCGAAATGTGATTAAAGTTTTCCGTTATATATTTGTAGGCCAACAAGGTTTCTGACCAGCTTTAACTGGTTTGCTGCTTGTAATTCAAGTTTAGATCAAGTGTGATTTTATGGAATTTTGCAAGGATTTCAGTCTAATCCTATGTTGGCCAAAGTATAGCTTCTATAACAATAAGATTACTAGAAAACAAACTTGTTTTTTGTCAACGTAAGCTTATTTTCCATATTCCAAACACGTATATTGGTGCAAGGCTCAGAATTTGAAAAACATTTAGTTGCAACATTTCCACAACCCTAGATTGACCACCCTAGAGAACGTCTCTGAGGGATACGATCAGTACTGTTGAGTGTATTTAGTATTGTGAAGGGATACCATTGGTACTGTTGAGGATATTCAGTACTGTGAAGGGATACCATTAGTACTGTGGAGGATATTCAGTACTGTGAAGGGATACCATTAGTACTGTGGAGGATATTCAGTACTGTGAAGGGATACCCTCAGTACTGTGGAGGATGTTCAGTATTGTACTGGGATAGCATCAGTACTGTGGAGGATATTTAGAACTGTACTGGGATAGCATCAGTACTGTGGAGGATATTTAGAACTGTGAAGGGATACCATTAGTACTGTGGTGGATATTCAGTACTGTGAAGGGATACCATCAGTACTGTGGAGGATGTTCAGTATTGTGGAGGGATACCAATAGTACTATTGAGGTTGTTCAGTACTGTGGAGAAATAATACCATTCAGTACTGTAGAGGATATTCAGTACTGGAGATGGAGAGGATGTTCAGAACTACAGAGGATATTTAGTAGTGTTGAGTGGAGGGATACCATCTGCACTGTGGGTGGATATCATCAGTGTTGTATTGTAGAGGGATATCTACCATCAGAACTGTGAAGGTTATTTAGAACTGTTGAATGTAGAGGGATAACCGGTACCGTGGAGAGATACCATCAGTCTGTGAAGGGATACTATTGGTGCTGTGGAGGATTATCAGTACTGTGGAGGATATTCAGCATTGTTGAGGTATAACGAACATCAGTACTGTCGAGGGATAACATCCAGTACTATAGAGGATATTGAGGGGGGAAACCTTCAGTATTGCGGAGGATATTCAGTAGTCTGGTGGATATTCAGTATTGTGAAGGGATACCATCAAAACTGTGGAGGGATATCATTATTACAGTGGGTAAATACCATCAGCACCGTGAAGGTTGTTCAGTACTGTGGAAGGATACCATCAGCATTGTATAGGAGGATGTTCCAGTAACTATAGAGGGATTGTTTTCCATATTCCAAACACGCATTTGCAAGGTCAAGAATTTGGAAATCCATTAACTTGCATTACTGTCAAGTTCTCAGATAACTGATCCCTTCCCCGGGATTTGCAAGCTAGGACGTGACTCTCAACAAGTCGGTCACAAGCATTAAAAATGTGCAGGAAATTTTATCACGACTCTCCTCCGCATTACTAAAGAATATGCTCAGTAACAGTAAACGTGTCTGCGAAGGAGAGTGTTTATAATCTCTACTTGGCAGATGCTCAAATAACAAATATCGTATTCTAGGGATTTGCCAACAATTGCCAACAAGCTTTGTGACTTGCGAACACCTGAGTAGGATATGCACATACACGCATTTTTTTATAAGAAACTCGTTTTAATGTAGAAACCGGTAGAAACAGAGACAAAAATAAGTTCATGCTGTAGCTTATAGTTGAATGCTGATCCAATCATCAGTTTTATTTATGCTTTACTACTACTGTATATAATATGTAGTATATAATGTATAGTATATGATATATATATGAATGATAAAGTATAAAGTGCATACAGTATATAAATAGTATTGTATAAACAATATAAAGCATATAGTATATAGTATCTAAAACTGCTTTTCTGCAGTTAAAACAAAGATTATACTCTAAGAAACTCTTTATAAGAAAGTAAGATTACCAAAAGCCAAAAATATTAAGAAACTTTCATAATGGAAAATTCTGTTTTAAGAAACTACGATATTGCTTATTGGATATAAGGCCTGCTATTTTCTGTATTCTGATTTTTTCTGTGTGTTTTTTCGTGTGTTTTATTCATGAGTGCTTTTGTTCAAATCAACTAAACCCCAAAATCACGACAAAATCATTCGCACAATATAAACTCACATGCAATTTTAAGAAACTCCTAATCAATTGCATCAAAAATCTTTCTGATATTTTGAGTATTTACAATTCAGTTCTTTGATCGTCAAAAGATTCCTTAGAAAAACATGGAAATACGGTATGATAGGAACATGATAAGCATCAGGTTTCAGAATAATATTTTTCTGGTTTTAAATGATTGCAATTTGTCTTCCCTTGTCCTTTCTTGTTGGCTATCTGCAACCTTAGAAGCAAAAAGTTTGTTCCAGTTTTTATCGTATCAAGGAAGCTAGTTTTTGTTTACAAGGAAATTTACGGAAAGTAATACAAGAGAACTCGAAACTATTTTGAAAAAAATAAATTTAAGTAAAAACTTCCTCTTCCTCAATTGAAGTATTTTTGTGATAACCCCCCTACAGTACTGAGCACCCTTTCATCATGTACTGATGATGTCCCTTCTCAACACTGAATACCTTCCTATATACTAATGTTATTTCCTAACAGTACTGAGCACCCTGTCCTCATCATCCTGCTCTGCGACGAAGCTGAAAACTGATACGGACATTGAAACATGAATCAGAGGCTGTGTGACGCAAATGCAGCCCAATTATAACATAATTAACATAAATTAACGCACCCACCCATTGTTATGACGATATTGAAAACCGCTGACCCAAACACCAGCGGGAGATCGGACACGTCAATCAATCTGCATAAATAACGTGGGAAACCTGTCCAACGCTCAGTCAGGAATTCTGAAGCCATTGTAGTGCGGAGCTCGTGAATCGAGAAGCCAGTGTGTACACGTAGTACGAAATTCAAAACCCCTTCGAAAACAGGAAGATTTCGCGTGGTTTTTACAGTTCAAGGAAGTTCATTTGGACATTCTGCAGCGATCGGGAAGGTCATCAGCTCTATTTCAACGCTTATCTCGGAAACAGGCGCTCGAATTTGACGGAGGAAAACTCGGATCGCAAATTTTGTTTTTGAATTTGAAGAATCGTTGATCAAAATGGAAGGATTAGTCGAGATTCAACAAGCGCAGAGTTCTGCAAGTTTGAACACAGTCGGGTCGGTGAGCTCAGGATCGACGCTATCGTTGAGAAAGATGTTTGGGAGCATGACTTTGATGAAGAAACCTAGAAGTCGTTACGATACCCTAGGGGTCTCGGACACCGAATCCGTCAGGTCGTTCTCAAGCACGAAGTCTGGGCGATCTTCAACGACAAACAGACTCTCGCGGAAAAATTCCCGCATGTCTAACATTTCCACGACAAAATCAGAGTCAGCGGCGAGAGTTCCCAAGTCTGGTAAACTGAACAATTCCGTTGATAAGCTCAGCAACCCGAAAGACGAACGCGAGGCGGCAAAAATCAAGTACAGTAAGTCGAAGACGTATCATGAGTTGTGTTGGTCACAGGCGTACGCGTTTGGCGGGCGGTAGAAGATGTCGGTGGAATTTCACGCGCGTTCGTAATTCTGAAGATTTGGTTCACAATGTTGGAGGATGTTGATGAAGAAGTTGTTCATAAATCGAAGCGACTGAGAAGTTTCTATTGCCGGATCTGTGGATGGTAAGAACAGTTGATGTAAAAATCTACGCAATTAATTCTTAAAATTCAGTTTTGAAAGTCATTTCTTTGAGATATGAACGTTCCCTTTGTCATGAGGAGGGTAGAAAGGGCAAAGCACTAGAAATCTTGTGCTAGATTTATAAATACCCCACACATTTAGAAGACAATGATTTTCATTCATGACATAGCAACCTATTGTTTTAACATTGGTTACTATTGTTTTCCCCCTTTACATTGTACAGAAAAGCTATTTGGTAGGGTCTGGTTGGGGTATTCTATAATGCTCCTAAACCTTTGAAAATCTCAAGGAACCCCTTAAAATTTCAAGTTCCACAAGACTTTCAACATTCCTTAATTTTACAGACTTTTCTGGAAGTGATTTGCCCCAACTCTTCTCTTCTGTTGAAAGTGTGCGTTTGTAATAGATTTGATTTTAAAAATTATTGTTAGTGATTTTAGAGCAGTTGGAGAAAACAGACAAGCTTAGAGACATGCCTTGGGGTATGCTTCAGGCAAAACCAGGAAACAGCTGTCTGTATGGATTAGCCTGTCAATTTCAACTGATCAAAGTTCTTTTGTTTTCGAATAAAACATGAAATCAAACGCCCCCTCTAAAATGTCAAAGTGCTAAATATTCCAAGAAATTCTCTGACCCCTCTGCATGGGTGAAAAATGAGCTTCTGAAGTTCTAAGCGGTTTTTGTCCTATGGACATTTTCAAAAAGTTTAGCCACAGTTGTGTGGTTCTGCGCAGTGCTGGGAAGGCGATTAAAATAAACCCACAGAAGTTCATCTGGAATATTTCTCCATTTCATATCTTAGAGTTATCATTTTACCTAAGTGTTTGTTTTTTTATGAATGTCCCAAACCGTGATTTTTGACTGAGTAACTTTGATAAACCATAGTGATTGCAATTATTCTAAATAAAATTTAGGAATTTTTTTACAGACAAACAAGATGCTAAATTGTAAACTCCCGCTGTTTTGAAATGACTAGGTACAGGGGTTAAGGAGCTACAAGTGATTAAAGTTAGGAGCACTTTTTGTGCAAAATATTCCAAATGAGGAGTGACACAAATATTCTAAGGTAAAAATAAGTATTTTGCAGTGGAATTTTTGTGCTCAAATTTTCCCAAAGATTTCATTGAACACTCATGAGTTGATTTTTGGTGAAAAATTCCAATTCAAGAAAGCACTTTAGGTGCAATTATTCCATTTCAATAAAAAACAGTCGAAAATAAATTGCAGCGTGCACATAAAGTGCTCCCATGATAAAGTTCTTTTTTTTAAAGTTTGTTAATGGTGTCTGACTGGTTCTTGTGATTTACGTTATCTTGGTTTCAGGAGCATTGTAAGTGATTTTCCTTCCATCCAAATTTAGCTATAGTGACAACTTATATACTATGACACCCAAAGTGCTCCGAAAAGTGCTCTTCGATGTTCATCCATCAAAATATATCATTGGGGATATATATGTTTAGAAAACTTTACGAGTATTCCATTAAAAAGGAGCTTGTTAGGTGCAAAATGTAAATATACAGCTTATGGAATAACGGCACCTGATGTACTCTCAGAAAGAACGTAGAAGCACGCACAACGTAAAGACTGATCACATGACAAATTTTCGACAAAAAAAATCATCTTATGAGCAATTTGTGTGCAAAAATGTATTCATTTACGTTTTCAAAATTTCGATTTGGGACATTCATAAAAAAACAAACACCTAACAGGGATTGAAAACACACTTTTCCTTTAATTTTATACAAAATAGCATAGGTACTTTGTGATGTGGGAAAAAGCGCGGGAAAACATAATAAAGATAAGCAAATAGGATTCCATTCCATAGATTAAAATTTAATCTAATCTCATTTACATGATTTTTTATTAGGCAGCTTAGATTTTCCGTGTGTCTAGGAAGTAAATGGGAATTTGGCAACCTGCCAATTCAATAACAGACTTATGTTGACTTGATGGTTCACAATATATCAATAAAGATTTCAAACTATTGAAATACTGTGTGAGTGAGTTTGTGTGGAATGTGCAAGGCTGATACAAAAGGCCAAAACAGGTCTTGTATCCAGCAGGGGCATGGCAGCATACACCTTATCACTATATATAGTAGTATGAATTCCTAGTATGTCTTATGCTCTTATAGTATAACAGAATTTCATGATTTGGACAACAGCTGTTCACAAGATACCCATTAATGACGGGTTCAATCCCACACTGTCCTGAATTTCTAGCACAAACGTAGCTCGATTACAGGTGCATGCCATTTCAGTCCCAATAGAATTGTTTTCCTAGCAACTGGCACAATACACACTTATACTTGTCTATGGCAACTTTTGCGAGCCATAACAGCACTGATTGTTATCAATAGTGACCACACACTGTGTGAAACTCAGTATCAACATAAAAAAACTTTGTTTAAGCCAAGGCTCTTTAGAAAATGCAACAACAAAAGATGAACAGTTTACAGACTGTGTGGACATAGCCGAGAGAGAAAAAGCTTTAGTGTGAATGAATTACAACACTGTTTCGGCCTGCCTTTCTAAGTTTGATTGTATTGCTTGCGGTAACCGCTTGCATTTCTGCATTGCTACGATGTCTCGGCTTGCTTTTCAGTGCTTTATTGCAAAGCAAGATAAGATTAGTCAAGATTGTTTCCTTGGGCACACAGATTAGATTTGTTGTCTTACATTGCATTGGTTTCCCACATTGCATTGGTTTCCTTCATTACATTGGTTTCCTTTGGATAATAGGATTTGCATAGTTGATACTGTATCGATTTTTGCCCTTATGAACATCTTATGAACATTTATATGAATAGCTACTTTTCTATAAGGGACCAATATCTTTTAGCTTTTTTATTGAGGGTCCTTTGGATAATCCTTGGCAGTACCAGAATGAATCTTAACCAAAGAGTTTCTAGGTGTGCCTGAGAGTATAACCTTCTTTGTGTTGGTTCCTTATAAAAAACTGATCCAGGAAATAGCTGGAAAGATAAGCCTTATCTTGGGCAATTTGTTCTTTGTCCTACAAAGCCTAGAATTTTGAAACCAATTTTGCAGGAATCTGCGCAATCATAAAAACAATGAAACATTTAGAACGTGTTTCAACAGAACTTGTCTGAGAAAAGATATAAATCTGGTCTGATTTCACAAAATTTTCATGCCTTTATAGTATATTATATTGTATGGTTACTGCTTGTCTTGTCTGGCCTGTGATATGCCATTACATTGGGCAAAATATAGAAACCTATACCAAGGGTAAAATTAAGAAACCTCTACATTGGGCAAAACATAGAAACCATTATATTGTGCAATTGATAGAAACCTTTACATTGTGCAATACATGTAAAGCTTTACATTTGGAAAAATAAAGAAACCTTTACATAGTGCAGAATATGGAAACCCCTACATTGTGCAAGACATGGAAACCTTTACACTGTGCAGGTGTCTCAATATCACCCAGTTATGTCTGGACTTTCATTTTGCATGACAAATCAAATTATGTGTCTTGATCTCTGAGAAATATAGCTGTCTAGTCTAGGCTGTGTTTTACTCCTCTCAACTGCATGTGCCCTAAAGCATGTGCCCTGAAGCATGTACCCTAGAGTGTGTTCACATGAAATAGATGGAAACCTGTACATTGTGTGCAGGGTGCAAATATCACATGATTCATGACCCATTGCATGACAGATAAATCCCATGTTTTTTCACTAAGAGATTATGGCAAAGCCACGTGACAAAACCTCTCCAAGAGCCTGTAAGATGACTAAAGTCCAATGTCAAAGTTTTGTTCACATCTTTCTATTGTTAGGGTAGTCTTAGGTTGGCCATGATAAAGATTATGATGATCTGCTACCCAAACCTTTAGTGAAACTCTTTGTGAAACCATTGTAAAAAATAAAGGTTCCATCGTAAAGATATTTGTCCACCCTATAGCACTTTGTCACACTTTGTTTCATCATTCTTTGGGGTAGTCTATCCCTTGTATTGACAGATTTGTAAACTCAGAGATTAAATAAAAGCCACGTTGGGAAACCAATCCAATGCAAGATGACTAGTGATTGATGATGAAATTGGAAGAAGGCATCTGTACACATGATCTTACTAAAAATTCCTTTTAGTTCCTTTAGTATAATTTCCCGTGTATGGCTTTGTTATGGCCACCAAAGAGCCTTCTTTGGGACATACCATAGAGCCAAAAGTTATTTTTGAAGAATCCAGTTGATGTTGCCAGAAATTCTTGCAGATTCTTAACTTGTTCCATTTACATATGGAATAAGCTGTACCCTTTATTTCCCCCCTCCCTATGTTCAACCAGTTGCTAGGAAAAAGAGAGAGAGATTGAGAGAGACAGGAAGCCCCAAGGGACACAATGTGAACCATTTCAAGGAGACAAAGCCACTTCTTGACTCTATCACGCTTACTCACACTTTATGAATATCAACTTTCCAGCCTTTCCCAGTAAGAATAGATTTATGGTTTGAACTTTATACTTGTCAAGTTTCATACTGTTAGATAATTACAGTTTTGATGTATAAAGTTTCAAACTGAAAGGTCAAATCTTAAATTTCCAAAGATGATGAAATTGCCCAAGGTCCCTCTTACGGTGGATTCTTTGAATATTTCAAGATATAAAAAGAATTTATCATATTTCAATGTTTGTTCAGTAAATATTCCAAACAAGATTGTTTTCCAACATACACCTATTTTTATAAGAATTCTCAGTTTTGCAGTCTTTGAGGGATTTCCTAAATAAATTCCTAAGGCTCAACTGCCCTGAAACCTTTCAGGCTTCTTATTAAAAAAGTTTGAAATTGGCATAGATTTTAGAATTTATTCAGCATTTTTAAACGTTCCCCCGTCACAATTCATCCACTGTTTTCAAATTGTTTTGCCTATCCGTATTAATTTTAGTTTCAATAATATTTTAACTTATTTTTATTTATATCTCGTTTCTTTGGACATGTTCTAGTCAATTTTAAAGAAATGTCCAAAACTGGATATTGTAAACCATCCTGTGATCCTGGGGTGTTGTTCTTAGTCAAAATGAATCAAGAGCTCAATCCTGATCCCTGAATAACTCCAGATTCATTTGCTAGAAGTTTTTTATCTTCTTTGGTGTAAAATCGTTATTTTGGCAAATGGTATAACAAAAATTAGGACGACCTGATTTGACAATTGGAGTTCCTTACATCTGGGGACTATTTGTACCCCTTCTGGTCCCTACCCTTACCCCATTTCCAACTTAATTTTGAGTCCAACCCCCAGGTTATCAAAGGATGGCATTTTGGTAGAATTTATAGTTTTTGAATTTTGATTGAGTTCGCATGATTTTGACTGATTGTAAATAGACTGTAGATGTCGTATGAATAATGTTACATATTGTAAGAAATAATTGGTTTTTAAGAATTTAGAAAATTGTATCATACTTTGAAACCATTTGTTTTTCCTTTCGTGTGTTTGAACCTAAAGTAGCTAGCAATCCCCCAGGGTAAAGGCGGGGATTGCCGAGTGGTTAGATCACTTGTCCCTTGTTCAAAGAGTCCCGGGTTCGAAACCAGCTTCAGACCTGTCACAAAGTGTGAGGAGAGAATTAGCCAGCTCTCTGTAATTCCAGGCAAAAAGGCAAAAGGAATCATAAGGTGTGGTCACATCGAGAGGAAGGACCAGGGTCGCACTGCTCGATTAGTTTACCTATTCATTGGGACCTTAGTGTAAAGCACATAAACCCATACCTTGCGAAGATAGTAAGCATATTTGCCTATGAACCTTTGAAAAGTCTGTGCAGTACTCTGAAGGATGTTCAGTACTGCTGTAGGGATATCATCAGTATTTCACGGGGATTCTATCAGTACGTTGGAGGGTATTCAGTACTGTATAGGGATACTATCAGTACTGTGGGGGATATCATGGGATGATCAGTACTGTGAAGGGATACCATCAGCGGATACTCTCCTATCATTACTGTGGTTGATATGATCAGTACATTGGGGGATGTTTAGGACTGTAGAACGATGCAATTAGTACTACAGAGAGATATTATTCAGTACCTAGAGGGATACAATCAGTACTGTGGAGGGATATCATCAGCACTGTGAAGGGATATCATCAGTACTGTGGAGGGATATCATCAGTACTGTGGAGGGATATCATTAGTAATGTGGAGGGATATCATCAGTACTGTGGAGGGATATCATCAGTACAGTGGAGGGATATCATCAGTACTGTGGAGGGATATCATTAGTAATGTGGAGGGATATCATCAGTACTGTGGAGGGATATCATCAGTACAGTGGAGGGATATCATCAGTACAGTGGAGGGATATCATTAGTAATGTGGAGGGATATCATTAGTAATGTGGAGGGATATCATCAGTACTGTGAAGGGATATCATCAGTACTGTGGAGGGATATCATCAGTACTGTGGAGGGATATCATTAGTAATGTGGAGGGATGTCATCAGTACTATGAAATGAAATCACAAGCACTGTGAAGTTAATGGCTAGTGCTTCACAAACCTAACTTTGCCAGCCAAAATAGGGAGGCCTGTCTACACGAATCTATTCAAAAACCGTGTGCAGTATTCGGTAGTATCAAAGTGCTTTATTAAATACAAGCTGTCTGTTAGTTGAATGGATGTTCAGTACTATGGAGAGATACCATCAATACGGTAGGTAGATAATATCAGTAGGGACTGTATCAGTACATCGGAGGATGTTCAGTAACGCCGTAGGATACCATCAGTACTGTGGGGGTGGAGGGAAACTAAAAGTACTTTGGGTAGTATCTCCATATTACTTTTGGTTCCCATCCAAAGTACTGATGGTGTCCCTCAAAAGGTGAATCTTGGCGTGAAAAGCCGCGCGATTCGATATTTTCCGCTGCGACTTTTTGTAGGAATGGTTTCTACTTTGAAGCACTCAACTTTTTCCGCCGTGTTTTTAACAGACATAAACTGCACATGTGTAAAAACGATAAAAGTAGAATCGCTTTACTTTCTCCGGTAGTGGAGATTCACCTTAAAGTACTGAACACCCTTGACAGTACTGAATGGTATCCCCCACAGTTCTGAACATATCAACGAAGAAATGTTCTAGTGTCCTCCCTTGTCTCAGTAAATGCAAGCTGTCGGTTAATTGAATGGAATCAAAGCATGAATCGAAGCCATTGGTGTTGTTGTTGCTGTGGTTTTCTGAAACCATCAATAAAGCAACGTGTTTGATTAACATTCGCTGATTAAAATGACAAGCAGAAAGAAAATCAATCTGATTAATTATTTATGGTAGAAATGAAGTTCATTCATAGATTTGTGTGGGTGTGTAGGCAAATACAAATTATCAAGCCATGGGCCTAGGCCTCAAATATGTTTCACTTTGACGTATTTCGTTTCTATATAGCCAGAAAAATCGAAAGCATAGTGAAATGCTTAAGCTTTTCTTCTGACACTCAACCGAGTAGAACGTCAGAAAGAGAACGAAAAAAATGTTGTTTTCACTTTTTTATGCTTCCTATTTTTCTGGCTATATTGAAGTTTTATACCGATCAAAGATATTCTTGTTCATTTCAAGTAATTCTTGTAAGGTTAGGCCACTTAACAATGTCCACCATATGAAAAGATTCTCCAAAACTACCAAAACTTAAGGCTACAGCTTTAGAGGATGCCATTAAAGATGACGGTTCTTAATCTACGCAATACATGGTAGGAACCTGTCTCTTAGCATAGCTACCAAAACTAACAGTTGCATCTGACCCATGTAATATTGCATGAAATATTTAGACCATTGTAATGATAGTAACTATGCGTTGCCAAGGAGAATATTCCTATCGGGCATTGGATGAAATGAGATTGGCCATTTTTAGCAGAAACATCTATTAGGCCTATCCATAAGAACTAACAAAACTAACGGTTGCAGATTGAACAAAGCTATGGAATATTTTGGCCATTACAATAATGTAAATAATGTGTTGCTAAGAAGAGTATTCCTGCCAAGTGAAATGAAATCCGCTATTTTTAGCAATATCGTCAATTATACCAAACTGAACAATAGAAGTAGAAATGGTCTTTGGATGGTACAGAACTTCAGTATAGCCAGAAATATCGGAAGCAAAGTGAAACAAACACATGGATTACTTAAGCTTTTCGTCTGACATTCAACAGAGTAATACGTCAGAAAGAGAACGAAGCAGAAACATAACTGATATATATACACAGATGATTTATATACCCTGATTTATATACCCAGATATAAACCAGGGATCCCCTATTGTGTGGACAGAAGGAGTTCGTTTTCGCCTTAGAACTCTTGAAATAATCTTATTGGTCAGCTCACTGTATCGTGGGTGTTGATTGGTTTTCCTACACCATACCAATTACCATACCATACCGATTATTCACCTATTTTCTTATTGGCCTATTTCGATCCACAACTGCGTATATAAATCAGTTAGGTTTCTATTTCGTTCTCTTTCTGACGTATTACTCTGTTGAGTGTCAGACGAAAAGCTTAAGTAGTTATCTATGTGTTCGTTTCATTATGGTTCCGATTTTTCTGGCTATACAGAAGTAGAAATGCTTTGTCTGTGATTAGAAAGAGAAGAAAGAAAGATGGAGGTTATTAATAATTGATATTAGAAAATGAAATTCACGAGATTCATTCATAAATTTGCGTGGGTTTACGCCAGAGTTTGTTTATTGCTGGATCAGCAATAACTAGAAAAAGGAATTATGATTAATTTTAGAAAATGAAATTCGTTCATAGATTCTTATTGATGTTTGTAGACAAAAAACACTTCGTTGAGAAGTTTCAGTTGCAGTTTGACCGAAGCTAAAAAATATTTAGGCCGTTGCAATAATTGTAACTATGCGTTGCTAAGAGAAGCATTCCCATTAAGCATTGCGTGAAATGACATCTTCTTCAATTTAGTATCATTAATTATACTTATCTGCCTATCTGAACATTGAAAGTAGAAATGCTTGTTTCTGTGATAAGAAAGAGAAGAAAGAAAGATGGAAGTTGTTAATAATTGATATTTGGAAATGTAATTCACGAGATTCATTCATAACTTTGTGTGGGTTATACACCAGAGTTTGTTTGTTACTCGATCAGCAATAACTAGAATAAGGAATTATGATTAATTTTAGAAAATGAAATTCGTTCATGAATTCATGTAGGTGTTGTAGATAAGAAAAACGTTTCGTTAAGAGCTTTCAGTTGCAACTTGACCGAAGCTAGAAAATGTTTAGGCCATTTCAAGAATTTCAACTATGTGTTGCCAAGACCATGCCTTATGAATTAATGTTGCCAAGGGGAATTATTCCTACAATGCATTGCGTGAAATTAGATCCGCCACCTTTAGCAGAAAAATCTTTTAGGCCTATTCTGACGATGAAAATATTTGTTTTTTTGATTAAGAACTGAATGAAGAAAGATTAGGCTATTAATTATTCATGGTTGAAATGAAATTCATTCATAAATTTATGTGGGTGTGTATTTCCTAACGTAAATCAGCGGAGTTTTGGGCCTAATCTCAATCCTAAGCCTAATAATATTGTCAATATTTGGGTATATTTTTCTATTGACTATGCTAATAAGCAATGTCAGGCGTGCCCAATTAATTCCTTATTGCTTTTTCAGCTTGATTGAAAATATGACTCGACAAGCACGATAATCCAATCTTAGGTCTAATCAGAAACATGAAAGCTGCAAGTTACTAGAAACTTTTATATTTTTGGATTTCAGATAGTTGATAGAAATGTTTTCTCTGCTGTGGGTCATATAGGGGTTCTAGGGAACAGGGGAATACGCCCAGAATTAAAAAGGGAACAAGGGAACATGAGATAAATCAAACAGGGCACAAAGGAACATTGTTAGTAAACAGGGATCAGGGAACACATAAAGATCAACATTTCTTCTTAGAATAATGAGGGAACATTTGCACTTTCTATAAGGGAACAGGGGAACATGCCCCCCCCCCTATATGACCCTAATTGCCATTCAGGAATATACCATCACCGTAATAGGGGAATACCATAAGTACATACTGTATTAGGGGGTGTTCAGTACTGTGGAGGGATACTATCAGTGATTTAGGATACCATGAGTACGGTGTAAGGAAACCAGAAGCACTTTGAGTATTACTTTCACACTACCTGATGGTACACCTCCACTAATACGTATGGTATCCCCCACAGCACTAATGATATGCCCTATACTCTTTTTTTTATAAGAATACTTATTTTTTTCTGAGCCTCAATATTCTTTATTTTTTTGCCATTTTGAGCCTTGGAATATTCTCAGATTATTCTTACAGCAGAAAAAATGGATATAGCAATAAATTATTATTATTGTCATAAATTCCAAAAATGCAAAACCTTCTTCAATCAATAAAATATCCTTATTTCCTATAAAACAGAGCTCATCGACACTTGCATCAAAATTTGGGTCAGTGTATTTAAAACCATTTCCCGTAAAAAGCACACCAATTCAGAAGTAAAAAAACACTCCCTAAAATATTTTTCCATAAGATCTGAGCCTCGCAATATTCTTAATTTCACCGATTTTGAGCGTAATTATTCTTATAAAATTTATTCTTATAAAAAAAGAGTTTATAAGTGCTGGACATCCTCTGCAATGTTGAATTGAGTACCCTTCATAGTACTGCACATACGTTCCTCTTTGTGCTAGATAAATAACTTATACAATAAACCAGAAAATATGATAATCATCATTCAAATATTCTAAGCTAATTTTTCATTTATCCAAGAAACCCCCTAAGAAGCTTCAGTCCTAAAATTTCGGAAGAGTTTAGAAATTTTCCGCATTGGCAGATTTTTTAGTTTCTTGCAGAAAAATACGTGTAAACAACTAGTGCTGCGGAGATGAGAAAATATTTCCATCACCTTTTAAAGTTTCTTAAAGTTTTAGTTACACGTATTTTTTTATAAGCAATTGCTTTATAAGCAAGTCAGTACTCGACAAGACAAAAATTTGAGCAATTCCTCCAGTACTGGATGGAGGAGTCCTAGGCAATTTGAAAATATTAGTTCTGATCCGATTTCCAATGAAAATCATGCAGCAGCTATAGAGCAGTAGGTTATAGTGGACATTAGTACTCCGGCAGCACTCTTCTGTATGCAAGATACTATAGACGATTGTTGTTCAAAAACTTAGTATTCTATAATATTCTGAGATAGTATTCTAAAAAACAAATTTTTAAGTAAAAAAAGCTAAGCAATTGCTAGGCAATTTTGAGTACTCAAATCTGCCAACTGGCTAAGCAATTTTCAGTACTGATCTCAAACTGAAATTGCTTTTAAAAAATGCGTGTATATCGCTATGGTGATAGCCAAATAGTTAGATTATCCTCAAATAATTTTGTTAATTAAACCAAAAGGGATTTTAAGTGCTCATCTAGTAGATAGGAATAAGTACTGACGCAAGAAAAGCATTAAAATTCCACATTTTGCAATAAACTCTGATTGGAAAACTCGTTACAATACAGAGAAGCTTAGGCCAGGCCTATATGACGTAAAATTTAATGAGAGTCATTACAGAAGTTGCATATCTACACCATTGATTGTGATATGAAAATTATAAAGTTCCTTAGTGATTGGACCTTCAGTAGTAGAAGTTCCTTAAGTTTTTCGACGTTCTACATGTAGGTTCCTTACAAAAGGTTCCTCTCCCTTTCAGTAGGACTCGAACCCACGACCTCTGGATTGGTTACTCTAGGACCTTTATTAATTTGATTTTCCAAACCCTGCTTCATCTTTAGAAAATTTCTATATCCTTTTTTTAAAACACCTTTTTATAACAAGCAACTAGATTTTGATGCCAGACCTCAAAGTTGCTTAGATTATTTGGATTTTCAGTCCTAATAGTTACTTAGAACTTCTGTTAAGAAATCAAGCAACTGCTTTATAAGCAAGTCAGTACTCAACATGACAAAAACTTTAGCAATTCCAGTACTGGATCGAGCAATGCTAAGCAAAATGAAAATTTTATTTCTGATCTTATTGGCAACGAAAATCGGGCAGGAGCTATTGAGAAGTAGATTATAGTAGATATTAGTACTCCAGCACACTTTTGCATGCAAGATACTATTGACAATTGTTGTACAAAAACTTCTGAGATAGTACTCTAAGAAACAAATCTTCAAGTATAAAAATCACTTGATAAGCAATTTTGAGTACTCAAGTTTGCCCTCTAGCTAAGCAATTTTGATTACTGAGCTCGCGAGCTGAAATTGCTTATAAAAATGTGTGTATACAATTTTAGCACACGAAGGCCTTTCTAGCCAATGCTATCTCAGAAGCATTTATATTTCATTGCGTTATTCCAGGCAATATTTCTTAGTTACATCAGCTCAATCAGCTGAGCTTTAGACCCCATACACCATCTCATGACGTCACACATACAAGAGTCATACCTCTCAAGGGCTTCTCACGAATGAGCATCACATGGGCTTCATTCACTGTTTTTTCACTGGAACCGTTACTACGCATGCGCAGAACTATTGATAAATACTCGAAGTAAACACGAGCTGGAATCAGATTACTCCAACGTGGAAGCAAACAAGAAGCACGTCAAGCCGAGTCCGTCACTTGTTAATGCGGATATATTAACCTCAAAATACGTACAACTTATCCTGATAAGTAACTTATACTTGTTTTGACACATACCTTTGCCTGGTTATAAAGGTTGCGACATAATTTCCTGGATAATTCAAGTTTGATCGATCCAGTCGAGAATCAACGTGAAAGATCAAGAATTTGAAGTCGAGAAACGATATTTTGCCAATCATCAGTATTTCAAAGATTTGGTTATAATTGTAAGTATAAACTTTGTCTATCTGCTGTTCGAATTATTTATTTCTATTTTTCTTAGGTTTAGGGCACTCTTTATGTTTACGTTTAGCATTCTTTTTCATAAAGAACCAGTAAAATTTGTTTGAAGCTGGCTGTATTTCTTTGTTTTGTATTTTCCCTACAATATTCTCAAGCTTAATTCATATTTTTTTTACCTTTATGATGATTCAGAAGCCTGTTTTACTATTAGTTATGTTATTTGTTGCAAATTTTGACAAATTTTGACCATCTTACATATCTGTGCACTGTCAATTTGTTTGTTTTCAATTATTCAGTCAGTTTTTGAGTTATTCATGAAAATTCTTATATTGAGCAAAAATTGTCAGCCCCAGCTTATTCTCAGCTTGTTCTTATTGTTTTGTTTGTTTATCTGTTTATCTTATCTGTTGCCTGGGCTGCGATCTAAAGAGGGTAACTTATAACTTGCTTTATAATTGATAATCATCCTCAACAAGGAATTCTTTCTCTCTTATCTCTAAAATTTTATGGAATAACTATA
Organism: Pelagia noctiluca; assembly: GCA_963924455.1. Lineage (NCBI taxonomy): Eukaryota > Metazoa > Cnidaria > Scyphozoa > Semaeostomeae > Pelagiidae > Pelagia > Pelagia noctiluca. The sequence goes on along the minus strand of OZ004330.1, from coordinate 2,453,881 downwards.
AGACTGAGAAATAATTACAATTAACAAGCAGATTGGCAGCACACAGATAATGTCAGATGGTCAAGAGAGTCAAACTTTTCAACAATTAACACTACTAATAGCAAAAAAGATTGCCAATAATTGTAAAAGTGAGAACAATTTAAGAACATTTCAGCTTGAAAATAGAGGAATATTTAAGAACAGCCAGCTTCAAATCAATTTTACTGGTTCTTATAAAAAAGAGTGTAAAAGATCGCAAGTCAGTAGTTTTTCTCAGAATTTATTTCATTCTGAAGGAACGTTAAACTTAAAGTCCCCTGCTGCTGAAAATAAAGCCTTATGTAGCCCTCTATGGCTAGCAAGTCGAACATAAACTGCTCAAGGCATTTTTTGATATCATGCTTTTTCTCTGCAGCACTTCACAAAGTTGTTCAAGAAATTTTAACAACAAGAACCCAGAGAATCATAAACAAAATGTTTTTCAATATCTTCAAATCAAAGAAATCCAGAAAAGAACAAAAAACTGAGGAAGAAAAGACTTCCGTATCAGAGGAACGACAATCACTCCACATAAAAATCAAAGAAACTTCAAAAACGCCACGGACCCAAAGCATAGCAGTCCCAAAGCCGGTGACTCGAATAAGGAAAATGTCACGTCTTAGTGGATATTCAAGCTCCTCGTCAATCGGACAATTATCGGTTGCTACTCAAGCTTCCACTATGTCGAGTAAGTCAACAAAGTCAACAAAATCAAACTGGTCGTATAACATCGATCGATTCAAAGGCTCACAGAATATTCACCCCAAAATGAGGAGTACTGGACATGCTGATTTGTGGGCGCAAGCGTATGCTTTTGGTGGGAGATAGATAAGAAGTCAGAGAGGGTTTTTAATATGGGGAAGGTCTATACAGTAATTTTGAGGATATTAAGTACTGTGAAGGGATACTATTAGTTCTTTGGAGGATATTCAGTACTGTGAAGGGATACCCTTAGTACTGAGGAGAATATTCAGTGCTATGAAGGGAAACCTCAAGCACTTTGGATATCATCTCCAATGTGATTGTTGCTCCCTCCACTGTACTGAACACTCCCCTATGTTCTGAATAGTATCCCTCTCAGTGCTGAACACCCTCAAAAGTAATACACAGGCGTTCTTCAGGGCGGTAGTTTTAATGATTTTTAGCTGGAATAAATTGCGCAAAGAATATTTATGTGCTGAAAAGACTTCCGCGACTTACACAGAGGATTCAAAGATACACCCCTAACACACACATATGGTAAAATTATCCTATTTTTTTATCAGCGTTTTCTTAACGTTCTGATTTTCCTAATCGTTCCCAAGTTCTATATTGATCAAAGACTATTAAAGAAAAATCTTGACATTGACTCAATCTGACATTTAGATTAAAACATTGGGTTGGGTGATTGACGCTACTGGAAGGATGACCCTTTAGGAGGATTACCCTTCTAGCATGTGATTTGCCCCTTACATTTCTTGATTCTTATATAATCTAGAACCCCCTCCCTAGGGCATAAGGCATCCTACATTATGTAATCAATCTTCAAACATATAGTAGACTTAGATCAACCTCAAATTTCTCAATACACATGAAAGGCACATAAGGTAAACCAATCTATTTAAATAAATTTCTTTGGAACAAAGTTTGAGGTTTAAGATAAAGGACCTTTGACGTCAATGTGGTAGTTTTAACAATGGGAATTACTTTGAATTGTTCTTTTTGAATTGAATTTGAATTTGAGTCATGTATTTCTCAATGTAAAGAATGCTTTCAGATTGGTTGGCTTAGTTCTTGATCCCATTGTGCCTTTCTATACTCCAAAAAGATTATTTTAATCTGTCCCAAGTCATGGAACTTTGAACTCACAGAGGGAAAATGCTCATTTCATGTACATAAACGCATGTCTTTTATAAGGAACTCCATTATAAGAAGCCAAGACCTTAACTCAAATGGCTAAAGATTAAAAAAACTCTATTACTGGAAAAGTATTTGCCAACAAACTGGTGTTTTTGCATCTTAACTAGTAAAGGGTTTGGTTTGTGTAGGAAAATAGAATTAAAGCATCACACCCCCTGCATATGAACGCATATGAACGCATTGTTGGTTTAAGATTATTTTATTTTATTAGATGGTATTTTATTAGATGGTATTAACTTAACATTATTTAGTTTATAAGTTCTAACAATTGTTATTTAACTTATTTCCAATTTAAAGATTTATTTTTACGTTTTAATCATATCGATTATTTGAATTCGATTTTACGTTCTGTTTTTGGGATTAATCTAATAATGTTCAGGGGCGGAACCAGAAAAAATTCAGACTACTGCTCAAATTGGTTCCATTAAATAAACAGAATTATATATTTTTTCATATTAGACCCAATATTAGCCTGCGTAGGCGTACAGACTTTATGAGAACCGGGAAGAAGAGGAAGCGAGAAGGATCGTTGTCATTCATTGTCTTTCTCGCTTTCTCTCCTCCCCAGTTCCCATAAAGTCTATACACAGGCTAACCCTAAATCAGAAGAAAGAAAAATACTGAAGCTTAAAATCTGACTTCGTTTCGAGCAGTAGTAGCTGTAATCTGGATCCGCCACTGTTGTTTGATTTGAAATGTTGTAAATAACATCAAGTTGATTTTGTAAATCTTTTCACGCATAAATACTTTGATTTCATTACATTCATGGATTATAATATAGTATTAGTGGTGTTTTGTAAAAAATTGCTCTTTGGTGAAGTCATGTCTGTTTTTTGCTTGCTTACCCTTAATTTTGTCAATTGGTGTCACCCCAAATATGCTACGAAATGTTTCTCTGCTACACTCTTTTTTTATAAGAACCAGTAAATTTGATTTAACTCTGGCTGTTCTTAAATATTCCTCTATTTTCAGCCTGAAATGTTCTTAAATTGTTCTTACTTTATATTGATTTAGAAGCCTGTTTTCGCTATCAGTTTTGTTAATTGGTTTAAATTTGAACTCTCTTGATCATCTGATATATCTGTGTGCTGTCAAGCTACTTATTTTTTAATTAGTTATTTGTCAGTTTCATGATTGTTTCCTAAAATTCTTATATTGAGATAAAAATTATCAGCCCTAGTTTGTTCTTAGCTTGTTCTTGAGTTTTGCCAAAATGTGAGGCTCGTGTTCTTATAAAACTGTTCTTATGAAAAAGAGTGTAGTCACTTGATTGTAGAACAGCGGTACAGAGCTTGAATCGTTAGGTTTCGTTCTCTTTCTGACGTACTATAACTACCTTATCGGCCCTTTTTACGCCGGCCCTAAATGGCGTTAATTTTCGTCCTGCGGCAGAATAAAGGCCGGCGTTAAAAGGGCCAAAATTTTACAAATTTTCTCAAAAAGCGGCGTTAATTTTTTATTATATTTTTTGCTGACATGCATCTTATTTTAGGCTTTATTTGGATATAGTTATGTACATTTAACCAAAATTAGAAGAGAAACAGCAACAAAACAGAAAGTAAACTACTATAGATTAGCAAAGTTAGTGTTCTTTAGTTTAAGAGTTACTAAATCATATGTCTATGTCCTGAAATGGGTTTTCGCACAAATGGGATAGGTTTGAGGCTTGGGTAACTTCCTCAGTAATGTGCGCCTTCCTAAAGCCATAAAGAATGAGATCTTTAGGTTCCTTTAAGTGTTTATACATTTCAATGATTTGAGAGATGAGACTAGGGTGGAGCAGTGTGAATATGAGGTGGAAAAAGACGCCATCGAAGTGCAATCGGACGAAGAGGTAGATACAAAATGCACCGAGAAAGAGACGATCGTAATTGACTAATGTTTTCATGATAGTAGATACTTTCTTATCTTTTTCAAAGGATAAAAACACGTCTGTAAAATATAATTTTGAATTTTTTCTTTCCTTGGGCTTTGTCCGGCGTAAAATACGGCCCTAAATGGCGTTAAAGCAGATTCTTGAGGTGGCGGAATTAGGGCCGGCGTAAAAAGGGCCGGCGTTAAATTAGGGCCGGCGTAAAAAGGGCCAACAAGGTACTCTGAGGAGTTTCAGACACAGATCTCACTCAGCTGAAGATGAATTCTGAGTAATAGGAAACGTGTCTAAGCTTAGATCGTTGATTTCATTTTAAATTTGCTGACTAAAGCGCCACTTATAAATTCTTATAATAATGTCAGATCTCTTTAAAATTGAGAGCACTATCACTTTTGGTAATAGGGTAAAGCACTGTCATTCTCTCTAAAAGTGAGAGCATTTTAATTTCTCCTTAACAGTGATACAAATGATTGTATCTCCGACAGTACTGAACACTTTCTAATGTATTGACAATATCCCCCACAATAATGATGATACATGTTCTTATAAATCGTTCTTTAAGAATCATATTTGTCTTGACAGCACAAGAACAGTGCTAGATACTATAATAAGTAGTCAAGTAGAGCATTATAACTTATGAAATTCTCCTTATTGAAATATGATTTTAAAATATGGAAACAAAATTGGTCCTAGAGGGTAGCCTTGTCGTACCACCTAATGATGCTAAGGAGCATTACGACTGCGAAGGAGCAACACGCTGCACGCCACCAAAACGAAATGCAAACGTAATGTAAACATCCTGAAAGTGTGGGAGAAAAGACCATTACTGCGTAATATTTTATTTCATCGACTAATTTGTTTTCTCCTGTGGACTAATTAAAGAGAAGAAAAAACGGGAAGGATTCTTAGGCCAATCAATTGAATAAAGAAATATTTGTTAAACAAAGCCTGCGGTTTAGCAGCCAACACCACATGTTAAAATAGTGGGCCTAAACGAGATATTAGACTCTAGGCCGATCGATGAGTGGTGGGGAACTGGCTCGCAGGATCATGGCTTGCTTACCGTATTACGCGAAGGGAAGTGTTGTGAAAGGGTTTGGAAGAGGAAGCAAAGAGCTGGGAATACCAACTGGTGAGATATGGTTGATTTTCAAGCAATGTTTTGAAATTTGATGCGGATTCAAAGCCAGATTAGGCCCATCTGAGCTGATAGTCCAGTGTATGGTGTTTATGTAATTATGTTGTGTAACTGTGGAACAAGAGAAGGCCTATAGACCCACGGATGGTGGTAGGGATGGCAGAGTGGTTAGATCTCTCAATTCTTGATAAAGGGTTCTGGGTTCAATTCACTTTCAGGTCTGTCTCAAAGTTTGAGGAGAATTCGGTAGCTCTTTACTTTAGCAGCTTTAGGCAAATGAGCATGAGGTAAGCATGAATGCTTAGAGAAAGGACTAGGGTCGCATTGCATGATTAGGTTACCTATCCAGTGGGCCCTTTGTGTTTTGTACTTAGACCTACATATATTACGAAGATAGTAAGCATGTTTGCCTATCAAGTATTTACACTGGTGGAGGTGATAATCCTACCTATTCAGGCCCTGTTCACATGATGCTGGATTCATATTGTTTTGGATCACTTTTAATATCAGATAGCCTTTCTGTTCACACAACACCATGCCTATCAGGAAGGCTTCGTATTGTTTTTGCAGAGTCAAATCACTCCGCTCTGAAGGTGAAATGTTCTGGATGGCTTTTCATATCGGATAGCTTTTGGGCTCGTGTGAGCGCATGAATCCGATACGCTTGTGCTCCAGAACCTCTTTTTTTGATGATGTGCGAACTTTTTGGCGCCAACTTATCGACCCCCTCAAGAGCACGCGATGCTTAGCTGTCAAGTGGCAATTGTTTTAACAATAGGAATTGTTGAGGGCCTGTGGGGGTGCAGAGCGGAGCGTAGTCGTGTGAACAGAAAGCGATAGTGAATCCGGCATCGTGTGAACAGGAGAAAATTTTGTATCGGATTGTCTGTGGAATCTGAAACGATAGTGAATCTGGCATCGTGTGAACAGGGCCTCAGTTTGCCCTTTGTGCTTTGAATAGATAGTGATAATATCTACCAATCAACTATCAATTCACTGCTTCAATTAGTCTCCCTTTTCAGTGGTCCCTTTGTGTTTTGCACATAAACCAATACCGTACGAAGATAGTAAGCGTATTTGCCTATCAACTATCAATGCACTGCTTCGATTAGTAATATCTATTCAGTGGACCATTTGTGCTTGCCTTACAAAACCGATACCTTGAAGTTTATTTTTCTATCACAGACACAACCAAGTTTGATGTTGTGAGTGTACCCAAATTTTTGAATTCATAGAATAATTCAAGCTGATATTAGGTACAGGGTTACACGATTTCAAGAGGCTTAGGGGCCTTCAGAATTGCCTAATATCTCTGGTGTAGGGATAAGGTTATTTTGAAGAGCTCATGTTTTGAATTTCGTCTGGTCTAGTCTTCCACTGTCTCTGTTGAGGTTGCTTTCTTATTTAATTTTGATTTTAATTTTCACATATGGCTCTAGTAGGTTGATCCTGAGTTGACATTGGTTTTCAAATTGAAGGGGTGGTGTTTGTGTTGTAGCAGGGAAACAATGTAATCTATAGATATGACATCTGTCGCTGATTGATGTTGCGTAAATTGTTGCAACATGATATTACATCTTTTAGCTGAGTCATGTAACATTTGTAACGTGAGCACATGAGTAGAGTAAGTACTTTTGATGCCAAAGCCGTAGAAACAAGATTATTGCTTTGTTTGTAGTTCACTTTAATAACATAGAGAAATGTTTTTACTATAGATGTTACACTGTTTTGGGATTCACCTAAATTTGACTGTGCAAAATTATGCAAGAAATGTTGCATAAAATGTTGCATAGTTCGCCTGTGGTTGGTAGTGCCAAAGAATGATGACGGGGTATGAGGAGGATTTATAAGCTGCTCCATCCAAAAACAGGGGCCACTTTTAGAAACTAACCTAAAAGTGGAGACTCAGATCTGAAACATTATCGTAGACTGGGGATCTTGAAAGCTATACCGGCACAGCACTGATATAGTTCTGGAATAGTTTGGCCAGGGTTTTATTCAGAGCTTGAGAGTTAATACAAATTTTCAAATACATAGAATAATTCAACTATATCACAAGGCACTAAAGAAATCTTTACAATATGGAGTCTAGAATGGAGCCCAGAGTCATTTTTGAGGCTTGCGTTATACTCTACTGGATTACAATCAGAGTGCGAAAATTTTCAAAATAAATCTCAAGAGTGCAGTCGCACTACGGCACTCCGCCTGCTCCTGTATAACATTGCACCCCATTTCTGAAGTGGTTTTGTAACTGTGTATTGGTTTCTATCATGTCAAATATTGTATAAGGAACAGCCTTGATAAGTCTGATTATATTTGCAATGGAGACTACCATTCCTAATATTGTGTCATTGAATTTCTTTGCAGCCAATCTTCCAGAAGAGATAGTGAATGGGTTACCAGCAGGATTGGAGACGGGAATATATTATGGGTTGTCCAATGTGAACAGTGGTGAAGTTTACAAGACAGTTTTAAGTATTGGTTGGAACCCGTTTTACAACAACACCAAAAAATCACTGGTAAGATGATTTTTTCATATAGATTTCATACATGTTTACCAGTTTAATATCCTTCACAGTATTGATTGTATCCCTCCATGGTGCTGGTTGTATCCCTCTACCGTACTGAACATTCTCTGCAGTACCGATCATCATCCACTGCTCTGAACACCCTGTAAAGTACTCAACATCCTCCGCGGTACTGAATACATTCCAATGTATTGATTGTATCCCTCAAAGTAAACATTAAATGTAAAAACTTCCCCTTCCTCAAAGAAGCATTTTTTGTAATGATCTCCCCACACAGTACTGAACATCCTCCAATCCCCTCCCCCTTAAAATACTGAACATCCTCATCCTCCACAGTACTGAACACTCTCCACAATACTGAACATCCTCCTCAGTACTGAAAATCATCCAAAGTACTGAACATCCTCCAAAGTACTGATAATCCTCAACAGTACTGAACACCTCCACAGAACAGAACATCCTCCAAAGTACTGAACATCCTCCAAAGTACTGATCATCCTCAACAGTACTGATCATCCTCAACAGTACTGAACATCCTCCACAGTAGTTCAAACCTTCAAAGCACCGGAGTGTATCCTTTGTGATGATGATGATGTGATAATGTCACTGCATAGTACTTAACATCCTTTACAGTACTAACGGTATCTCCCCACAGTACAGAAAATCCCCCACAGTACTGAATACACTGCACAGGGCTTGGTCATTCAAGAATAAACTTCTTTTCAGGAGGCCCATTTGATTCATGAATTTGAAGATGATTTCTATGGTGCAGAACTGAAGTTGATTATCCTCGGCTATATCAGACCTGAAATGAACTACTCATCTATGGGTAAGCTCCTTCATTGCATAAGTGGAAGATCACTACTCTCCAAGTTCTGTTTTCCCGCTGCCTCGAATACACTTGCCTCTAAAAAATATGGAAGCAATTATGAGTTGAATTTCAATCAAAGGCCGATTTTCCCAATAGTTGCCATTTTTTGAAATTTAAAGCAATAGATTGACATTTTCTGTATGTTATGTCAAAGTAAAGGTCTTGTTTAGGCTTGTATAGCATATTTAGGACCAGCAGTAAATAATTCTCTTAGCTCTATCTAGTCTAAATCGATGCGCTAGGCAAAGTAAATTTAAAAATGTGTGGTAAAGCCGCACAGCTAGGCAAAGTAAATTTAAAAATGTGTGGTAAAGCCAAGCTTGGAGAAGTTAAGTTGTAGCATAGGTGTAAGATGCTGGGAAAAATGCTGGAGTTTTTCTTTTTCTAGGGGAAATTCTGGAGATTTACCAGATTTTAATTGTGCTGGATTTTAATTAGCTCCAAGTCTAAATGCTGGAGCCTCCAGCAGGATGCAGAAGGGTTGGCAACTATGTTTCCCAGTGTCGGTTATACACTTACCTCCTATAAATATGGGAAAGATTATGAGCCAAATTTCAATCAAAGTGATGACACAAATATAACAATGAATCTCTGCCTAGCCAGTCCGGAAGAAGCTGTTCATAGTTGGTCCGATTCAAGTTAAACTTGCAGGGCCTGGGGGTATACCACCTGAAATGTTGAAATTTAGGTTCTGAGACATCAGTTTGGTGTATTTTTAGAAAGTAATGTACGTATAAAGGAATTGAAATTTACCGTAAAAATCCAATGTTTTAAAAAGCAATATGGTTTTTGGCAACAGGAGTGTTTTTGCCCATTAGTTAGTCCAGCCCATGCCTCATCAAACGGAACCGATTCTGTATTACATATTGATAAAGAGAGCTTATTACCTTCTTGAACAAGATTTCCAGAGTTCTGTTGCTGCAAATTGATGCACAAAATATGCATCCTTCCAGTTATTTTCCAGTAGCACAATGCATATGAAAAACATTTTATATCTACTTGATTGTTTGGGTGTTTAACACCTATTAATACACAAAAGCCTTTTTGAAGAATCAAAAATACCCCTCGGCTCTGCAGCTTCTTTATCTTATGTGTTAAAGCCACAGCCCTAGAATTTCCAGGACAGACAGAAGTATGGTAAAGATGTGTCTTGAACCACTCTTACACTCGTTGGTCATCATCAAGGATATTCTCTGGCTGGTACAAACAAGTTCAAACATTTTAATGAATTTTATGAATATGTAGTGTCTAAGCCGCGACGGCAAAATTAGCTCTTTGAGACTAAATGCACAGCTCTACCATACCTCTGTTGAAGAATTTTCAGGGTGCACTAATGCAGTTATTTTCCAATAGAACATAGCATAAGGAACATATTGCATCTTTTAGATTTTAGATCTACTTGATTTTTGGGATGTAAAAGGGCTATTCATATACCATACCCTTTTTCGAAGAATCGAAAATACCCTTCGGCTGCTGCTTTTTCTTCTGAGGTGTCAAACCTACAGCCCTGAAATTTCTACCACATACAAGTTAGAGTTATGGTAGAGCTGTATCTTGAACCCAAGGCATATTCTAAGGAAATTTGACTACTCGGCTAAGACCATATGAGAACCCTAATCTTTGTTACCAGAGCTCTTGACTCCCTGAGTCCCCAGGCTCTCAAAAACCTCTACTGCAAGCTCCAAAAAAAGACTATGCAAAGGGTCTTGCTTTCTGCACTCAATCTTAGTGACAAAATATGACAGACTGAAAGATTTCGCTGTTTACTGTAAATACTTGTTGATCATCATCAAGTGTATTCTCTGGCTGGTAAAAAAACAATTTTTGATAAACCTCGTGAATAGAAAGTGTCATTGCTTTGCCCATGGACCTCAAAATTAGCTCTTTAAGGCTCAATGCACAGCTCTACTATACTTCTGTCTGTTCTTGAAATTTCAGGGCTGCGGCTATATATACAAAATTGAAATTATTAGCATGAATCAACATAGTTTTAATTTCTTGATCGGTACTTGAGGATGGCAAGAAATATCTCAGAAACAGCGAAAATTTCACTTTTCAGTACTTCTAATTTTTTGGAATCGCGAAAAATAATAGATTAACATGAAGTAACAAAATTGTCATTTTGAATATGTTGGTCCTGGCAGATATCTTGATAAGAAAAAGGAAAATAAGAAGGTTCATGGTTTTCCCAAAGCAGTATGAACACATAAAAAATTTCGACATAGAAGATATAGAAGCGATATAGATTAGAAGCAAGAAAGGAAACTGTATCTCTGTAACTTAGAGTTTCATGCTCACGCAATCATCAGACAGACTATAATCAAAATAGATAAACAATCACGAACTTCTTCTTTTCATATTTTTTAATTGTCATTTTACTTTGCAGAACTTCTGATTGAAGCTATCAACAACGATATAAAAGTCGCGAAGACAGAACTCGACAAAACAGAACTGAAATCTTATTGGAATGAGAATTTCTTCAGTGCAGCTCAAACGACAGAAGGCCATCTTCAAAATGGACACAGCTAAAAGTATGAAATTTCAAATTTATATTATACACTGGGTGAATAGATTGCAGACTTCAACTCTAATTTATAGTAAAGAGAATTGACAGTTCTTTCCCTTTTGAAATAAATGACTGTGCTCTCATTTTTAAAGATAAATGACAGTACTTTCACCAGAGATAAATGGCTGTACTTTCACTGTCTAAGAGAAATGGCAGTGCTTTCACTTTTGAAGAGAAATGACAGTTCTTTCCCTTTTGAAGAGAAATGACAGTGCTCTCATTTTTAAGGATAAATGACAGAGCTCTCATTTTTAGAAATAACTGACATTTCTCTCATTTTTAAAGATAACTGAAAGTGCTCTCATTTTTAAAGATAACTGATAGTGCTTTCCCGTTTAAAAATAACTGATAGGGCTTTCACTTTTACAGATAAATGACAGTGCTTTCACCACAGATAAATGACAGTGCTCTCATTTTTAAAGATAACTGACAGTACTTTCACTTTTACAGATAAATGACAGTGCTCTCATTTTTAAAGATAAATGACAGTTCTTTCCCTTTTAAAGATAAATGACAGTACTTTCATTTCTCATGGATATTGATAGCACTGCCTTTCTCTTTAAAAGTAAAAGCACTGTCATTTTTCTTTGAAACTTTTCTAAGCAAATTAGTCCTCGGACCGTAGTTCGTTTTCTCGTAAGGTAAGGCATTTCATTTCTAAGATTTATTATTTTTGGTAAAAATGATACAAAAATAATACCTCTCTCATCAAGAAAGCTCTGCTGGCCGGGTGGACTAAGCCATGGGCTTTAGATTTTTGGATACTAGCTCGACTCCTCGTAAGGTAAGATTTTTAGTTTCTAAAATTTATAAATTTTGGTAAAAATGATAAAAAAAGTAATACCCCTTCCATCAAGGAAGGTCTGATGGCTAAGTGGATTAAGCAAGAGGTTTTAGATGTTGGGACCGTTCGAATCCATCTTAGGTAAGACTTTTGATTTCTAAGATTTCTAATAATTGGTAAAAACTATAAAAAGTAATACCTCTTTCACTGAGAATGCTCGGGTGGTCAACTAGTCTAAGCCATGAGCTTTGAATGTGCAGATCATAGTTCGATTCCGCGTAAGGGAATACTTTGATTTCCAAGCTTTATTTGTTTTGGTAAAAATGATGATTAGTAATACTGCTTTCATCAAGAAAGCTCGAGTGACCGAGCCATGGGCTCTATATTTTTGGACCATATTTCGACTACTTTTAAGGTAATACTTTTGGACCCTAGGTAGTACTTTTGATTCTAAGATGATGTTTCATAAAAATGATTCGGTAAATTTCCAGATCACGGTCCTTTCCTCGTAAGGTAAGACTTTCGACTTCTAAGATATATAATAATTGGTTAAAATTATACAAAAGTGATACCTCTCTCATGAGGAAAGGACGGATGGCTAAGTTGATTCAGCATGGGGCTTTAGATTTTTTGACCCTAGTTCGACTCCTCGTAAGGTAAGACTTTCGACTTTTAAAATATATAATAATTGGTAAAAATGATACGAAAGTAATATCTCACTCACGAAGAAAGGTTGGATAGCTAAGTGGATTAAGTTAGCGTCTTTTGATGTATGGACCCTAGTTCGATTCCTTTTAGTGTACGACTTTTGTTTTACCAGACTTTTGATTTCCAAGATTTATTATGTTTGGTAAAATGATAAGAAGTAATACATCTTTCATTAAGAAAGCTCGAGTGGTCGAGTGGATTAAGCAAAAGGGTTTTAGTTGCTCGGGGCCGTTGTTAGATTCTTTTCTTAGTTTTTTAACCAATATGCACTACCTTTACAAGTATGATAGGTTGTAGAAGACGTTAACAAAACCAAGTAACAAAGTTATAAAGTCATATAAGAACAAACAAAAAGAAAATGAAGATGACTACATTGATTCGATGCAAAGTAAGACTTGATTTCTAAGATTTATAATGTTTGATAAAAATGATACTAAAGTAACACTATTACACTTGGAAATTTTTAAAGCCAAATGACGCTGATTTTAATTTTCTTTTCTTGTTTCTAAAAAGGGAGGGCACAGTCATTTGATGATCCGACCTTAGTTCGATTTGTCTTTAAAAATTCTCTAAGTGTTATTCTCTAGATTAATAGTTTTTCGTAAGGTTAGACTTTTGATTTCTAAGATTTATGTTTGGTAGAAATGATACAAAAGTAATACCTCTCTCATTAAGAAAGCTTGGATGGCCGACTGAACTAAGTCATGGGCTTTAGATGATCGGACCGTAGTTCGACTCCTGGTAAGGTAAGACTTTTGATTTCTAAGATATATAATGTTTGGTAAAAATGATACAAAACTAATACCTCTCTCATCTAGGAAGCTTGGATGGCCCAGTGGATAAAGCCGTGGACTTACGAAATGCGAACCGTAGTTCAACTCTCCGCAAGGTGAGACTTTTGATTTCTAAGATATATAATGTTTGGTAAAAATGATACAAAAGTAAAATCTCTCTCATCATGAAAGCTCGTGTGGCGAAGTGGCGTAAGTCGAGTGGTTCAGATATTCGGACCGTAGTTCGACTCCTCATGAGGGTAAGACTTTTGAATTCTAAACCTGGATTTACTAAAATTGAAAATGATATCAACTTCAAACCTCTCCTGCCGGCGGCAGGGATGGCCGAGTGGATAAGTCACTCGACTCTCGACTGGAAGGTAAGTGGTTCGAAACCAACCGGAGGAAGAAGGTAAGTCAGAAAAGAGGTGAGTCGGAGTAGAAGGTAAGTCGGGGGAATCGGGAAAGAAGGTAAGTCGGGGGAATCGGGAAAGAAGGTAAGTCGGGGGAATCGGGAAAGAAGGTAAGTCGGAGGAATCGGGAAGGAAGTGAGTCGGAGGAAAAGGTGAGTCGAAGGGGGATAGGAAGAGAAGTTTTAAGCATATATTAGCATTTTAGTGCAACAACATTTTTTGCAAAACTCTCCTTGTTCCTTATTATTCATCTCCAACGATGCTCCACATTAACGGTACTCCAATTCCGCGATACTCCAACCATTCTCCAACGTTGCGGCGCTCCAACGGAACGACACACCGTAGACTCTGACGCTCCGCTCCATCGCTTCTCCAACTCCGGCTCCGACGCTAACGCTCCAGGTGGTTTCGAACCACGTACCCTTCGCTCGAGAGTCGAGTGACTTATCCACTCTGCCATCCATGCCATCGACAGGAGAGGTTTGAAGTTGATATCATTTCTGATTAGGGTTAGAAATCAAAATTCTTACCTTACGAGGAGTCGAACTAAGGTCCTTCGCTCGAGAGTCGAGTGACTTATCCACTCTGCCATCCATGCCATCGACAGGAGAGGTTTGAAGTTGATATCATTTTTGATTAGAGTTTAGAAATCAAAATTCTTACCTTACGAGGAGTCGAACTAAGGTCCTTCGCTCGAGAGTCGAGTGACTTAACCACTCTGCCATCCATACCATCGACAGGAGAGGTTTGAAGTTGATATCATTTTTGATTAGAGTTTAGGAATCAAAATTCTTACCTTACGAGGAGTCGAACTAAGGTCCTTCGCTCGAGAGTCGAGTGACTTAACCACTCTGCCATCCATACCATCGACAGGAGAGGTTTGAAGTTGATATCATTTTTGATTAGAGTTTAGGAATCAAAATTCTTACCTTACGAGGAGTCGAACTAAGGTCCTTCGCTCGAGAGTCGAGTGACTTAACCACTCTGCCATCCATGCCATCGACAGGAGAGGTTTGAAGTTGATATCATTTTTGATTAGAGTTTAGAAATCAAAATTCTTACCTTACGAGGAGTCGAACTAAGGTCCTTCGCTCGAGAGTCGAGTGACTTATCCACTCTGCCATCCATGCCATCGACAGGAGAGGTTTGAAGTTGATATCATTTTTGATTAGAGTTTAGAAATCAAAATTCTTACCTTACGAGGAGTCGAACTAAGGTCCTTCGCTCGAGAGTCGAGTGACTTAACCACTCTGCCATCCATACCATCGACAGGAGAGGTTTGAAGTTGATATCATTTTTGATTAGAGTTTAGGAATCAAAATTCTTACCTTACGAGGAGTCGAACTAAGGTCCTTCGCTCGAGAGTCGAGTGACTTAACCACTCTGCCATCCATGCCATCGACAGGAGAGGTTTGAAGTTGATATCATTTTTGATTAGAGTTTAGAAATCAAAATTCTTACCTTACGAGGAGTCGAACTAAGGTCCTTCTCTCGAGAGTCAAGTGACTTAACCTCTCTGCCATCCATGCCGTCGACAAGGAGAATATCATTTTGTAGTTGATATCATTTTTGATTAGAGTTTAGAAATCAAAATTCTTACCTTACGAGGAGTCGAACTGTTAACCGAGTATCTGCCGACTCGACTTATACCACTTCGCCACACGAGCTTTGATGATGAGAGTTTGATGATGAGAGGTTTTACTTTTGTGTAAGTTTTACCAAACATTATAAATCTTTGAAATCAAAAGTCTTACCTCCCAAGGAGTCCAACTACGGTTCACTCATCGTAAGCCCATGGCTTAGTCCACTGGTCCATCCAAGCTTCCTAGACGAGTAAGGTATTACTTGTGTATCATTTTTACCAGATATTATAAATCATAGAAATCAAAAGTCTTACCTTACGAGGAGTCGAAATACGGTCCGAAAACGTAGAGCCCATTGCTTAGTCCACTTGGCCATTCAAGCTTTCTTGACAAGAGACGTATTACTTTTGTATCATTTTTACTAAACATAATAAATCTTAGTAATGAAATGTCTTACACTCTTTCTTTTATAAGAACAATTTTATAAGAACGCGGGCCTCAAATATTTACGGAAACAGAAGAACATGCTAAAAAACAAACTAAAGCTGATCATTTTTAGCTCAATATAAGAATTTAAGGAATGAACCATGAGAATGAAACATAATTACGAAACAGGAAGATTGACACTGCGTGTCAGATGGTCGAATAAGTTGAAATACTAGAGTTAGCAAAAGTGGTAACAAAGATAGGCCGCTTAATTGTAAGATTAAGGACGAGTTTAGAAAATTTCTGGTTCTAACTAGAGGGATATTGGAGAACAGTCAGATTCAAACCAATTTTACTAGTTCTTATACGAAATGAAGAGTGTACTTTACGAGAAATCGACCTACGAAAATTGTTGAGCCCACCTGGTCATCCAAGCTTTCTCAATGACAGAGGTATTACTTTTGTATCATTTACAGCAAACATTAACAATCTTTGAATAAAAAAGTTATACCTCACGAGGAATCGAACAAAGGTCCCAACTTCTACAAGCCTTGGTTAGGTTCACTTTGCCATCAGAGCAACCTAAATTAGAGAGGTATTACTTTTGCATCACTTTTACCAAACATAAATCTTAGAAACAATAAGTCTTACCTTGCGGAATACCAAACTACTAGTCCGTTGACTTCGAGAACTTAACTTAGAGAATTCAACGTAGAGAATTTTTTAAAGACTTATGACTGTGCTTTCACTTTTAAGGAGGAAGAAAAGAAAAGTGAAAGCAGTGTCATTTGTCTTAAAAACTTCTCCAAGTGTAGTAGTGTTACTTTTGTATCATTCTTACCAAACATTATAAATCTTGGGAATCCAAATTCTAAACTTACGAGGGTCGAAGTGTGATCCCAAAATATACAGCCCGTGCCTTAGTCTATTTGACCAAACAAGCTTCAAGCTTTCTCATTGAGAGCTCATGAAGACTTTTGCATCATTTTTATCAAAACATTTTCTTAGAACCAAAAGTACTTCCTAGGGTCTAAGAGTATTACCTTGGGAGTAAACGTTTTTTTCATAAGAAAGTACTTATAAGGAAGTAGTACTCAATTTGTCAAATAGTTAAGAAAGTTCAGCAATGGATATTGCAAATCTAAGAAAGTTTAAAGAATTATTAAAGAAAAATTAAGCCACATAGGGCAATTATGAACAATTTGAGATCGATTAGACTTAAGATATTCAGTATTCAGATCAGTAAGAAAGTCTTTATTTAAGAACGTTTTGGTACTAAAATTAGCACATTGCTAAGTACTGGCATCATTTGAGTTTAAGTACTGGGATCATTTGAGCCTTTCTTATAAAAAAACGCGTAGTCGAACTATGGTCCGAAGATCCAAAGCACTTCACTTAGCCCACTCCGCCATCCAAGCCTTTTAAATGACAGGGGTATTACTTATTCATCATTTTCACCGATTATTAAAAATCTTCAACTGTTTCATGCACCAAACGAGGATGCACAACAAATATTTGTCAAATTCTCACAAAAAAGTAGATATATACCACCGAAAATATAGATAAAGACAAAAAACATTTTAGGTGTGCCTGGTGAAATTTACCGATTTTTATCCCAAAACTGATCATTCATCCTTGACTACATAGACTAGGGGATGTAGTAAACGTGGCCTAAGTGAAACTCCACACAAAAACGAACGGAAAAGGTCCTACTTACCATGGTTAGGCATCCAGTTGCACAGAAATCAAGTTCCCTCTTTTCTGAATTTGGCCCAAGTTTCCAAGTTGAGTGAAACAACACAAGGTCTTTGAAAAATTGAATTTATTTGCTTTCAATGCTTGGCAAGCGACATTGATATTTTTCCCGCACTGTGTATGGCAAACTAAAGGTAACATGCACCAAAATAAGGCACTGCATCCTATCACAATGATACTAAATATACAGTTTTCATTTGTTGTTCTTGGACAAACCAGGTACATGAAAAAGTACAAAGATTTATCTTTAAAAGGAACCGAACTATGGTTTGAGGATCTACAGCCCTTGGCTTGGTCCTCGTGGCCATTTGAGCTTTAATAATACGAGAGGTATTGTTTTTGTGTCATTTTTACCAAACATTTGAATCTTAGAAATCATAAGTCTTACCTCACCAAACTAGGGTCCTTGGAATTCTTTACCTGGAGAAGTTTTCAGTAAAACGATGGTGCTGTAATTTTTAAAGAAAACTGACAGTGCCTTCATTTATACTCACTTTAAAAGAGTTGACTTTCAAAGTAAAATCACTGTCAGTTTTCATTGAAAGAGAGAGTACTGTCATTTTTCTTTAAAATTGAAAGAACTATCATTTCTCCTTGAATGTGGAAGTCCTGTTATTTCTTGTAAACATTAAAAGGACCGCCATTTCTCCTTAAAAGTGAAAGCTTTGCCATTTTTTTAAAGTGAAATTACAGTCATTTCTCATTAAAACTGAAAGAACTGTCCTCTCTTAAAAAGTGGAATCACTGTCATTTCTCATTAAAAATGAAAGCACTATCATTTCTCTTTAAAACTGAAAGCAAAATCATTTCTCTTTAGAAGTAAAAGCACTATCATTTATTTCTCTTTAAAACTGAAAGCACTGTCATTTCTCTTTAAAAGTGAAAGTGATGTTGTTCTATTTAAAAGTAGAGTAGGTAATTTGGTAATTTGGTTCCTTGTATGGTAACACTATTGATGTCTGTAATTTGAAATGTTTGGTAAAAATGATACAAAAGAAATAAAATTTCCTTTTAAAGACAAATGACAGTGCCTTCACTTACGCTTACTTTAAAGAGAGTTGACTTGAAAAGTGAAATCAAGGGCCCCACCTCTTTGAAAGTGAAAACAATGACATTGAATAGTTCTTTCACTTTTTGGGGGAAAGGCAAAAATTAAAACCACAGTCTTTCTCTTTTAAAATGAAATCACTGTCCTTTTTCTCAAAAAGTGATAGCTCTGCCTTTCTCTTTAAAAGTGATATCAGCTCTTTAAAAGTGAAGGTACTGTCATTTTTCTTTAAGAGTGAACACAGTGTCTTATGCTTAAAAAAATAATCGCACTGTCTTTTTCTATAACAGTTAAAAGTGAAAACACTGCCATCTCAAATTTAACCTTGAGCATTTATGAAATGAACATTTTCAATGGCAGACAAGGTTGAATTGTTGAACTGAGTAATACTAATAAGTGGCTTACTGTCATGAAAGTATATAAATATGCTGTTATTAAATGTCTATTAGCGTATTAATTCTCAATGTGATATTCAATCCATTGCCTGAGCAAAGTTTGGGGGGGGGGGGTACATAGTATGTTTTCGGGTGCTGGGGACGTGCCACCCAAATGGGTATACTTTTTTGTGAGTTTGGTATAAATATGGGTCACCATTTTGAAAAAACTGGTCTAAATATGAGTATAGATTTCATGAATTTTGTAAAATAAGGATTGGAAAAGACAAAATTTCAATTTAAAATAGAGACAAATAGAAAGATTTTGGTATGTTAAAATGAATATACTTTTTTGTGATTTTGGTAAAATTCGGTATAATTTTGCAATTTTGGTACCATTATGGGTTACTTATTTTCAAAAACTGTTCTAAATATTGGTATCCATTTCATGAATTTGGTATAGACAAGGATTAAAAAAAAGACAAAATCTAACTTAAAATAGAACCAAATAGAAACGGGCTTTGTGGTGGTACACCTTTGGTTGTTATTTTAAGATTTTGGTGTAAATACAAATTTATATTTTCAGAAATTCGGTATAACTATGGGTCTAATTTTCAAAAATGGGTCTAAATATGGGTATCAATTTCATTAATTTGGTATAAAAAGGATTAAATAGACCAAATCTCAATTTGAAATGCAATCAAATAGAAACGGGCTTTGTGGTGGTACACCTTAAGTTGTTCTTTTAAGATTTGGGTGTAAATATGAATATACATTTTCGGAAATTTGGTATGACTATGGGAAATCATTTTTGGAAATTTAGCATAACTATGGGTATACATTTTTGGGATTTTGGTATAACTACAGGTATAAATTTTCGGAAATTTATGAATATCCATTTTCCAGATTTTGGTATAAATACTTGTGTACATTTTCTTCTTGGGTGGCACATCCCTTAACAAAATTTGGTCAAGCACCCCTGGGGAGCAAAGCCTACAAAAACTATTTTACAAATAAATAATCAAAGTGATGTCACCATTACGTTGTCCTTCACTTTATCCTTTACTTTCTCGACTGACGTCACAACTTTCTGAGTCACATGCTTCTTACGGAACTTCCGTAAACTATCAGACGGCGTTTTCAAACTTGACCGTAACGGTTTCTTCGCAAAAACATCATCTGTCAAATCACTTCCAGCTTTCTCTTTACAAGGCGAATTGAATTGATTAGTTTGTATCCCATCTCTTGACAGAACCTGCATGGGAATCGCTTCTCTGGGAATCGCCTCCCTGGGAATCCCCTCTCTGGTGATTCCCTCTCTTGCCATTGCTTCAAAAATGGCCATTTCAGATCCAGAAATTATATGCGGATCTTTCAATGGCGTAGCCAACCCAAATTGTCCCTGGGGGCTGCAGACAATCTTGTCCTTAAAAGGCATTCTAGGATCATTACCATGGTAGCCATCAATCTCGTTGTCATCACTACGACTCGTGAGGATTTCTCTGGAGCGTTTGTTTTCATTGTCAGAATATGCTGAGTTTGGGTTGGGGGCAAGCCAAGCATTTGGAGGGGTTTGGCCGCGGCATCTCTGTGAATATGGCATTTGGGGATCTTTAGAAGGTCTAGGCATTTGACCCTCATTGGCACCTTGCCGGCATCTTTGAGAATGTACTACTGAAAAACAAATAAGAAAAAATTAAGATATTTTTAGAAGTAAAAGTATAAGGATATGAACATGGAAATAATTTGTGTGAAGGAAAATGGCCAAGCTAGGATTCACACTTGACAACTCTGAGTTCCGATGGACCAAACCAATCCTATCAATCACTTAATGAATAAGTGAGCATATTTTTCTGATAATAAAAGAGATTTATTTTGACAAGTGATAAAAGAGATGAATTAAAGCTATGTTGATAAAAATTCATAACACATTGAAATATATTTAGGTTGAAATTGTCAAATTTTAAAATCATAAAGACACCCCTTACTATGGTGGCATCAAAAGATTGATATTTTCATTAATGGTCCCTTAAGGGCCATCAGTTAACCCGGGCTGCTCAGTTGGCAGGGTGACTGAGGTGCAACTCAGAAGTTGTAAGTTCAGGTCGTAAGTTCGAGCCTGTACCTGGGTGCTGCCTTTTTTAAGAATGTATTCTAGTTATATGGTAATACTGTATAATATAGAAATCTGTAAACTGCAGCTGCAACCATCGCAACCGTCTGGATCTGCCCCTGGTATTTGTAGCAATAGGCCTTGCTATAGATTTCTAATAAACTAAAGAGCTTGCATAAGGAACCAGTTTATAAGGAACCTAGAACTAAGACTTCTGGTAAAATACAATCAATTGTTTTGTTCCATTGTTTTCTTCAAGGATTAAAAAATTATAAAATTCAATGAACTTTTAGTACAAGGACTTGAGATATGTTCCTATAAAATAAAGAACTTGCAAAATACAAGGGATTCCTTTGTTCTTTTGTTTCCTTTAACAAAAGAGAACAATAGGAAATTTATAGAATTTTTAGTACTAGGGCTTGAGGCAGGCTTCTTGTGAAATAAAGAGTTTGTATAAGGAACTAGTTTATAAAGAACTTAACACTAGGATTTCTCCTGAAATATTTCTTTTGTTCTACTGTTTCATTTGACAATAGAAAACAATAGAAAACTTAAGGAACTTCTGGTACTAATTAGGTCTTGTGATAGGTACCTTTTGAAATAAAAGTTTTGTATATTTTATAGCACAATTCTGAAATCCAGTCTGTGTAGTTGTTAAACTTAAATTGAATGTGACTTTGGGCATGTTACACAAAAACAAGACAAGAGCGTACTGAACCAGATTCTCAATTTTCTTTGAGAGAGTGTGGTTATTAGTGCAATAACAGAGCTGCAAAATGTTGGGAACTGGGTTCCCAGAAATTATTTTGAGCTGGCAGGAATTTTTCAGTGAATTTAGCCAGTTAACCATTCATAGGTGTAAATACAAAATATTTCCATGTCAAACTATGGTTAACTTAGCATTTCCAAGCAATCAGATTTCATCAAATTTAAAAATTGTCACTTCTGCAGTAATCAGGGTGCCACCTTTGTTAGTCCTTGGTAATCTTGTTTTTTTTCTTTACACTTCCTGATACCCTACCCTACCCTTTCGAGACCATAACAAATGTAATGTCCAGGGGCATCTTTGTAACAAATAGTGCTTTCACAGGCCTTTCCCGGAGTGGTTAATTGCTCTGGTCATTTGGTTTATTAACTCTTGTGGTTGCTTTACCATTGTGCCGACGAGACCTAAGAGGGATTGCTCTGTTCAGAAGAAAAGGCCTGCTTTTATTTTCTTTTATTTCGTAGGAAATTTCATCAGTTCTTAGGTTCCCAGAAAGAGGAATACATTTTGCAGCTGTGCTCCCAGAAAGAGAAATGCATTAATATGCGCAAATGTGCATAAAAAGACATTTACCTTGTTCTTTTTTGCGTTTTTGCTTCGAGGAACCCCTCTCGCCTCTCTGCTTGACCCAGACATTACCAGTCTCGTAACAATCACACTGCCAGACACTGATGCCTTGTTGGGTGTGTTTGCAACGAGTCGCAAGCTCTTCTTGTGAGCTGTGTACTGAACTTGATATCGTTTCATTTGACCGACGGTGGTAGGCTTGTCGTACGTCATATCTGCAAAGAAAAGACAAGGTTAAAGGCCTTTCAAAATTCATACTTGTCCACACTAGGACACTGTCAAAACAATGGTAGCATCCAGGTACAACCCCCCTATTTTGATAGAAAAACAATACAATTAGCTTGATAATACCCTATTTCCCTTACATTATCCTTTGATATATGTGTTACGCCCCCTTTTCTATGGGTGCTGGATCCGGACCTGGATCAAAGTGTTTCGAAAAAGATGGTGTAGAAACCTACGGTGGTATCTTTTTTGTGCAACTTTTTCAAAACCTAGAGTGTACAGTCTTACGGTGGTATGCTTGTCGTACGTCATGCAAGGATAATAGGCTAGTAAGTAAGTTTTTATTCACCATGACTTAAATACGTACACTTAAAAGGTGATAATACGAGAGACCAATTTCCTAAGTTTATGAAATTTTAATAGTAATTCAAAAATAAACTATGCTTGTTAAACTTTTCAATATCATCGTCATCATTTAACTGTTGAAGTGATTTCGAACTGACGAACTGTGGAAGATGATATAAACGTTTAAAAAGCATTGTTTATTTTTGAAATTTTCTATAATAAAAAGGGATATTGAAGGGAAATTATTACTACCTATCCAGGTTTAAAATAATAAAACTCATATTACAGTACTCAAATAAATGCATTAAAATGAGGAGAGTTATAAATTATGACAGGGATAGCATAACACAGGTCAACTTTTTTGCCCCCGGAGAGGGACCTGAACCCGCAACCATAAAGTTATAAGCCTAATGCCCTACCAACTGAGCTCACCGGGCAGACAAGGTTAAAGGCTTATTCCTGCTACAACATTGTCAAATCAATAAATGGTGTATACAGAGCATGGAGGGTTTGTCTTCAACTACAGTACTTAACGTACCACTTAGAGGCTAATGAGAAACCTCAGTCTGCCAGATAGTTGTGCTTCTATACTATAGATTGGATTTTCTGCTTGAAAACTCATATCTTCAGAAAATAATTTTGATTGCAAAGGTTTGGGATTTCATGCAAATCAACGGCTGTCGTGCTGAATATACTTAAAATTCTTCATCTATTTTTTCTCAACCTATAAGAAACCAGGCAGCCTTGTTTTGCAAAATTAAGTTTTCTTAGAGACAGGTTAGTACTGTACTAGTGAAATGAAATAGCAGAGTTTCGTCACAATAAGATAGGGGATTCCTCTTTTTGAGATTATTTCAATGTAAAGTTGATTTCAATATTGATTAGCTAGCTTTCTGTGAAGTTTCTCTCGAAAGTGCTTTAAAAAGCACAAGTCTTGATTAGGCTTTTGTTAACGAGTCTAGAAACGTAGTTATTAATATACGTGAAACTAGTAGAAACTAGCAGAGATGAGTAGAAACGAGTAGGAAATGAGTAGGAAACGAGTAGGAAACGAGTAGAAACGAATAGAAACGAGCAGGAAACGAGTAGGAGACAGGTAGAAACGATCAGGGTTGCTAGAAGGAAATAATCTATCCCCTCCCTGTCGCTTATGAGTGGAGTTTTAACTAATTCCAACCTTCTTATTTCCTTCTCATTTCGTCTAGTTTCCTTCTCGTCTCTACTCGTTTCCTACTCGTTTCCTACCTGTTTCTACTCGTAGGAAAACAGGCAGTGATTTCTAGGAGGATTTCAGCTATCTCCTCCTTTATGAGTGGATTTTTACCTAATTTCAACCTTCTTGTTTCCTTCTCATTTCTACTAGTTTCCTACTCGTTTCTACCCGTTTCTACACGTAGGAATAAGTAATAAACAGGCAGTGATTGCTAGGAGGATTTAATCTATTCCCTCCCTAATGAGTGGATTTTTACCAAATTCCATATCTGTTCGTTTCCTTCTCATTTCTACTCGTTTCCTATTCTTTCCTAGTCGTTTCTACTCGTTTCCTATTCTTTCCTAGTCGTTTCTACTCGTTTCCTATTCTTTCCTAGTCCTTTCGTGTTTTAGTAAATGCAGTCCAGAAAATTCTTAAACCTTTCCCTGGGTAAATTTCGCAGCAACAAAGGTTCTTTCTCACTTAGGTTAGGTTATATACCAAGAGAGTTGAGTTTTAATCCGCATACAGAGAGAGAAAAAACTTTCTAATAAGCCAAAATAAGCAACAAAAGAGACATAAATACAGCTAGGAATCACCACAAAGCCATTCGACGGCACTTTCTTTACCATTTGACAGAAATATGTTGGTTTTCTTTCCATTTTCTCAGTTTTTTCTTAAACTACTCCTAGTCAATAACTGTAATGTTTTTCTTGATTCTGCTATTTAAAAAAGTGACCTGACCTAGAAATAGTTATGGGCCTTTTTGGAGAGAGTAAACAGGAATTTCATATTTTGTTTGCACGGAATTTTACAAAAGATTTACTTTGGAAACTTTAATTCTAGGAATAGAAGGCTACCAAAATAGCTATAATGAAAATGTCCTAAAGCCCCTGTCAAACGACGCAAAATTTCACCAAACATTTCCCCCATCATGATGTTGGCTGAAATATTGGCTCGTTAGATATTAGCTTGTTGGGACACACAACATCATCATTTTCGATGTTGGCTGCAATTTAACTAAGGACAAAAATATTGCGTGTTTTACTCATCATTTCTATTGTTTTAAAATGTTGGCTGAAAGGTGGGTTTTTTGACCACCTCAATGTAAAAGTAGAGCCAAAATCTTTGCGAAAATATAGTGTTGATGAATACAAATTAATCGCACTATTGAATAAAAGAATCCTTGGTTGAAATATTGCGTTGTTCAACCAGGGCTTAAGGAACTCAGGATTGAAAAATTTGAATGTGAAAAAATCTGAAAACTAACCTTGTCTCATTGACGAAAACTTTAGGCGTGGCAGGAGCTTGCGTGGAATATTCACCTTTAGGCCGATATCCGAGCGAAAAGTTCGGAAACCTCACAGAGTCGCCGACGACGGATAGTGGACAGTCGTCATATGGCGACAAGAAGTGGGTTTCGTATCGCGTGACTTCATCGTAGTTTTTGCGAATCATGCGAACGTTGGAGAATTGATTATCGTTTCTGACATTAGAGGGCTGATTTTCGCCTCGCGTGTGATGGTCGCCCCTGTCAGAGCGGGCGTACTGGCTGTCGCTTCTACTTGGTTGCGGTTCCCTTCTATCGCTTCGGGCGTTCTGATTATCGCTTCTATCTTTTCTAATATACTGCTGGCTTTGATCGTTACGAGAATTTGCAAACTGATGTTCGCCATGCAAATACTGTTCATTTCTGTCAACATAGGCATTCGGAAACTGAGTCTCGCCTCTCATGTGCTGCTCCCCTCTTTCCATGCGCGAATTCTGATCGTTTCTGTCGCCCCGCTCATTTTTCATACTCTGTAACTCGAATAATTCTCGCCTCGTATTTTTCGCAGCTTGATTCGCCTCCCTCGTCGCGCTTGGCTGTATCAAATCATGCCAGCTAGCGTGTTCGTCTTTGCGATATGTCGCCGAGTTGAATTCCATCAAGTCTCGTTTACCCAACTCCGAGTCGGTCACTGCGTGTAATGGTTGTTGGCTTGGCATAGGGTGTCCGCACTCTGAGATCGTGTCCGACATGGACCGCCTGTGTCCGTTCAAGGCTGGGTTTAGGCCGTGCCGTTTCCGCTCTCTGAATACCGGAAGTGGGGAGTTTTCGTTGTCGACACGTGGTGCGTTTAGATGAGTCTATGGGTAAAGATTGAAAAAATTTAAGCACCGTTGGATAAAATAACTTAATTTTCCCCTGAACCTGAGGATTTGCTCTAGATCTTCCTCGTTTTAATATCATACATGATTGTAACACTTTTCATTTAATCATATTTCTACACAGAACCCTATCAGCTCTACAATAATAACAAACAATATAACATACAAACAAGCTTTATGAAGAAGCATTTCCCCTTATTGTGGTTTTTCATTGCTGATTTGGATATTGACAGTAGAGCGAAATTCCACTGTTAAATTCGGACAACTCACTGTAAGACTGGGAACCTAGAATTCACGATAATAATAACAATGATAATTGACAAAAATAAACCAGACATACCTGCATAGTCGGTGAAAAGGAAGAACTCGAGCTGGAGCTGTCTTTGCGTTGCCTGGCAATAATAGGGGATTCCTCCCGGAGATTCATATCCTGGAAACCCTGTTGCAACGTATTCATAGGAGCGCCAGATCTGTACACCACCCCATGGTTACAGTTACAAGGCTGTTGTGTATTGGTCCACCGCTCAGCGTGACTTCCGGCAAACTTTGGGGCGATTCCCTCATTACTAGCTTCCATTGGTTGTTGCTGGTTCTCGTTATGAAATAGAATAGTGGTAGGATCTTTTGTCTGCAGCATGGACATTCCCCTCCGCGGAGGATCCTGGTATAGATCAGCATAAAAGTGAGGCTCGCCTTGCTTGACTTTCCGATGCACCTTTCTGGTATCGTCGGTGTTTCTTTGAAGTGGCGGTTTCTTGGAATTAGCACCAGCTGGGGAATTCTGCGTATTCTGATTTACTTCTTTATTTTTCTTTCCGAAAAACGATTTATACTTCCGGTCAGCACGCAAGTTATTCTGAGAATTCAGCCCGCGTGATTTTCCAGGAAGTGTGTTAGATCTTTTGAATTGGAACGAAGCGTGTGATTCGGTATCAGTACTGCTACTTCCGGGTTTGACGGCCATGAGGTTGCGCAATGCGGAAGCTGAGCTGAGTGAGATAGACTTGTGTTTGGAGTTGACTAGAGTTTTCAGCATTGAAACAGCTCCCAGTTCCCAAAGGAGCTCTTGGTCCTCGATGCATCTTGCTGACAAGTTCCATAAAATACCACAAGAGTTCGAGACTATTCTTGTGCTTGGGGATCGCAATTGTGAGATCAGAACCTACAAGAAAATATTCAATAAACAGTTAGAATTATTTTAACTGGGGTTATAAATATCCAGGGGACCCTGCTTCCGTCAGACTGTCAGTCTCACAGAATGGGGTTCAGGATTAGATTTGGCTTCCTTCCTTTAACATGCATGTAATTTAAACTCAGGTAAGTTTTTGTATGTCCAACTCTGCAAGTTGTTTATCGAAAGTTGCTCCTAAACATTTATTTCTATTAATTCCTCCAACCGTCCTCCCTTCTTGCTTCTTTTTCTTACTTCTTTGTTTCTAATTTTTATTTCTTCCTTCCAATTTTTTGCTGGTATTGAACAGGTGCATTGGTCTCATGGCGGGAATTTTATTCCAAGTCCTAATCATCAACCGTAAAGAGCTGCATTCTGCAGGCATTTTGGACTTATGATCTAATGCCCAGAGTCCTGCTAGGTTAGGGATAGAACATAACTCAAGATTTAACGAATCTCTATATTCAAAAAGCCGATTCCTATGAAATCTGCCTGATTCCGATTCACAGCAATATTCAACGCAATATTTTCTAAAATCTAACCAACATTTTTAGGACTTTCCAGAATTCTTGATGGGCTTTGATTATTGAACGAATAATAGAAAATCTGCAACTACAGTAGAATCCCGATAACTCGAACAAGCAAGGGACGATCAAAATAGTTCGAGTTATCGAGACTCTTCATAACATGAATAAGGTTCAAGGGGAATGCCAAATCTGTTCGAGTTAGCGAGAGTTCGAGTTATCGCATGTTCGAGTTATCGGGTTTCTACACAAAAGGCTGCAATAAACACAAAATGACCTCATACCACTAAATGCAGTGATACCGAGCTCCTACTACCCTTTTGAAGAAGGCCTTGGTTTAGTGAGGCTGGCCAATTCACTCACTCACAAATGGGTGCAAAAACACAAAAGAACCTAATACTAGTAAATGTAGTGATCAAGTGTTTGATACCCTGTCCATTCTGGAAACAAGACCTTGCTTTAGTCATGATGGCATACTAAATATAAACTCACTCTATCACAAATAAGTGGAATGAGAATACTAAGACCCCTTTCAGCTACTATATGTAGTGATGTAGTGTATGCTATACTTCTGTTCGAGTCAAGGAATTGCTTTAGCCAAGCTGGCACTTTAAACAGAAACTCACTAACAAATGGTTGCAATAAACACTATATAACCTAGTACTGGTTATTGTAGTGATGTAGTGTGTTATATCGTTCAACTGCGAGGAAACAAGGCCTTGGTTCAGTCAGGCAAGCATGTTTAACTCATTCCCTCACAAATGGGTGAAATAGACAGATAAGCAGCCCTTCTTACAGGGCATGAAAAAGTATCCGACGGTGTGACCGCTGGTCGCAGGAGATTTTTGACTTGAAATCCTGCAGGAAGTTTTTGAAGTTGCGTACTTTTTTCAAGGCAACAAAGGAGCCAAGCATTTTATTCTGTGTTTGTATTTAGGAATATTAGGGTATATCATGAACCACTGTCATTAAGGTAATTTTTCGGTCACAGGAAATAAAATATTTTTCATGCCCTGCCATACATGATACCCTGTCCCGCCTGGAAACAAGGCCCGGCTTTAGTCAGACTTGCACATTAACATTCACTCATTCATTCCTTAAACTGTAATTTTAAGCTATATTCAGTTGTAAAGAAAACTACTGCACAATTTGTTAAACAAAAGATATCACAGAAATGCAATGTCTCACCTTCAGACAACCATGCTCCCTCAAAATCTGCCTATACTCAGATTTCACAGCGATATGTGACGATATGACCCTCTCATTTTAAGCTATATTCAGCTATATAGGAAAAAGGCTATCAGCAGGACTACATCAGCTGCAACCTGTCATACTCCGAGCCTGCGTTAACAAATATATCTGCTTGCTTGTTTGCAATCAGAATATATAATAAGGCATTCATGTCTCACCTTCAGACAACCATGTTCCCTCAAAATCTGCCTATACTCGGATTTCACAGCGATATGCGACGATATGTTCCGGATGATTCCACCAGCGTTTTCAGGGATGGCCAGACTTCTCGTTGGACTCCGGTAATTCAAAGCGTAACATAAAAACTGCAGAGAGCCAGAAGTGGAGCAAATGTCTTCCTTGTTCTCAGAGCTATGAGCAGATAAGTTCCAGACTGCACTGAGAACGCTTCGGATTGCTGCCTCGCTTCTTACGTTTTGACAGCTCAACATCAAGTTTCTAGCGGCTCCGATCTGCGAATTAATGAAAAACATAATTATGAGAATTACACTTCACTTAAAAAAACATACTCTAAGAGTTACACTGTGTGTTTATCACTGATAGGGTTAAAGATATGTAGCTTCAAGAGATGTACCTAGTAGTTGCACTTAATGTAGGTTTGTCATTGCAAAGTCAATATACCTGCTTTCCCTAAGACAGTGCTCGATAAATGAATGTAGAGCGTAATGTATATTATGATGAAAGGATTCAAGAGACTAAACTATGCTTCTCGACAAGCCTGTTTCGTGGTTACCCGGTCATCAAGAGATGTACAGATCTTTCTAAATAATTAAACCAAGAATCCCCTAAATAACTAAAAAACTCTGGTAAGTATGATTAAGTTGCAAAAATGGTTTATTTCTTCAATTGAGTTAAGTATCTATGGTTCACCTTAATTCTGAGATTATCAGAAAATGCTTGTTGATTAATCACATTTTCATTATCATCATAATACGCAATTATACTGTGGGAGATATCACCAGTACTGTTTAGGGATATCATCAGCACTATGGGGGACACATTCAATACTGTCGAGAGATACCATCAGTACTTTTCAGGGATACTATCAGTACTGCAGGGGATACCATCAGCACTGTAGAGATAATACTTTGAGTGCTTGTGATTTTCGTCCACAGTACAGAATATCATCCATGGTTATCATGGCATCCTCCACAGTACTGAACTGTCTCTAAGGTATTGATGATATCCCTAGACAGTACTGAACATCCTGAATTAATGAACGTCCTCCAAAGAACGTAATATTCCCCACAGTACTAATGGTATCCATCGCCCACAATACTGATGGTATCCTCCACAGTACTGAATATTCTTCACAGAACGGATGGTTTTACTCCAAACTACTGAGCAACCTCCCTTGTATTGATGGTATCTCCACATAGAGTACTGAACATCATCCACAGTACTGGATATCCTCCACAGAGCTGAATATCTTCAAATGTATTGATGGTATCCCCACACAGTACTGAATCTTCTCCACAGTACTTAACATCCTCCACGGTACTGCACAGACATTCCCCAAGATGATAATCATAAATAGTAGGAATGCCAAAATATAACAAAATTAGATAAATGTAAACCACGGTAACTGGTGATTAAACTCATTACCAACCTCAGCAAGAACTCGCTTCCCAACATCATCTGTCCGCCATGAAACATTACGAATAATCGCAGCTGAAACTTGCACTAAATCCTCCTCTTCCACAGCCGCCAACGCAGTTACGATGCCTCGCAATGCACCTTGCATACCAAGCAGGGTGTTCTTGTTTTTACTGTCACTGTACGTCAGGTTGATTAATGCCATTCCGGCATACTTGCGAAGGGTGATGCTGTAAGGGTCTTTGCAGTGCCCGTTCAATTTGAAGTCAACTTTCAATAACTCAGCGATAACCTGCAGGATAAAGGGAAACAGTTATATGAAAATAATCAAGTTGAGACGAAACATGAATTTGAAAATCAATCGAGATAATTTGTGAGAATGAAAATGACCTGAGTAGGACTCGAACTCACGACTTCTATATTGGTGCTTTTCATATGGTTGCTTTGATTAGTTTACCTATTCCGTAGGCATTCCGTTGGCACATAAACCAATACTTTAGGAATATAGTAAGCATATTTGCCAATCAACTAATAATACAGTGCTCGACCAGTCTACCTATTCAGTGGGACCTTTATGCAACAAGCATAAACCAATACCTTACGAAGATAGTGAGCCGTATTGCCTATCAACTATCAATGCACTTCTTCAATTAGTCTACCTATTCAGTGGATCATTTGTGCTTCCATATAAACCAATACCTTACGAAGATAGTAAGCCGTATTGCCTATCAACTATCAATGCACTGCTCAATTAGTCTACCTATTCAGTGCGACCTTTATGCTTTGCACATAAACCAATACCTTGCGAAGATAGCAAGCTTATTTGCCTATAAACCATTAATACACAGCTCGATTAGTCTACTTACTGTAAAGTATTGGTTTTCGTGCTTCACAAATAAACCAATACTTTACAACGATAAAAAGCCCGATAACCATCAACAAGTTCAGTAAAACGAAGATGCGACAAAGTCATACCTGTAAACCTCCTAATTCGCTAATTGTATTCTTATGCTCTTCCTCAAACGAAAGCTTCATCAATGCTGCCACTGCGGGGCCTGGTCCGTGCTCCCTCAACGCAGGCGCACTTCTGTGAGCTTGATATTTCTCCATGTTGCCACTCAGCACTGCTTCGCTATGCGCACGCACAATTTCAATCAGACGTAAGACTCGCACTTCCCGACGTCCTTTGCGATCGCCAGTACCAGAGTTTATGATGTTATGGAGAGCTAGGCCTATAATGAAAAAGAATATGTTAACCCCCGTATACACACTTACAAACTTGAGTTTGCAAACTTGTACAAACCCAAAGTTTGCAAATAAAAGTTTGATAAGGTTTGTAGGTGTGAACCTGTTAAAACTTGAAACAACTACTGAAAATTAGTTTGCAAAAGTTTGCTAGAGTCTAGCTAATCAAATGTTTCGCTTTAGTCAGATGTGTAATGAAATTTGCCAGACAATAACTCAATTTTCGCACTTCTGTGTCAAAGTTTGTCAAAGTTTGGTGGTGTGGACAGACACCAAAATCTTGTCCAAACCTTGGCCAACGAGTTTTGAAATAAAATTTTGGAGAGGTTTGCAAGTGTTGACCGGGCTTTAGGATTCTATGGCGTCAAATATCAATAATGTAAAATAGTAGCTACGTTGGCTGTCATATGGTAGCTCGTATAGTAACTGCCGGATTCACACATTGAAAAACAAGTATCAGTACTACTAAATCAAATAAAACCGGGGGTTACCTGCTCTGTTTCTTGCCTCCCAATTAATCCCTTGAGTTTCATACGCCGGGTCGTGCGATAACTTGATCAATAATTGGCGGATTGGCGCGGATTGGCGGATTGGCGCAATCAAAAACAAGTATCAGCAAAAGAAAATCAAATAAAACCGGGGGTTACCTGCTCGGTTTCTCGCCTCCCAATTAATCCCTTGAGTTTCATACGCCGGGTCGTGCAATAACTTGATTAATAATGGCAGACACCCGGATTGTCGCATTGCAGAGCACGAATCAGTACTGCTCGACATAGCTAGAAGAGTACGTGCGATATCATCTTTATCGTGTGTTCCCAGCATGCTTAGCAAGCTTGATACCATGTCAACCTTGGTGTCCAGATTCTGGTGGGACGCAGCCATGCTTGAAAAACTAACCACGCTCGCATTGTCATTATTTTGTTGTTGTTGCTGTTCGCTCTGTTGTTGTTGCACATTGGTCTGACTGACGCTACGAACTGGCCCTGGAAGCTGCGAAGGAGGTTTCTCCTAGAGAGGAATCATATAAAAATCTCAAATAACATCAGGGGTGTTATTAGACTTGATAGTGACCACTAATCATGACAAGCCTTTGATATTTAGTAGGACTAGGGCTCTACTGAGTATCAAAGACTTGTCACGATAAGTGGTCACTATCATGTCAAATATTGTGTCAGAAAAAGCCTTGATAAGTCTGAATGTATTTACAACGTCATCCTAGTAAATATCAAATACTTGTCATGTTAAGTGGTGACTATCATGCCTAATATTAGCAGAAACAGCCTTGATAAGACTGAATGTATTAACGTCATCCTAGTAAATATCAAAGGCTTGTCGTGATAAGTGGTTTATCTCGTCTAATATTTTGTCAAAAACAGCCTTGATAAGTCTTAATGTATTTACAACTATTTTCAAACAAATAACAAACACTTGTTATGATAAACGGTGACTATCAAGTCAAATGTTTTTTCAGAAACAGCCTTGATAAGTATGAATGTATTCACAATGTTGTCCTACTAAATATCAAAGACTTTTCATGATAAGTGGTGACAATCAAGTCAAATATTGTGTCAGAAAAAGCCTTGATAAGTCTGAATGTATTAACGTCATCCTAGTAAATATCAAAGGCTTGTCATGATAAGTGGTGACTATCATGTCTAATATTGTGTCAGAAAAAGCCTTGATAAGTCTGAATGTATTTACAACTATTTTCAAACAAATAACAAACACTTGTTATGATAAACGGTGACTATCAAGTCAAATGTTTTTTCAGAAACAGCCTTGATAAGTATGAATGTATTCACAATGTTGTCCTACTAAATATCAAAGACTTTTCATGATAAGTGGTGACAATCAAGTCAAATATTGTGTCAGAAAAAGCCTTGATAAGTCTGAATGTATTAACGTCATCCTAGTAAATATCAAAGGCTTGTCATGATAAGTGGTGACTATCATGTCTAATATTGTGTCAGAAAAAGCCTTGATAAGTCTGAATGTATTTACAACGTCATCCTAGTAAATATCAAAGGCTTGTCGTGATAAGTGGTTTATCTCGTCTAATATTTTGTCCAAATCAGCCTTGATAAGTCTGAATGTATTCACAATGTTGTCCTGAATGTATATGTTCCTACAGATGAAGTCGCACTCGTAGAAAGCTCAATGCAGGCTCTAGAAAGCCGCATGTCACCTGCAAGGCATTGGTAATGATTGGTATTAACTGGTATTGACTGGAAATGACTGCCAACAACTTGTAAGAACTGGTGATAACTGTTGATGACTGGTATTTAGCGGTTATAATTGGTAATGACTACCAATAACTGGTAATGACTACCAATAACTGGTAGTAACTGGTAATAACTGGTTATGAGTATAAAGACAATAACAAAATAACAAAATAACAAAATAAGCACATACTCTGGAATCAAAAGCGAAAAGAAGACCACAGTTTCAAACTTATTATTATTATTATTACTATTATCAATTTGTTTAAAGTTGGTTGTTACAATAGCTAAACTCGGACATAACTTAACACAACGTACTTAACTTGACGTAACTCGACGTTGACGTAACTTAACATATAATGAATGTACCTTGACCTTACGTGTGATCTGGTATAGCTTGGCATGAACTGGCATCACACTTCCTGATGCACGACACGCGCGATTGCAAGCACGGAGCGGTGCGACTCCTTGAAGCACAGAATGACAATTGAGTATTGAGTACAAGAGGCCATGTGAATATCTGCGGAGTTTTCGTATTTCGCAATAATGAGAGAAACGATCATCTGTCGCGGGATTAACAAGGCTCTTTATCGTGAATCAAGAAACGCCAGCGTAAAGTGGCCATGTGCAATTCGCGCTCCCGTTCCATCGATTATCGCACGTGCAGTTGAGTAGGAAAATGCGCGGGGACTGTCATGTCTAATATTGTGGCAGAAATAACCTTGATAAGTCTGAATATATTCACAATGTTGTCCTTCTAAATATCAAAGGCTTGTCATAATAAGTGGTGACTATTATATCAAATACTGTGTAAAAAAAACAGCCTTGATAAGTCTGAATGTATTGTAAATCAAGAAACGCTAGCATATAATTGCCATGTGCAATTCGCACTCCCGTTCTATCGATGATCGCACGTGCAGTTGAGTGGGCAAATACGTGGGAAGCACTTTAGATTAGAGCAACACTAATTTACGGGTACTCATCCTCTAAGAACCCCACTTAGCCACTTTAAGAGCATTTGCAGTGATGATGTACGTCACAGTGCGTGCTGTAAATTACTGCGGAAGTGAGAGAGGGCAATGCATTTTATGTGATTAAAAGCTGTAATTGCTCTTCCTCTCCCTTAAATAACGAATCAAGGGTGGATGGGATATAGCTACACCTGCAGAGCTTGTTAATAGATTTGCAAATGAAGGAATTGTAGTATTTTAGCCTCGTTCTAAAGTTAGAAGTCATGTTGGTTTAGCCTCGTTTAGAGATTGTTATGTAAGTTGGTTTTTAGCGTGACTTGAGCTTGTTCTCTCGTGTGCAAGATGAAGGAATCAGAATACACGCATTTTTTTTTGTAAGCAATTTCAGCTTGAGCTCAGTACTGAAAATTGCTTAGCTGGAGGGCAAATTTGAGTACTCAAAATTGCATAGCATGCTTAGCTTTTTTATTACGGAATTTGTTTCTTAGAATACTATCTCACAAGCTGTACAACTAATGTCGATGGTAACTTGCATACAAAAGTGTGCCGTGGTACTGATATTCACTGTAACCTACTCCTTCATAGCTGCTGCACAATTTTCATTACGTATTTGATCAGTACTTAGATGCTGTAATTGCTCAATCCGGTACTGGAATTGCTTAAGTTTTTGTCTTGTCGAGTACTGACTTGTTTATAAAGTAATTGCTTATAAAAAAATATGTGTAAATTTCTAGTTTTGTAGGACACTCTTTTTTTCTATAAGAACCAGTAAATTTGATTTGGAGCTGGCTGTTCTTAAAGTTTCTCTAATTTCAGCCTGAAATGTTCTTTAATTGCTCTTACTTTATAATGATTTGGAAGCCCGTTTTCACTACAAGTTGTGTTAATTGTGTCAAGTTGTTAAATGTGGACTTTCTTGAACATCTGATATGTCTGTGTGCTATCAATCTGCCAGTTTGTTCTTAGCTTGTTCTTAAGTTTTGGCAAAATTTGAGGATCGTGGTCTTATAAAAATCATCATCATATCTTATCTTTGTAAAACTGAATCCATGCTTTTGCAGTATCGTTGCACTCCAGCAAATCAATGTCTGAACATCTGGGTTCAAGGCTGTAGCCATTAAGTAGGTGCTCCATTGTTTGCTTTGAGGCTCCACAGCTGCATTCACTATAAGGGGCTATTTTCCATTTGTGGACGGTTGCTGCAGTACGACCAACCTTTGCCCTTGCCCTATTTAGGGCCACCCATTCTTTTCTTTCGAGGTCGGTTCCACATGCAAGTGTCTCAGTTGGCAGTTGGACTGCATCTGTTGTTTTGCTGTCCCATTCCTTCCGATGTTCAATCCTGGATGCTGATGCTTCATTTGGGTTTAAGCTCTTGGCGTTTATAAAACTGTTACGGGACTTGAGTCTCATTTTTGGTGGGACATGTCCAAAGAGGGTGTGTCTAGGGTCAAACTCTTGCCTGAATTTTTGTGTCCTGGTCCTAATCTCATGGCGGATGTGCAGGGGAGCAATGTAATTATAAAAATGTACTTATCAAAATATAGAGTCTAGTAGTAAAAGTATAAAAACAGTTGGTATAAATTAGTGCAGATTTCCCCATGTGGACTACTGCAAACAAATTCATCATCATTATTATTACATGTCGAAGGTAGCGTTCTTTTTAACTCCACAAAGAAAAAAACAAACGGTACTGAAACCAAATTGAAGTATATTGCTTTTAGATGTTCAGCATTGTCGAGGGATGCCATCAGTACTGTGGACGATGTTCAGTTCTCTTGGGGGATATCGTTAGTAGTGTTAGGGGATACAATTTGTACTATTGAGGATATTCAGTACTGTGCAAAATATTAGATTTTCAGTATTGTAGAGGGGATACCATTAGTACTGTGAAGGACGTTAAGTATTACTAAAGGAGGGTATCATAAGAATTGTGGAGGAATACAATCAGTGCTGTTGACGATGATCAGTGTTCCGGGGGAAACCATCAGTACTGTGAGGGGATATCTCAAGTTGAGCATGTATGTTAACCTGTTTGCATGTGCTGTAGATCAGAGGATGATGAATAATCAGAGTTGTGGAGAGCTTAAAAGAACAGTCTTTGATCGGAACAACACTTCAACATAGCTAGAAAAATCGGGAGCATGGGGAACACATGGATTACTTAAGCTTTTCGTCTGACACTCAACAAGGAAAGAACGAAGCAGAAACCTATCTGATTTATATACCCAGATGTGGATTGAAATAGGCCAATTAGAAAAGAGGTGATTGATTGGTATAGTGTCGGAAAACCAATCAACACCCACGATACAGTGAGCTGACCAATAAGATTACTTCAAGAGCCCGAAGGCGGAAACGAACTCTTTCAAAGCCTACATTAACTATGGATCCGTGGTAGTGAGCCAAGCACGTACCGGATATCGGAATTCTGTACTCTTGATTGAAGAAGATACATTAATGTACCTTATTATCCGGTACGTTTGGATTCCGTCCGGCCCTGTGAATCTAGTTCAAAGCGGAAAATTCCTATGCGGTAGCTACATCTGTGTGTATTATAATAACCGGATTATCTGGCGAAATGTAGTACAATCCCATTGGATTTCGTCCAGATCCAGTAAATGTAGTTCCAAGCGGAAAATTCCTATGCGGTACATCTGTGTACCGGATTATCTTGCGAAATCTGGCATAATCCAATAGGAATTCGACCAGATCCATTAAATCTAGTTCCAAGCAGCACATTCTGATACGGTACATCTGTGTTTATGGTAATTACCAGATTACCGATGGTATTTCGACCAGATCCGGTAGATCTAATTTCAAGCGGAAAATTCTGATACGGTTCTTACCTGGCTTTGACTCTGTTCTTTGGCGACTCTCAACAAATAATGGACGTTATTAAACTTCTCCTCTGGAGTGGCAACATTCTTCGAATACATCAGACCCATTTGCGCTTGACGTCCGACAAAACCGGGCTGCGGGGCACCAGACGGTTGTTGTTGTTGTTCACTGCCTCTCGTCTGACTTGCATAGATACGAGGCGGATCTTTCATATTGACATCAAGCATACGTTGTCCTTGAGGGATCGAGGGACGCTGCCCGCATTGCTGTTGTTGGTATTCCATTTGAGGGTTCTGGGGGTGCATTTGCTGATGGGGTGCAGGTTGTGGGTGTGAAGGGTGCCGCTGGACATGTTGTCGCATGGATTGATAGTAGAGGTTTTGTTTCGGCAGCACCTGAAAGAAGTAGCATTATCATTATTACTACCTTTTTTCTACAGTTAAGTTTTCCATTCATTCTTCTGGTTACTTTCTTCTATGCCTTATTCACTTCCAAATTCTACGTATCTCCGCATTCCTCTACGCCCTCATATTCTTCACAACTGTTTAGGCCTAACTTCACTGAGTCACTGCCCTTGTTATTCGCTCTATTTTCACCAGTTAGCCTAGCCCTTCCTGAATCTTTTGTTTTCTCCTTCTGCGTCATCCTTAGGTTTAATTTCTTAGTGGAGGGACAAGTAACTCAACTGCTTGCCACTCGCTAAAAGTATCCCTGACAAAAAAAGTACTCTTCACCTTTATGACGTTGTCGCATAATTTAGCCTAATTTAGCATAATCAACGTAATTAACTTCAATACAATAACGCTGTTAGTACTCTAATATAGTGTCAATTGCATAAAGACATGACTGCAACCTTGTAAGAATATATTCACTAGTACTTTATGTTAAGTAGAGACAAAGTTTCTTCGTATTGGAAGACGGCAATCATTAAGATACCACACGTTATTCCTCTAAAATCTGTTAATAAATGATCTTCAAGATTCGGCCCTATCAGGCCCTATCCATGATTAAATGTTAAAATGAATTTTTATATATACTAGTCTTATTATGAGTAAATACATTTGGTGTTATCAAGGCTGTTTCTGACGCTCAACTGTTTCTAGGCTGTTTCTGACGCTGTACAACGTT
Source organism: Pelagia noctiluca (assembly GCA_963924455.1). Taxonomy (NCBI): domain Eukaryota; kingdom Metazoa; phylum Cnidaria; class Scyphozoa; order Semaeostomeae; family Pelagiidae; genus Pelagia; species Pelagia noctiluca. Next base: position 2,414,822 of record OZ004330.1, on the reverse strand, counting down.
GTCCTACTAAATATCAAAGGCTTGTCATGATAAGTGTTGACTATCATGTCGAATATTAGTCTAATCATGTTTTATACTAGCTAATGGTTTAATCACGATAATCGCTAAAAAGTTATAACATGCTCCTTAGTTTGGTCAAAGACGATCAATACTGAAAAAGATAAAACAGGAATAGAATACCTCTTGCTTCGCACGGGTCATTTGAGCTCTTGGCTGGTACTGTCCCATATATGGTGGCACCTGCAACCTTGGCCTCTCTGAGTCACTTCCGAATCCTCTTGCCATATTAGGAGGGTATTGATTACCCCGGTCAGCCATCTGATACCTCGGCCCCCCAAACGCCTCACAGTAGCGTTGCGCGTTCATGGAGGTGCGGGGGAAGGTGTGGTGGGGTGGCTGGTTTTGAGCTGCTTGTGCTGATTGGTGTTGGTAGTATTGTTTGTTGTGATAGCCGTAGGGGTGCTGGTTTTGATCCTCCATCCTACTCACGTTGTATCTGAAATTGAAATCGATATTTTCTTTCTTAGCTCTCATATCGTGAGATTTAAAGCTAGTCTTCCATTTTACCTTAATTTTGATTATTTCGTTGATTACTGATATATTGTATATTAGCATTATATAATATATTTAGGCATTAATACTATGAAAAAGCAAGGCTATTCTCTTTTATCTATGCTACCTTTGATAAATTACTAATATGACAATTTTGTATTTATTTGAGACGTTTTTATTTGTGAATCCCATTAACTTGAAATTGTAAATTTTATCGATAAATTTATCTAAGGTAGATGTTCATTTGAACTTTTATTATCGTGGTTCTTTGTAGATATGAGGATCTTTGTAGATATGAGGATCTTCATATTATCATATAGACAAAATGTTAACACAGATTTTGAGCCCCTTCTTTGGCAAGAAATAATGCAGTCCTTTTTGTGAGGTCGATTGCGTGTGTGCCGTGATATACACACGTAAATAATTTCACATGTACAATCACACTTAAATTTCTTGCAAGGATCTTCATAGACATATTATCATATAGACAAAAAGTTAGCTCGGGTTTTGAACCCCGTCTTTGGCAAGAAATAATGCAGTCCTTTTTGTGAGATCGATTATGCGTGTGCTGTGATTCGCACACGTAAATAATTTCACATGTGCAATCACACTTGTAAAATAGTTGTGAGCACAGCATGTTATTAGTAAAAAATTATCGATAATTCCCCATAGCTTGGTGTCAAGAAGGTCTTGTTTCAAATAACAAGGGAAGCAATTTGTGGTCTGGTATAAGATTCTTTTCAAAAACTGATAGCGCACGTCTACGCGTGTGATAAAAAGCACATGTAATCTAACCTGCATATGTGCCTGCTTGTGTGGGTGTGATTGCACGCGCCTAAAGGAAAGCACTGTTAATAACATATTCTAATTAATCATCAGTGAAAAAATAACAGAGGAAACATACTGTTGGTCTTTTTGCTGTGCCGTATCATTCTTCGCACCTCCATTCGATGCTGCATTGCTAGCCTCATTATCAGATACATCGGTATTAGTAGCCTCGGAGCCGTTCGGGTCCGGAGATGCAGGAGCAGTGATCGGAACTGAGGTGGCCGGATTCACAACTGTGGAAATATCAGTCTGGTTCGAACCGGACGATTCTTTGGAACTCCAGCAGCGTTCCGGAGATGCATTGACGTCATCCTTGCCTTTGTTGGTTGACGTCATACATTGCTGATGCTCTGCTTGGAACTGCTGCTGATCCGGTTGAAATTGAGGCGGTTCAGTTTGAAATTGAGGTTGGTTCTGTTGAAATTGAGGCTGTTCTGTTTTGAATTGAGACTGGTCAGGTGGAAATTGAGGCTGGTCTGCTTGGAATTGAGGCTGGTCTTTGTAATTTTCAGGTTTAGTTTCTTCTTCGATGATAATACCATTCTGAAAATCAGGGAAAATATTTAAAAGGTAGATTCTATGGTGTGGATGGTTGTAAGATGAGAAAAAGGATGAGAGATACTTTAAAGTTATAAACTGGGTAAGAACATGTTTCTGTTTTGCCATATTGAGAGCAGTGTTGGTATGTGTGGTGGTACACGAAGCAATAGGACAGCTAAAGGACACTATCAAGATGATTTTAATTTGGCCTATTTCAACTCAAGATTGAGGTTAAGGACAGTTTTTTATCCTGTCAATGATTTTTAACATTTTTCAATTTTTTATCTATTTTATCTTATATCAATTCTTATCATTGTAAATATTTTACATATAATAATTCTATAGTTAGAGTATTTAAAATAAAGCAAAATGGACCTATATGCAGAGCTTGGGAACTAGGCTCCTAAAATCAATTAGTGTTAGCAGAAAAATGTCAATTGGATTTGGTTGAGTGAAAAAATTAAAATTTGTCTAGGCTAGCTTTGAATTCAAAGGTGCAAATACAAAATATTTTCATGCCAAAACATTTTTCGCTGTTTTCAGCAATCTGACAGCATCAATTGGAAAACCCTCCCCTGACAACAACAAAGCAGGGTGTTAGTCCCTGTAAGCTCTCGTCAATTTCGCTTCTTTTGTCAAACCGTATGAAATTTCACTAGGCTACCTTCGATATCATAACAACGTAGCTTCAAGGGACATTATGCTATTATTACTATGATATTGCTTTTACTATAAAATTCTTCATCGGTTCCTAGGTTCTTAGAAATAAACGTATATTTTGCAGCTTTGTTTGAATTCATCACATATAGTAAACTTTCATGGCTTTTGTCAACATTTGTCTTACTCACAAGAACCGTTTCAGCCTACTACAGAAAATCAGGGGCTTTACTGAAAAAACAATAATAATAATAATAACCTCCTTTTGCTGTTCAAGTTGTTTTTGCTTCTGATCTTGCTCACTGCAGAAACCGCTGTCCCTTCCAGGAGGTCCTGCAGTCGCACCTGGTTGTCCAATGTTTTCAGTAGAAGCCTCGTTTTGAGTTTTCCTCTGCTCGTGAGCTTTAGCCTCGGCTTCTTCTGCTCCAGTCTTACGTGCTTCCTCCTCAATAGCCCGTTGTTCCTCAAGCGTCAGCTCTGGCCTTGGTTGTTCTGAATTCGGATTTTCCTGCAAGAAAGATGCAAAAGTTTTATTCTCAAGAATTCTTAGTCCTTGCCTGGTTCCTCCACAAATTTATGCAAACTTGAACGGTCTGCAATTAGTAATTATAAAAAATGTTCAAAAATTAATAAAAATTTTTATACCCCCCCCCCCACATTTTCCTATAAAGGTTTAATAACCCTGCCAATTAAAGCCCTCCCCGTTACCAAGAGTTAAAAATGACCGACCCCTACCCATTCTTCCCAGTGTTGCTTTGTAACCAGGTTATGAAGTGTTACGCCTAATTCTATTTTCTATTCAGTACTAAACCACTACTTTAACACTGACAAGAAACTTGGGCTTTCCAGATCAGATAAAAGCACATCTATACTCAGAGATTACATCTAACTCAGAGGAGAGGGCCTATCCTGGCTATAGTGCTCGATCTACTTGAGTATAGAGCAATTATAAGCAGAATGAACCCATTAAAAACAGACATGTCCTTCTGTCACTCTGAGTTCCAGAGACTCAGAGAAACAGAAGGCTATGTCTGTTTTTAATGGGTTCATTCTGCTCACTCAGAGATTAGAGTTTTCAACTTGAAAATTCATATCACCTCGGAAAATAATTTTGATAGCAAAGATTTGGCATTTCATGCAAATTCACTGGCTGTCCTGCTGAATACATTCAAAATTCTTTACCTGTTTCTTCTCAACCTATGAGAAACCAGACAGCCTGGTTTTGCAACATTCAGTTTCTTATTGACAAGTTAGTACTGCATGCTTTCGTTATATAAAACACCATATTCAAGAATCACCAGTGAAACCTGATGAAAATCTCACTCACCATTGCTGCAGCTTCATCGTTCTCTTCCAGCCACGGTGGAGTAAAACAAAGTTGTTCAGATGAAGGAATTCGCGACGTCTCTTCCATCAAACCCATTGAGAAATTCTAAGAGATGAATGGTAATGTTGATACTAAGGTAATAACAGTAATGATGCAGTGACGATTAAAGGGGGGGGGGGGGGGTAGTAAGAGGGCCAAAGCCAAAGGCCCCACGCCTCACGCAGGCAGAAAGGCCCTTGCAAAGTAAACAGAGTTTGGAAAATACCATATACAAAACATCAAATTCGGTCAAATCAAGGTTTTTAGCCCTTGGATCCGCAGTCTTTAAAACCTTCACTATAATGATGGTACTTTTGGGGTGAAAGGCTGAACCGCTTAGACAGGTTGCTTTGAGAAGCTCTAGTTAAGCTTGGTCGTGTGAGGTCAAAAGCTGCAGTTCAGCGTGCTAAGTAATAATGGTAATGATGTAGTGGCAATTTAGGGGGGAGAGAAAGAGGGCCATGGCCCAAGGCACCGCCCTCCATATAGGCAAAAAGGGCCCTACAAAGTAAAGAAAATTGGTAATACTGTATAGAAAACATCAAATCCGATCAGATCAAGGTGTCTGGCCCTGGGCTCCTCAGTCTCTAAAACCCGGAGTGTAATGATGATACTAATGACACCTGTAGACTGAAGGGCTGAACGGCTCAAACCATTTACTTCGAGCAGCAATGCAATTTCTACTCCAAAGAGAAGATCCAGTTTCAGGACATTTGGACATTTTAAATTAATAACTGCATACTATTATATATAATTTTACACTGTTGTGTCCTGTCAAGTTTTTAAAAATTCAATTATATTATTATCAGAAAAGGAAAAAAAAATTTCTACTCCAAAGTATTCGGCTTTTGAACAACTATCAGCTCATTGTTGAAGAACTTTAGCTTCCATTCTTCGTTGCGGCCATAATTATATTGTTATAAACAGATAGATAGGTCTAAAAGTTTATAAACTTACCCTGACGGAATCAGCCCCCGTGTTATTCTCCCCACCATAGGTATCATAATACATGCGATCATTTCTGAAGTTGCTTAAAACCGGGGGTACTGCATTAGCTTCATTTACAGCTGAAGATCGTGATGACATGGTTGGTTTTGACAGCGAGGCTGTGACGGCTAATGATGTGCTGTTGCTTGGATCTGAGGCTGGAGATGGATGAATCTCGGCTAAGCCATTGCTAGGTGTTTGTAAACCCTGTGGAGGAAAACGATTGTAATGTAAACGAGATCAAAGATTGCAATCGTGGCTTAAAGAGGCTAGGTCAATTAGCTACATGGTCAAATTTGTGCAGGGTAATGCGTGTGCAAGAATATTCTGCATGCAAGATATGTGGCAAGGAAACTCTTTGCACTAATAAAGAATAATAAACTAATTGAGACACTTATTGTGGCACATTCAGTTTGAGTGTGGGTTTACCTTTATTGGGTTAGGATTTTTTATAATTTGTTTTGGCTTAAAGTTAAAAGTCAAGGTTTGAAGAAACTCACTTACTCACAAACGAGTTAAATATACATATTAGGAATAGGACCTCTTACTAGTATATGTAGTGATGTAGTGTATTCTACCGTACTCCTTCTGCACTGAAAAAAGCCATAGTAAGGCTAGCCTATTAAATAGAAACCCACACACTCACTAATTTGTGCAGTTAACACACTAGGACCTTATACTACTTTATGCAGTGATGAAATGTATGCCATCACACCTCAGCTGGAAACAAGAATTTGGCTTAGTCAGACTAGCACGTTAAAAAAATACTCACTCACAGATGCAAGGGGCAAATCACTCCCTAAAAATCTTTAAAACTTTTCCTGAAAATCCTATTGTTACAATTAAAATCCCTTGAAAATCACTGGAATCCTTTTGTTCTTGAAGGAATCTCGTACACCTTGAAAGGGAGTGAAATGCCCCTCGCACAAATTGGTGCATAAAACACACTAGGACTTCATAGGACTATATGTAGTGATGTAGTGTATGCTTTACTCCTAGCAAGTAAGTTAAAGAGGAGTAAGTAAGTAAGTATGCTTTACTAGCAAGTAAAACAGAAATTCGCTCATTCACGAATGGGTGTAATAAACACACTAGGACTGCAAACTAATATATGTATTGATGTAAACTAATTCAAAAATATACCATTCTCCAAAATTTTTAAGTCTACGGATAAAGATTAAATCGAAACGTTTGAAGAATGGTTTTTTTTGAAAAAGCCCATCAATACTATATATACTTAAGAAATTGGGCTCTCGTATTATCACTGTAGTGATGTAGTTTATGCTATCGTATCCCTGCTCGAAAACGGTCATTCCTTACTCAGGGTAGGACGTTAAACAAAACTCACCAAGTGTATTCAACCGTACCCCTGCTGGAAAAAAGGCCCTACTAGTTAGGCTAACACATTAACCATAAACTTCATCACTCACTAATGGGTAATGGGTTCAATATACAAACTGAGACCTCATACTACTATATGTATTAATGTAGTGTATGATACTCTTCCCCTGCTGGAAACAAGGCTTTGGCTTAGTCAGGCTAGCATGACAACAGAAACTCAATTGGCGTATGCTATCATATCTCTGCTATACACAGGACCTGGGCTTTGTCAGTCTAACACATTTAACATAAACTCAAATCACTCAAAACTTTATGTAGTGAATGCTACGGTATCCCTGAAACATGGCATTACCTTAGTGAGGTTAACAGGTTGAATAGACTGGAGGTTATGCAACACATTTTACGCTAATTTAGGTTTTTTAATGTACATATATCCTTTTTCAACAATGTATTTATTGATTTTTGTAAATAGTTGGGCTTAATTAGGAATTATTGCTATAATTTTTAGCCAACTTTAAACTAAAGTATTATTATTAATAATAACATTAATCAATTCCAACAAAAACTTACCGAGTTGTTATGGCTGACCCAAGGTGGAGTGAATGGCAGATATTCATAAGACGGCATTTTTGAAGAGAGTTCTTGCAACTGTCGCGAAGGCACCGAATAATCCTACAAGAAAATATCAAACATGATAAATGAAACTAAAACCAGCAATAACTTTGACCGTTTAAAAAAATTTAGGCCCTGTACACACGATACTGTTTTCAGTTAGTTCCGTTTTGATTTTGACCTACATTCCCTGCAAAAAGTCTTGGAACACTTGCATGATTTTAACAGTTTTTTACATTTTGTCCCCTCTCCCCTACAATGTTGTTTCTGATAACAAAAACTAGCAAAATAGCATTCAGCTAGCGTTTAGTGTGGTCTAATAGAGTTTTTTTTGGGAGGGGGTTAAATTTGAATGAAATGCAAGGAAAGCTGAAAAAAGTAGTAATTTGTTAAGAAAACCAAGGTTGTTCCAACTACTTTTGGCGGGGATTGTATACCGGTTAGAACAGTATTCTAGGTTCTAGAGTTTTTTTATTAGCTCGTTAAACTTATTGTAAATTACGTTTAAATATTTTCTCTTCTTATTCATGATTAAACTGATGGGGTATCATGTATGAATAAAATTAAATGGAATTGAATAAAAAGGGACGGTGTTCATACGACTACGACTGGAAAAGATCTGTATTTGCATTTTCAAATCAAAACGGTCCGGAGGTGAAGTGTACCGTTTCGCCTTTTATACTGTTTTCTTTTGGAGCTCGTGTAAACGCATGAAAACGCACTCAAGTCATTGTAAAACCCGTCTATTCAGTTTATATTCAAAAAAAGCTCCAGCAGAATTGGAGCAGAGCGTTTTTGTGTGAACAAAGAGCAAATGTGGTAACGATGTCATATACTACATGTCACATATGATCATATAATAAGAATACTTCAAGATCTCGTACTAGACGCACACAATGGCGTCAGAAGGAAAGAACACAGGGAGAAAAGGGAGGACAATATCAGTGAATAACACACCTTCACCGAGTCTTCTTCCACATCATCAAAACGAGGCACAACATAGGGCGCACAGTGTGCAGTTCTGTTGTTATTCCGTGATTTATTTCGAAGTTGGACACCACTTGTGTCGATCTTGCTAACGGCAGTAGTGGTGCCTGACACGCTTGTAGTTTCCTTGTTATTTGGCTCACTTTTTGGCTCTTGACTGGATGGTTTGTCAAGTAGTGGGACACCTTCGGCTGGCGTTTGACAACCCTGGGTGAAAATCGAATAAAATGATATAATAATAATCATCACTGATAAAAATAAAGATAAAAAAGTAAAGAAAAAATAGAAAGTAAAAAAATAAGAAATAACTATAAGAAATAAAATAACAAAAATTGATGATAGATGCTTTGTCAAGTAGTGGGACACCTTCGGCTGGCGTTTGACAGCCCTGAATAAAAATCACGTTACGAATATATTGATAATCATTGCTAATAAAAAATAAAATATACGGAAAATAAAAAAATTCAAAAAATTCAAAAATTAAAAATTGAATAAAAAAATCATCACTATAATCATCAGAATTGGTAAATACAGGGTAGGAGGATCTGGAACAGGGCCTAAGGAAAGAGAACGAAACAAAAACCTAACAAATAAACAATTATTAAACATTCTTTGCTCAAAATAACTTCAAAACATCAATATAACGAGAAAAATCGGAAGCATACCTATACCTATACTTATCATACATTGATAGCGAAAACATGGATTACTTAAGCTTTTCGTCTGACACTCAACAGAGTAATACGTCAGAAAGAGAACGAAACAGAAACCTAACTGAATTATATACCCAGATGTAAATCGAAATACACCAGTCAGAAAAGAGACGAATGATTGGTATAGTATGGGAAGACCAATCAACACCCACGAAACAGTGAGCTGACCAATGAGATTACTTTTAGAGTCCGAAGGCGAAAACGAATTCTTTCTGTCTACAAAATAGGGGATCCCTGGTTTTTATGTAGACAGATTACAAACAGGTTGGTTTTTCGCCTTAGGACGTATTACTCTGTTGAGTGTCAGACGAAAATCTTTAGTAATCTATGTGTTTGTTTCGCTATGTTTCCGATATTTCTGGCTATATTGAAGTTTTGTACCATTCAAAGACTGTTAAATTCATGTTAAGTAAGCCCCCGAATGCAAGAAACTCAACATATCAAATCTGGTCGTCCTGTTTCTTGAACAAGAGGAATAATTTCATGTCCATATGTTTATGAATGACTCATGAAATTGAGGGAAAGTGAAATGAGAATAGTTTGGGCTTACCGAAGGTGTCCAGGGCGGGGTTAAGCTAATGCGTTCACTTGATGGTATACGAGAACCAAGTTCTTGTCCATTGTTATACGTTGATGTGTAATCCTGTTCAAACAAACATATTTAGAATCAGATCACAACACCAGCTAGTAACCAAACCCTTACCCTTAACCATTACCAAAGTCCAAATCCTAACCCAAACCATAACCCTAACCCTAAAACTAACCCTAATTAAAAAACCCAAACCTAAACCAAACCTAAACACTTGTATAAACACTAACCAAAGTATACCATAAAACTATAAATCCTAGCCCAAGTATATAAAATAAGTAACCCTTGTATATACCGCCCTAACCATAGCCCTAACTTTTACAATAAATCTAACCCTAACCCCAGTTTATATGCTAACACAAGTCTATTCCGTAGCCCTAGTATACCCTAATTCTAATAAAAAACATTAGTATATACTCTAGCCCTAGTATAGTCCCTAACCAAAGTATTTACATAACCCTAGTACACCGTAACCCTAGAATATACTGTAGCAAAAGTATAACCCTAACCCTGGTTTCACCCCTACCCATTATATACCCGAGCCGTGATACAAACCCTGACCCTAGCCCTAGCCCTAATTCTAGCCCTAACCCTAGCACTATCCCTTTTGACTTGGACTCTATCTCTAGCCCCTAACATGAAATAAAAAGATCGAGTTTAAATGGCGAAACAGATGTTTCTTATGTACATTTCATCAACAGGTGCAAAACTGCTCGTCCCTTTTAGAAGGTCAGGTTAGTTTCGATTGCAGATGCATATACTACAGAGCGGAGGCATGTATTTATACGCCAGCTGGGTTCGAGCTGGATATTCTGAAAGGTGCCGATTCTATCTATAGCGCGAATATTTCACAATTGCACAAGAATAAATACCTGGGAATCCAGATTGACGAGAGCTTAAATTGGGATGCACAATATAAAGTGGTAAAAAAGAAGCTTAAAGCAGGCCTCGCATCACTTAGAAAACTCAGAGACATCCTACCCCAATCTAAATTGGCTCAAGTCTACAAAGCACTTTTCGAAAGCCATTTAAGATATGCAAATGTGATCTGGGGACATATATCAAACACAAAACTAGATCACTTGCAAACACTTCAGGACCGGGCCCTCAAACTTATCCAATCAGCAAACTTCAAGGATGACTGGACCTATAATTGGCTTGACGTTCGATCTCTGATAACATATGACAAGTTGTTAATGACCTACAAAATAGTTAACGGACCATGCCCTGAAAAATTGAAAGGCAAGTTCAAGCTTAGATCTCAGATTTCCAACTACCAAACTAGAAACTCTGATTCACTGCAGATGCCAAGGCCACGCCTTGAAATCACAAAAAAGAGCTTCAGCTATAGTGCAGTGAAAAGTTGGAACAACTTGTCAACAACTATAAGAGGAATTGATTCTCTACGTGTGTTTAAAACATCATTAAAAACACACTTAGAGACATAAAAGACTATCCCAAAAACGAACCCTTGGAAGATCAGCACATATATTTTATTGTATTATATATTTTGGATTTTATTAGAATTAGAATTTCTTTATTTTTACATAGTATTATTAGCTGTAAGGATTTTCGTCTATAAATATTGATAAATAAAAAAATAAATAGCTGCAACAAAATCACTCGTAGGATTTCTTACTACTATATGTAGTGACGTAGTGTATACCGTTATACTGCTGGAAACACGGCCTGCCTTAGTTAGGCTACCATATTAAAGAGAGAACAGATCACTCACAAATGGATGCAATGAGAATACTAGGTCCTTATACCACTACATGCATTTTTTTATAAGCAATTTTTGCTTGGGCTCAGTACTCAGAATAGCTTAGTTTGAATGCCAATTTGAGTACTCAAAATAGCTTAGCAATTGCTTAACTTTTTGTTCGTGTTTTTTCGGAAATATATTAGAAAAAGGTAAATATAGGGCCACATACATATCAGAAGGCACAATCAATAGAAGATGTTGAAACAAATTAATGATTGATGTTGTTAGCGCTTTATATTCATGAACACCAACTCAACCAAATATAATATCATTATTCAAGATATTAGCTCTTTCTAAAGTTATTTAGCGATCTGCCCAAAGCTCCAGTCCCAAAATCCACCAAAATGTTTTAAATTGCTTAGCAGTCTTCAATCCAGTACTGAAAATTGCTTAGCTTTTTGGTTTGCCCAGTACTGACTTGCTTATAAAGCAATTGCTTATAAAAAAATGCGTGTATATGTAGTGATGTAGTGTACGCTACCCTTCGCCTTCTAGAAATACGGGCTCTTGTGACCTTACTTAGAGCAGCCCGTTCGACAAAAACTCACTAACTCATTAACAAACTAGGACCTAATACCACTTTATGTTGTGATGTGGTGTATGCTTTACTCGTACTTTAAAGGGGAAGTTCGGTCAAAAAAAATATTCTCCAATTTCGCTGTAAATGTGTTCTAAAGTCGTTGTAGGATACAATTTTAACTCTTACCTTGCTCCCGGTGTCGATAATCCACTAATATCCGTTGCGAAAAGTCGCATGACTTTAGGCCGCCATTCTCGAAAATCTGAGCAAGAATGTTGTTGCTGTTTTTGACGTCATCACGGTCAAAAGAAAAAATCATGTGGTGAAATGCGTATTGCGGACAACACTTCTTATGATAATTCTGAATCTTTCTTTGTTATTGAGACACAATATAATGTGTTAAAAATTTATTTATATTACTAGAAATAGATTAAAAACTGCAATATCAATAGAAATTATTCAAACTTCAACACAAAATGGCTGAAAAAAGTAGTGAAACTTCGAACGACTTTGAACAAATTAGTAGCGACTAAGAAAGTGGCAATAAAAAATAATAAGAAGTTCTTAATTTGATTCATTCGAAACCTTTGGATACGGAACCAGTGAGAAAATTAAAAGAAAATGTGCTTGAAGAGCTGGATAGCGAAGATTCCCTGAATTCTGACTAAGAAGAAGAGCTTGAGAACGAAAGGACAGGTAATTATGAATGGTTTGTTCAGGGTAAAAATGCGAAGCAATGGAGACATATACCAAGAGTCTCTGCTGCCAAGAAAACAGCAAATTGAATAAACATATCTTCAAAGGAGAAGCAGTTTACATTATTTTTTATTTAATTGCCTTACATTAATATATAAGAAAGTTTGAGGGGCAACCAATCCTATTTTTTAGAGATACCCCTAAGTAGAAATATATACAAATGAGAATGTTTTGATCTGGACGGAGAAAAACAATGGGAGTAAAAGTAAAGTACCATAAGGTAAAAGTAAAGGGAAACGATGTGGGGTAAATATTTAGCCCCCCTGACCACAACCATTATGAAAAGAACTTATAAGTCAACAATGTTCTTTATTTTATATAGAATCCCGGAGTTTGTTGTTTGAAAAGGGTTTTCTTGTATTCTTGGTTTAGCCCCATATTCTCCACTGTGGAAGATTTGATTCTAGCCTTAGACAACACAGTGATTTCATCGTCGGAACATTTCAGATTGGTCTACTTGAAAAGACCTCTCCTTACAAGGGTGTTAAATAATCTTAGGGGAGATTGAATGACAACTGGTAACAAATACTTTCTAGTCTCCATTACACGTGCCCTCCGCCTATTAATCTTCTGAAAATTTTCCATCTAGGACATTCTTATTCCAGCCCCCCTACCAATGGTAACGAGTTGCAAGCAAAACAAGAGTTTCACTACAAAAATATATGAGATTGAGAATTTCGAGTTAAATCTTTAACGTCTCATTATCGCTACATTCTGTCTCTCACAGAGGTTCCAAATTTAACAATTTTCTGAAAATTTTCCACCCAGGAGATTCTTATTCCAGCCCCCCTCCGTATCAATTATTTTGAGATTTTTTCCAAATTTCCTACTATTCCAACCCCCTGTCTATTGGAGACCACAGAGTAGTTTGATTACAAACATTCCTATACTATTCCCTGTTTTTCTAACTGGAAGAGTTATCTGCTTGATTTTAATTAGATACCTATATCAAAGTCGTTTTGTATTATATTTTTTCGACAAATGAAATGTTTTATTGTAAGTTTTTGATTCAAAGGGACATCAGTTAATGAATCCTGCGGTAAACGTATTGCTACAATAGAGTTTTGCAACAGACATTTCAAGGTTTCTAATAGACATTCTCTGTAATCATGAACTTCTAATTATTCTTCATCACCACTTTTTTCGTCGCTACTTATTTGTTTAAAGTCGTTCGAAGTTTCACTACTTTTTCCAGCCATTTTGTGTTGAAGTTTGAATAATTTCTATTGATATTGCAGTTTTTAATCTATTTCTAGTAATAAAATATATTTTAACACATTATATTGGGTCACAAAAACAAAGGAAGATTCAGAATTATCTTTAAGAAGTGTTGTTCGCAATACGCGTTTCACCACATGATTTTTTCTTTTGACCGTGATGACGTCAAAAACAGCAACAACATTCTTGCTCAGATTTTCGAGAATGGCGGCCTAAAATCATGCGACTTTTCGCAACGGATATTAGTGGATTATCGTCACCGGGAGCAAGGTAAGAGTTAAAATTGTATCCTACAACGACTTTAGAACACATTTACAGCGAAATTGGAGAATATTTTTTTGGACCGAACTTCCCCTTTAACTTTAAATTATTAGATATGAATTGTAAGATAACTCGAACATTCGATAAGTCGAACTATTTTGATCGTCCCTGGCTTGTTCGAGTTATCGGGATTCTACTGTACACTCTTTTTTATGAGAACGATTTTATAAGAACACGAGCCTCAGATTTTGCAAATCTTAAGAACACTTTAAGAACAAACCGAAGCTGACAAATTCGAGGTCAATACAAGAGTTGACAAATAATTACAAAACAAGCAGATGTAAAGCACACAGATATATCAGATAGTCAAGAGAGTGCACATCTGAACCAATTAACACAACTGATAGCAAAAACAGGCTTCCAAATCATTATAAAGTAAGAATAATTTAAGAACATTTCAATCTGAAAATAGAGGAATATTTAAGAACAGTCAGCTTCAAATCAAATTGAATGGTTCTTATAAAAAAAGAGTATATGTTGTACAACAACTTGTAAGATAGTATTCTAAGATACAAAATAATTAAGTAAAAAGAAAATCAATTGCTAAACAACTTTGAGTAACCTCTTGGTAAGCAATTTTCAGTACTGAGCTCGAGCTGAAATTACTAATAAAAAAAGAGTACATCTAACTCGAGAAGAGATTGCATATCCTGGCTATAGTGCTCGATATACCTGAGTAAAGAGCAATTATAAAGTAGAATGAACACATTAAAAAACAGACATGTTCTTCTGTGACTGAGTTTCGTGCTCATGCACTCATCTCAGAGTCACTACTTTAAAAAAATGTATATAGGAAAGCGAGGGAAATTCGTTTTGTTCGAGATAACGGTGTTCGAGATAGCGGGAGTGGTGTTCGAGATAGCGGGAGTCAATAGTAGTTATACTTTACCTGACGAGTAGGTGCTACATGAGGTTCCATCGTGCAATCCTTATAGTTCACCCGTGCATTTCTTATCGCTATCAGCAGGGTAGAATATCTTCAAAGGAACTCGGTAAAACTGTTCTGCCGAATCCCCAGCATGAAAAGATCATGATGGAGTCGATAACGACATGTGTTCATTCATTAGGATTTCCCAACATCTGCAATGCCCTGCTTAACTTCTAATCTAGTCACGTGGGGATAAAGTCACGCAATGCTCCGCCTCGGAGCTTTTACAAGATTTTTCAAGATTTTACGAGATTTAATCACGAGTATTTCGAAGAGTTGTAGGCGTTTAGTCATTAAGTGTAGCAGATAGATGACGTCCTAGTATCTTATACAGTCAACGTTGGAATGAATTCATGCAAAGCTTTCAAAAGATTTTTTAAGATTCCTCGAGATTCCGCGAGTATGTGGAAGGGCTTTAGACGAAGTGTAGGTGAATGATGTCCTTAACTTCTTATCAAGTCACGTGTGCTCCGTTTAAGAACTTAAGGCAACAGGTGGAAGGTTCATTTCAGTTCATGAAAAGTTTCGGAGCTTTTACAAGATTTTACCAGATTGAATCGCGAGTATTTCGAAGAGCTTTAGACGAAGTTTAGGAGGTAAAGAAGGTCTTATGTCTTATCAGCTCACTTGGGAATAAATTCACGCAATGCTCCGTTTTAGAAGTAAGGGCAACAGCTGAAAGGTTCCCTTCAGTTAATGAGGAGTTTCGGAGCTGTTACGAGATTTTACGAGATTTAATCGCGAGTATTATGGAGAGCTTAAGACAAATTTTAGGGGGCGAATGACGTCCTTAACTTCTAATCAAGTCACGTGGGCATTAAGTCACTAAATCCTCAATTTAAGAACTGAGGGCAACAGGTGAAAGGTTCCCTAAAATTTATGAGAAGTTTCGGAGCTTTTATAAGTTTTTACAATATTTCTTACATCTAACTCGAGAAGAGAGTGCCTATCCTGGCTATAGTGCTCGATATACCTGAGTATAGAGCAATCGTATTTACAATATTTCTTAAGAATCTCAAGATTCCGCGAGTATTTCGAAGGGCTTTAGATAAGGTGTAGGAGATGAATAAGGTGCAAGTGTGTTTATTACACCCATTTGTGGATGAGTGAATTTCTGTTTAATTTGGCAAGGCCTTGTCCTCAGTTGGTACACGGTACAAGATAGTACATCACTACAAATAGGTAAGATAAGGTCCTAGTGTGTTTATTACACCTATTTGTGAATGAGTGAAATTCTGTTTAATTTGGCAAGGCTTTGTCCTCAGCCAGTGCACGGAAGAACATGATACATCACTTATGTTGGATATGCATTGACATTGAAAGTGGGAGCTATTGGCGTGCTAGCCAGACCTACAATCCCCGACAAAAGTAGTTGCAACACCCTTGATTTTTTTATCAAATGCCTACATTTTTAGCTTTCCTAGCCTTTTATTTCCAATCAAACCCCCCTCCCCCCTCAAAACAATGTTGTTTACAAAAGGAACTTTATGAGACCACACCAAACACTAGCTGAATGTTATTGGGCTAGTTTTTGTTATCAGAAACAACATTGTAAAGGAGGGAGGAGAGAGGGCAAAATGTAGAAAACTGTAAAAATGGTGCAAGTGTTCCAAGACTTTTGGCGGGGATTGTAGGCCTTGTTTCCAGCAGTCAGTCGCACGGAAGCATACACAAAATCACTAGATATATATTAGTATGAGTTTTACTGATATGTTTATTGCAGCCATTTGTGAAGAAATCGATTTCTATTCTCAGCAAAGGCATGGTTTAGCATACAGTACATTACTATATTTAGTAGTATGAGTTCCTAGTCTATTGATTGCACCCATTTGAAAGTGGGAGCTATTGAATGTGCCAGCCAGACCTAGGTCTTGTGTTCTGCAGTCACTTGAACAGTAGCATACACTAAATCACTATATATATATTAGTATGAGTTTTACTGATATGCTTATTGCAGCCATTTGTGAAGGAATCGATTTCTATTTTCAGTTGAGGCATGGTAGGACATACTGTACATTACTATATTTAGTAGTATGAGTTCCTAATGTGTTTATGGCACCCATTTCTGAGCGAGTGAGTTTGAGTTTAACTTGTTAGTCTACGAAAGGCCAGAAGCGGCCTTATTTCTAGTGGGGCATGGAAGCATGCACTACATAACTACACAACTACATGAGGTAGGATGAGGTCCTATTGTGTTTATTTCACCCATTTGTGAGTTTGTGTTTAATTTGGCAAGGCCTTGTCCTCAGCCGGTACAGGGCGGCATACAATACACCACTACACACAGTAGTAAGAGGTTCTAGTGGGTTTATTACACCCATTTACGAACGAATAAATTTCTGTTTAACTTGTTAGTCTACGAAAGACCAGAAGAGGCCTAATTTCTAGTTGGGCAGGGAAGCATGCACTACATAACTACGTAAGGAAGGATGAGGTCCTATTGATTTGAGTGAGTTCATGTTCAAGGTACTAGACTAAGAAAGGACACCACAGGCCTTATTTCTAGAGTGATTACGGTAACATGCACTGCATCACTACATATAGTAATATATGAACAGTCTTTGGATGGTACAGAACTTCTGGCTATACAGTAATATATGAGTTCCTAGTGAGTTTAGTGAGTTTATGTTTAACATGCTAACCTATGAAAGGCCACAAGAGGCCTTGTTTCCAGAATGGGCATGGAAGCATGCACTACATAACTATATAAGGTAGGATGAGCTCCTAGTTTGTTTATTACACCACCTTGTAATATTTTACCACCATTTGTGGGTGAGTGAGTTTCTGTTTAACAAGCTAGCTTTAATAAGGCTGACCCTTGTTTTCAGTTGGTGCATGGTAGCATATACACTACAGCAATACATATAGAAGAATGAAGTCCTAGTGTGTTTATTGCAGCCATTAGTTAGTGAGTTATTTCAACGTACTTGCCTGATAAACTTATGTGGTTATTCTTGGCTGCTCCTTGTTTCCAGCAGGGGCACGATGGCATACACTACATTACTTCATATATCAGTACGAGGTCCTAGTGTGTTTATCGTATCGATTTGTGATTGAGTGAGTTTGTGTTCAACGTGCTAGCCAGATTAACGTCTGTCCTTGTTTTCAGCACAGGACACGGTAAAATACACTACACAACTAAATATTATAGTATTAGGTCCTAGTGTGTTTATCGTACACATTTGCAAGTGAGTGATTTCTGTCTAAAGTGAGTTTTGGTTCCAACAAGAGTAAATCATACACTACATCACTACATATAATAGCATTAGGTCCTAGTGTGTTTATCGTACACATTTGTGAATGAGTGAGTTTCTGTTTAACCCACTAGATCTGATTCATTTCCTTGTTTTTGGCTGGGGCATGGTAACATGCACTACATTATCACAAATATTGACAAGAAGTCATACAGTGTTTGATGGCACTATTAGAGTGATTCAGTTTCTGTTTAACTTACTATAACCTGACCAAGGCCTTATCTCAAACGCAGGCTGAAGCAATTGGGTTCAAATCTTTGGTTCAACAACAGAATACTAAATCTAGTCATTTTTGAGATCGATGATTAACACCAGCAGTAGTGAATTCGGTCATTGTAAGTTTCCATATCCCAGAGTAGCCTTTCCAGTTCCAGGTTTTAGGAAAAAATATTCGACTTAAATACTTACTTCACGGTTACCTTGGTCTATGGACACTAACTAACATGCATTGATGAATTCAGGTACAGGTATAAAATACAGACCAAGAACAAATCAAAATTCCGGACTCACCTTGACGCTATCAATCTCATTGTAACAGTTGTACTTGGCGTAAAACGGGACCTGTTCTGTTGTCGTGGTTACACACCCAGACGAGGCTGCAATGCTAACAGGCGAATCAGACACCTGCATAGATGACGTCATTGGCTTTATTTGGTGCACCATGGTAACACCAGACTGAAAAGAAAGACAAAGTTAAAAACCCAATATTAGCACTGATGTCAAAAAAGACTGGATCGATCATCTGTTGTTCTGGAATGAAGTCATTGGCGGCCATATTGGTAGGTCTAAAATTCAATACATTGGAATCCATAAGGGGCTACTTTTTTCCTTGATGATTGTTGGAATGTTATAAATGCTCAGCACGAAAGAGAATAATCGTGCAGCTATTGCTAGCAAAGAATAAAGTCGATGTAATTTCTTTGGCAGCCATATTGGGAGGCCAAACACAAGCCGAAGCAATTGGGCTTCAAACATTTGGCTCCAGAAACAACAGAATGCTCGATCCAGTCTATATCTTGAGATCAGTGATAGACTAATTTCGATATGCCATTACAGGCTAAAATGATGATGATTATGATATCAATGTAGGGGCGTCTCTCTTTAAATTCATGGTATATTTCTGTCTTATCCAAATGATTTCACAGGACACAAACAAAGGGAATACAACGAGCAATGGAAGGCATCAGCAATTGAATGATGGCGTAATTGGTAGAATAATGGCGTCAGCAAACGAATGATGGCGTAAGCAATGGAATGATGATGTAAGAAATCGAATGATGGCGTAAGCACAGAATGCTCGATCCAGTCTTGATCTTGATATCAGGGATGATTAGGGACTGATTACCCAAGGCGAGCTGACCGGGTTGAGCCAGGATGCCGGGTTGGCTCGTTTTTTGCAGTAATGTGAAGGGATATCGGGAAGTAATGTGGAAGGAAACCATAAAGTGATGTGAAAGGACACCATTCAATAATGTGGAGGGATATCATTTAGAAATGCAGAAGAATTACAATCAGTAATGTAGAGGAATACCAAAGAGAAAGTAAAGAAATCATCTACATCACTGCAAGATATATCTCCCCGTTATTTCAAACCCTCCACATAAGCACTCAATA
Organism: Pelagia noctiluca; assembly: GCA_963924455.1. NCBI lineage: Eukaryota > Metazoa > Cnidaria > Scyphozoa > Semaeostomeae > Pelagiidae > Pelagia > Pelagia noctiluca. Next base: position 2,395,274 of record OZ004330.1, on the reverse strand, counting down.
CAGTACACTTGACTTAAGGTGACGATAAATCAACAAGCACTTGGTGTCAAAGTTAAGGCTACCATTTTTAAATTACCTCTCTTGCAAGTAACTCCTCCTCTTCCTCATTCCACGGGGGAGAGAGGCAGACTTTCTCTTCACTCCCAACTTTACTGACTTCCCCTTCGTGTCTTTTCCTCTCGCTGAAATCCTGATAAAAAAACATATAGTCTTATCAACCCCATGTTGAACTCAGCACCGGCTGAGTTTTATAGACTTCTTTTATTTTGTTTTGCGAAAACTCAACCACGAGGATGAGTTCAAATGGAGGAATTTTTTCGTTCTGGCTTTATTTCTAACACGCCCCGAAGTATTTGCGTTGACATGAGACTCTGTGAGAATTTCAGCCCGACTTGAAATCAAGAGCCTTAAAGTAACTCCACTAAAAATATTTATCTTCATAAAAAAATTACAAACAGCGAAGAAAGATGTTACATAAAACATTCTGTGAAACGTCGAGAAATTGAGAATGGCAAGGAAAATCAGAAACATGATAAGTACTAAAAGTTTGGCCTGAAACTTATCAGGATAGTACTTCAGACAAATAGCTAAAGTGAAACCTAAGAAATTATCAATGGTCTATATCTCCAAAGTGGTGCAAGATATCGAAAAAGTGCGACGGCCGTTCAATACAAACATGGGGTAAATTAGCCTTTGTAAATGGAATTGTTGTTGCAACTGTGCCGGTTTTGTCCCAACTGACATGTGCCAAAATTTGTGACAAAATTTCACATTTGTGCCAATAACTCTCTTGAGTTACATGGGGTGCCTCGGAAATTCTTTTTGGTACATATCCACCATTATCTTGGCTACGTGTGTGCCAAGTTTAGCTATCATATGTTAGGTGGTATGGTCAACTGTATGTTTGTTTAAATTCAGTTTTGACTTAAGCTCGTTGAATTTATACCCATTTCTACATGGATCTATGGGATTATCACTGTATGTAGGGTAGGTATGTATGTATGTAGGGTATGTAATGTATGTATGTAATGTATAATGTATGTATGTAGGGTATGTAGAGTATACCCAGATGTGAATCGGAAGGCTGTATTCTATTACTATATTGAATCTTGAGGAATTGGCCAAAAATACTGAATTCCAGTTCCCTATAGCCTTCTGCTTCTAACGGTGTACAATTTGTGCACAAAAATATACAAAACATTTGTATGCAGAAAACCAAATATGATACCCAAAGGTAATTCCTACCCTTAGGCCCCGTAATCCCTACCACGTAATTCCACCGCTACAGATCACTTTTTTATCTGTATCAGAAGTGGAAGGGATCTGTGTGTAGTGATTTGTAGCAAAACTGGTATGGTTAGCCGTTCCACGTTAGATCCTTCTAGCAAATGGATCAAAAGCGATCCAGACTTGCAAAAGCCCATACCGGCCTACAGTTTCTAGAAATTCGAGCCAGCTACTAAAAGACGTCATGAATCCGCACTGGTATAAACGGAATGCCTATCAGGATCAAAAGTAATTCGCGGAAGTGTAGACGAAACCCATCTGTGCCACTCTTGATTTGCATCAAAAGCGATCAGTTGCAGTGTAAACAGGACCTTAATCTAAACAAGGCTGTATGAAAGACGCCATACCTTGACAGAGTCGACTTCATCGTCATGCCAAGGAGGAGGCCTCTTAATCATTTCGTCAGACACCCTTTTTAAAATGCCTTCTTCTGATGTTTCAGCATACGTCATTTCTTTCCGCCTGTCCATGTCAGTAAAGTCCTGAAATCAAAAGCAAATTCATTCACAGAATACTAAAAGTAGAAATAAACATTCTCCAATGTACTGAGCATCATCAACAGTACTGAACATCCTCCACAGTACTAAACATCCTCCACAGTACTCAACATCCTTCACAGTACTGAATATCCTCCACACTACTGAACATCCTCAAAATTACTTGAAATCCTCTACATTATTGAACATCCTCAACAGTGCTGAATATCCCCCACAGTACTGTTCATCATCCACAGTACTAAACATCCTCCACAGTACTCAACATCCTTCACAATACTAAACATTCTCCACATTACTGAACATCCTCAACAGTACTGAACATCATCCACATTACTGAACATACTCCACAGGTACTGAACATCCTCAACAGTATTGAACATCCTCCACAGTAATGAACATCCTCCACAGTACTGAACATCCTCCGCTGTACTGAATATCCTACACAGCACTGAACATCCCCAACAGTACTGAACATCCCCCAACAGTACTGAAATTCCTCCACAGTACTGAACATCCTCCACAGTACTAAACATCCTCCACAGTACTAAACATCCTCAACAGTATTGAACATCCTCCACAGTAATGAACATCCTCCACAGTACTGACACATCCTCCACTGTACTGAATATCCTCCACAGTACTGAACATCCTCCACAGTACTGAACATCCCCAACAGTACTAAACATCCTCCACAGTACTGATTGTATCCCTCTATAGTACTGAACACCCTAGACAGTACTGATGATATCCCCCACAGCTAATTGTCCCCCACAGTTACTTTCATTCACAGAATACTAACAGTAAAAATCGATATAATTTTTTGATAATGAAATTATCACCCTAGAGTTGCAATCTAGAGGTCCTGGGTTCGAGTCCTACTCGCGTAATTTTCAGTCTCATAAATTGTCTCGATCGATTTCTAAAATCCTGCTTCCTCTAAAGTGAAAGTAGAAAGTAAACTCTCTATAAGCGAAGTAGACTTGTCTGCTTTGCCCGGCCAACTCGGCATAACGTGAACAGGACCTATAGAGAGTTGACTGCATATATTATCCTGACACAAGTCAAACTCCTCTTCTATCCATCAAGAATGTACTTGCAGGACCTCTTAATTCAATATAGATCAACCAGACCTACTTTGCCTGGTCAACTCAGCTTACAAGAACTGAACAGTAGAGAGTGGACTGTGAATAGAGACAACCCTTTTCACTTACCCGGACACAATCCAACTCGTCTACTTACCAACAAGAATCTATTAGTAGAGTCTCCTAATTCAATTGGCCAAGCGGTTTCGTCTGCTTTTTTGACGGGCCAGGTTGGCTCCACATAAAAAAGTTCTATATGGAGTAAACTGTAAATAGAGACAACCTTTTTCACTCACTTGGACGCAATCGAACTCGTCTTCTTGCCAACAAGAATCTACTAGTAGCATCTCCTAATTCAATTGCCTAAGCGGTTTAGCCTGCTTTGAGATGATGCAGGGCTCCACATAAAAAAGTCCTATAGTGAGTTGACTAAAAATAGAGACCAGCTTCTGTCACTTACCCACACACAATTCAACTTGTCTTTGTGCCAATTAAGAATCTACTAGTAGCATCTCCTAATTCTATTTACCAAGCGGGTTAGCCTGCTTCGACGGGTAAGGTTGGCTCCACTTAAAAAGGTCCTATAGTGAGTTGACTGTAAATAGAGACAGCCTTTTTTGCTTACTTGGAAACAATCCAACTCATCTTCCTACCAACAAGAATCTATTAGTACCATCTCTTAATTCTATTGGCCAAGCGGACTAGTCTGCTTTACCCGGCAGCTCGGTTCACAAGAACTGAACAGTAGAGAGTTGACTAAAATAGAGACAAGATTCTGTTACTTACCTGCACAAAATCCAACTCGTCTTCTTGCCAACAAGATACTAGTAGCATCTCTTAATTCCATTGGCCAAGCGGTTTAGCCTACCTAGACAGCTTGGCTCCACATAAAAAGGTCCTATAGGGTGTTGACTGTAAATAGAGACAGCCTTTTTTGCTTACTTGGACACAATACAACTCATCTTCCTACCAACAAGAATCTAATAGTACTATCTCTTAATTCTTTTGGCCAAGCGGACTAGTCTGCTATACCCGGCAGCTCGGCTCACAAGAATAGAGCAGTAGAGAGTTGACTAATGATAAATAAGAGACCAGCTTCTGTCACTTACCCGCACACAATCCAACTCGTCTTCCTGCCAGCAAGAATCCAACTCCCTTGATCGGAGCAGAATCTCATCTTCGACCTGTCTGATGAGCTGAGCTTTCTTCATTGGGTCGTCTTTGATCATTCGCACCTCTTTACAGCCGATACAGTTCGGCACACGACAGACAGCTTCAGCATGTCCATGCATGCGTTTCAGCTGGTCGTTCGTGCAGTTGGCAAGGGGCCGATACGGCTGCTTCTGTGGTACAACCTTAAAGGAAGAGATAAAGAGCAAGTGAAATCCTGTTAAAAGTGCTAGGCCAATTAATGTCTTTCCTTGTTTTAAGCAGAGGCATGGTGGAATACACTACTTAGCTGTCCTACATTATTTATTGCACCTATTGGTAAATTTAGTGAGTTTCTGTTTCAAGTGCTATGCTAATTAATTTCTGTCCTTGTTTCCGAGATAGGCACAATACCATAAACTGCAACGGTACATATAGCAGTAAGAGGTCCTTTGTGTCTATTGCACCCTTTTTGTTTGATTGAATTTCTGTTAAATGTGCTAGCCTGACTAAGGCAATGCTTTCCAGCATGGGGATGGTAGAATAAACTACTTCACTAGTAGTAAGAGGTCCCACCCATTTATGAATACCATAGAACCCTTTTTGAATTTAGGAAGAAATCTTTAGTAATAAATAAAAGATGACTCGCCCGGACGGTGTGATAGATGGATATCCTAAAGAACTATATTTAGTAGTATGAGGTCTTAGTATGTTTACTCAGTGAATGAGTGAGTTTTTGCTTTACATGCTAGCCTGACTACGCCGTGGCCTTGTTTCCAGTAGGGTATAGAAGTTTCAAATACATAGCTACTTAAAGCAGTTTGACGTTCTACTATATTCATTGCAGCCATTTATCATTGATTGAGTTTCTGTTTAACTTCCAAGCACAACGACAAGACCTTTTTTCCAGTAGGGGCACGGTAGCAAACACTACATCACTGCATAGCAAGAATTCATAGCTTGCATTCCATCTGCGTTGCAGAAGTTCTTGAATTGAAAATCACAACCCCAAAAAACCGAATACTAGCTGACCTGTCCAAACAATTGATCTCAAAATAAAGACTGGATCAAGCATATGTTGTTCTAAAGTACAATACACAACTCAGGGGAAAGTAAATAGGTTGTGGAACTATATCGATTCTCACCTTAGCCGTTTGTGAGGTGTTACTTTTTGTCTGTTGTCCAGAAACTTTCCTCTTCTCTTTCGGCGACCCCTGCGCTGATGATGTCTTTGATGAAGGTTGAACGAATTGGATAGGCGTAGAAACCTGGGGTGACACCGCCTGTTTGGGTATTTGAGGGTGCGTGCCTTTGCTCAGCGTCTGGGGTGTTACCATTCCAAGGGGTTTATTCTGCTGGTGCATGGTTGGGGTTCCGATGGAGGGTGTTCCTGGCAGGGATCGAGCCATTGAAACTGGAAAACGAAAATTTTGATTATTTTATAATAAAGTGAATTTCAATTTAAAAGTTTTTCGAAAATTTGTTAAATTTCCAATGATTTTGAAAAGTTATTTTTAGAATTTGGCAGGGATCGAGCCATTGAAACTGGAAAAATAATATTTTGATTGTGAATTTTAATTTTGTTTTGATGTTCCTGCAAGTATTTCAAAAAATTGACAACACTGTCAAAATTGATCTATTGCATTATTACCGTGTACTTTCCCTCCTTTTGTAAAAACTTTGAGAACAACCTACAAGAACTTATAAGAACATCTCCGGCTGTTTTCATGTTCTCATGTTCCAGATTCCCGTAAGAAAGTGCTCAATAAATCAATGCAGAGCGTGACATATACATAAGATGAAAAGAATCAAGGAACACTCTCATCTCAACAAGCATCTCAACAAGCCTGTTTCGTGGTTGCCCACTCATCAGGAGATGTACAAACACAGTACAAATATGATATTTGTACACTACCACAAAACAGGCTTGCCAAGATGCTGAGTGTTCCTTGATTGCTGTTCATTTAATTAGTATCCAAGGGTCCATTGCGTCATTACCTGGTATTTTGGCCACAGGGGACTTTCCTTGGTTGGCTGAGTGATGCGATGACGTGGATAGCGTACTTTGTGGAGAGATGCAATGTGCTCTTGGTGACCGAACTAGCTCTTTATTAGAAGTCTGGTGACTAGTTTGGGATGACGTAGGACTTGCGAATCCAACTCTGTTGTTTGAGGATGCGATTCCATTGAGATTAACAGGGTGGTTTATTGATGAGGTTGGAACTCCACTAGTTGTCGGAAGAGCTGAAACAGATATTTCGAAATTAAAATTATTGCATTATCATCACCCAATGAAGGATGATTTGTAAGCGGGAACCAAGGATTTGGGAGCCAAAACTCATTGTATAGAAGAAATTGTGTCCCTAAAAAGAGCTGAACACATGCCTATGGGCGCAACAACCCAGGTTTGAGAACTGGTGGTGAAATTGTCAATTGTAGAAGCCTGATCTGGTAAAATTTAATTACCCAGTTTAGACCACGCCTTATGAATTAATGTTAATAAAACATGGCTCTGAAGAAGGATTTAATCTGAAACACGAATTAATACCTCACCATTGATAATCCTGGAGTTGCGAACACATCAAGGTTACTGTGCTAACTTATTGTCCAAGTTTGGGACAGGGGTTAGCACGCTCGCATATGTCCATAACAAACCAGGTTCGAGACCCATTGGTGGCAAATTTCAATTGCAGTAGCCTACTCTAGTATAACTTAATTACCCCTATAAGACCATGCCTTATGAATTAATGATAATATGACATAACTCTGAATAGAGGGCTTAATCCAAAACACGAGTTAATGCCTCACTGTTGATAAGACTGGAGTTGGAAATACCTCAAGGTTAATTTGTTGAATTTTTGTCCTGGTTAAGGACAGTGCTCAGCGCACTCACCTATCCTGCAACAAACCAGGTTCGAGACCCAATGGTAGCAAATGTTAATTGCAATAGCCTGCTCTGGTATTACTTAATTACTTGTGTTATACCATGCCTTATGAAACATGGATGATGTAGATTAAGAAACACAAAACAAACAAATACCTGAAGAACTGTGCGAGCTGTGCACATGAACGTTGCCACTATCCTTGTTATTAGCTTGGCCTTGTGTTTCAATCGTGTTTCTGTTTGATGGAGGTGAAGTAGGGCATTTCATTTCCTGCGTCTGGTAGCTGCTGATTGGTTGATTACTTGATGACTGCGGCATTCTATTTGGTGGTCGCCAGGCGTTAGGCCCACCAGGATTTGGTGCCTGAAAAAATCATTGAATTGAATTGATGAGTGAGGAGAGTCAAAAAAACAATAGGGGCCAGATCTAAGAAGAAAAGCTTGTGGGGCATTGAGTACAGTGCTGGCTTTTTAGAACTTTGGAGAAATGACATTGGTACAGTGGTTAGCATAATGCTTGTGGAAGGATAGTATTGAATACATTGGAAACTTTTCATTAGTGTGGTGGAGATCACATTCAGTACAGTTGGGGATAATATGGTGTGTATGGGATGATAATATCAGTACAGTGAAGGCTGTTCAGTAAAGAGGAAGAATTTCATTTCTTGCGTCTGATAGCTATTAACTGGTTTGGTACTTGATGATAATGGGTTTGGCCCACCAGGATTTGGTGAAATAATCATTGCATTGATGAGGGAACTACGTCTACACGGTAGCGGATCACTTTTGATCCGATACAAAATTGATGCGGAAGAGCCTTCCCTCTATACCATCACTAAGTTGTCTGATATACTTTTGCTCTGCTATCCGCATCAATTTTGATCCTGCTCTGAAAGCGAACTAGTTTGTTCAGATCACTCTTGTGTCGGATCACCTCTACTCTGCTGCGTGTAGAGTATGTTATTAGCACTAATTTAGTTCCCATTCATTACGAGGGTATTTTTCGCATTAGTGAGACTCATTAATAATTGCAACAACAATAGGAAAGCATGTGATGAGAAATGCAAACAAAAGCGTATCTGTTTTGATCTGGCACCGTATATACGGGAATGTGATCTGTATAACTTTGATTCACTATCGTGTAGAGGGGAGGGTGATCCGTACAAATTTGATCCGCATCTGCCTGTGTGCTCTGCTACCGTGTAGACGTAGTTTAAATGTTTATTGGATTGTTGAGTGGTTAGATCACTCAACACTTGCTCTAATGGTTGTGGGTTCAAAACCAACTTCATACCTGTCACATTAATACGTCATTCTCACTGACATTGGTAAACCTTGCTTCATTTACTCAAGGTTCCATTTCAGCCAATCAAAAGCATTCGAGTTATCTATAAAGCCTGGTTTCCATAAAAGTGGCTGAGGTCACTGGGGTTGTCGGGTCACCGAAAAATGAGTTCAGCAACCAAAGCATCTCCAGCAACAGTCTGTCTCAATTGGATTGCATTTGATTGCTAAGGATCGCTCAAGTCCAAAACAACCATTTTGAAGCAAAGGAAGTCTAAAACTGGGCATGCGCTATGCTTTCTGGCAGTAATATTTCTCTGAATGCACTTAACCGTGGGTCACGGAGATAGAACTCTAGCAATCCCAGCGACTGGGTTTTGAGGATCATTGAGGTTTGCCAGCAAAATAAATCAGTTTGTTTTCATAAAGTTGCTTTGTTTGGTGAACCCGTTTTTCAGTGATCCAGGTGACTTCAGCAACTATATTGAAACCAGGCTTAACTTCATTATTGTCAGTTCATACAGTGAAAGAAAAAAGGCATCAAATCTTTGAGCATTATATTCTATTGAATCCTCTGCTCCATTTTAATGCAAGGGATAACATCAGTACAGTGGGGGGGCAATAATGGTTGGAGACCAGAGTGGGGTACCGTTAATTTCTGAAGACCAACTGAAAAACTTGAACTCTCACCAGATGACCATGTGACTTGGACTGTGCCTCCATTGCTAGTTTGCTTCTCCCTAGTTCTTCCTCTTCTTCTTCCGATAAATTACATCTTAGAAATAAAAAGTAAATAGTTAAAAAACTGACAATGTTCTCAGTGCTGTTTTCTTTCTATCAATATCAAAGAGATCAAAACAAAAAAGTTGTTACATTCTACGGTGCCATCCGAAGCAAGAATAGACACAAGTTCATCTGGTCTGTAAAAGCAAACAATAATCATTAATTGATAAAAAAATTTGCTGTAACAAATTTATTTGATGAATTAGGTAGAACATTTGGAACAAAATACAGTGAGACTTTCGTAGCAGCCATTAATGAGTTCTTAAAATGTTTAGTGGGTCCACATCAGCTTTATGCTGCCATACCTGTGTTAACAAATATATTAGCTTGCTTACTATAAAAAAACTCAAATGTGAGACCTATAAATTAGATTGGATTTCTTGCTTACTGTTATTTGGAAGTGACCACTAACAGTGACCGCTAAAGATGGTTACTATAAGGACTTCACTTCACCTAACTTATCTGTTTTGAAATATGATAACTCATTGTGAGCTTCAAGAATGGCCACTAGCCTATCAAAATTAAGGCATCAGGTGAAACCAAAGTGGTGGTAAAATTGCAAAACTGTGAGGATTTGTGTCTGACAATTTAGATCACTCTAACACCGTAAAAATTTCTATTGTGGAATCCAATTTAGCTCAGTGGTGTAAACGGACCAAGGAGGGAAAGGTTATGTGGGTCAAATTGATGCTAAGAAATATCATTGACTGCGCCCTTTGAAGCCTAGAGTAATTGGTGGTGCCAGGTTTCATCTGACATGGTAGCTAGAAGCTCCAAGAAAGAGGTTTTACTCATAAAAATTCAAAACTTTGATCTAAGAGAATGGAAATCTACAATCCTGGCCAGAAGTAGGTGGAACACCCTTATTTTTCTTAACAAATAACTACTTTTTAGCTTTGGTAGCATTTTTACCAATTAAACCCCCTCCCCCCTCAAAACAATGTTGTTTACGAAAGGATCTTTATGAGACCACACCAAACACTAGCTGAATTCTAATGGGCTAAGTTTAGTTATCAGAAACAACATTGTAAAAGGGGGAGGGGACAAAATGTAGAAAACTGTAAAAATGCAAGTGTTCCAAGACTTTTGGCGGGAATTGTAGCATTATTTATCTTCTGATTCGAGGGGCTAACCTCCTCAGAACGGGAGGTTGTAGAATACCTGACCCTCCTTCTGGCCCCGCCAGGGTGTAGAAAACGACCTTACAGCAAATATATTTAGTGAACTAAAGGTAAATAAACTTCAATCTATGATGGAATGTTTCCATCACGTTAGACCATCAACCTTAAACATCAATAAAGATTGAACTAAAAATATATCTTAATTTGTCTTACCTTGGTGTCTCTCTGTCTAACTGGTCAATGTTTCTGTCCAAAATATCATCTGTCAAAAGAAAAATAAACAAAAATTATAACAATTATTAAAACAATTCCATAAGTAGTGCAATTTGATATATGTTAGGGATTTATCGAGAGTTGATTTTAGAGGGGGGGCATACTGGAAGACATGTATGTTAATGTGAAATATGAAGATGTTAGGCATTCAGCAAAACAAAGAGCAGATTATATTGTTTGTAGCCAAGTGAGGGGGGGGGGGGGCGGGGGTTGCAGGCTAGTGCAATTTTATATATGTTGGAGATTTATCCAGTGATTATCTAATTGGGTTGTAAGGACTAGCTCTGATAAAACGTATTCTTCAACTATCAATACACCAACTAATATACAATTGTAATTCTTCTTCAGTCTGCCCTTTCTACAGGGGGTGGAGCAGTAGACTAAATCTCCTATACCCCATTCAAAATTTGGTGATTTCTTCTTTCCCTCGTGAAAAACACAGTTTCTCATTTCCCTAAAAGAATATTTGTAGTTTCTCATTTCCCCCTTTCCCTTGTTAAGCATTAGATATTCTCCCTCACAGGGAGGACAATCAAAACTTCAATATATGGGGATGCCAGTCTGAAAAGTTTATAGAGACTTGAAAAATATCCAAAAAATGAAAGGGACCCAAAAATTCCATAACAATTTCCTTCAACTAAAAAATTTGATAAAGATTCTCTTAATTCTGCTTCAATTTTCCCCAGCTAAAAGTATCAGGATGCTTTCCTATTCTTTCACCCAAATATCATAAACATTTTGGCTTTCCTAAAATTCTAGGCCGAAAAAAAAAATGGGCGTAATGGAAAATAACTGACTGAAAAAGATTTGACTGACGTCATCGTTTATAACAGTCTTCAGTGCCCCTACTGGCCTCTCCCTTCTCAGTACCATCCCCCTTTGCTCCCTTCTCCCTTGGTAGTTCTAGCCCCTAGTAGGATCAGATTCACAAGAAATGAATTGACTGCAGCAGCCAGCGACATGGGAAGGAGACCAGTCAAACAGGCCGTCAAAGGAAGCTGCATCCTCGCCGACAACTGATCCGAAAGCCAGCCGATTTCAATTCAGAATTTTAAAGACCTGCCTTTGATGTCACCAGTGGTGCTGCCACTCGTAGGGGAAATAACCTATTGTAGGGGAAAGGATCTTGAAAATTGCAGGGAAAAGCCCCAGATCAGATCAAATCAATTTTATTTGTAGGAAACATCTTCAGGCCTGGATCCAAGGGGGGGGGGCGAAAGGGGCGTACGCCCACCCTATTCTGGTAGAAAATAATCAAGTTAGCTTGATAATTGAAATTTCTTGTTACGCCACCCTTTCTGTGGGTGCTGGATCCCGCCCAGTATCATTACAAGTTATATGTATATAAAAACGATGTAAATCTTAACGATCCCAGAAAAAGTGAACTTTATCTAGCTTTGAATGCTTAAAATAAACTATAATAAACTAAAATGGTAAACTTTTAAACAGACAAGTCTTCTTGACAGTGGCAAAACTTATAAGGGGGCTAAAGCCCTTAAAAAGTGAGGTGGGGTGAGTATGGGTGATAGTTCTCAAAATTGTTTGTTCTGTATATTTTTGTGTCCAACATCCTTGTGTTTCACTTATTCTTTGAAAATTGTTGCCCCATCATCAGTTTCCCCTATTATGAAGGTTACACCCTTTTTTATAAGAACCAGTAAAATTGGTTTGAAGCTAGCTCTTCTTGAATTTTCCTCTACTTTCAGCCTGAAATGTTCTTAAATTTTTCTTACTTTAAAATGATTTGGAAGCCTGTTTTTGATATCAGTTGTGTTTATTGGTTCAAATGTGGACTCTCTTGAACATCTGATATATCCGTGTTCTGCCAATCTGCTTGTTTTGCAATTATATGTCAGCCTCATGGTTATATTGTATTATTCTTATATTGACCTTAAAATGATCAGCCTTGGATTGTTCTTAGCTTGTTGTTAAGTTTTGGTAAAATCTGGGGCTCTTGTTCTTATGTTCTGATAAAAAAAGAGTGTATTATTTGGAAATTCCAAGTTTTAATCCAAGATTGGAAGGAGACTCAAGCATCAAAAGCAGACCTGGCCTTTTGAGGCAGCTAATTTTCTTGCAACACCTCAATGCACTCCTCAGACACTTGAGGTGGGTAATGAGGTGGGTAATGAGGTGGGTAATGAGAACCTCATTCATTCAGTTTGAAAGGAATTGCCCACCTCAGTGAGAACTTTAAATAAAGGATAGCCTAACTTAAAGCAATGAGGAGGGTATCCACTGCCCACCTAATAAAAGCATATAGTAAAAAGCTCCTACCAAAAGGAACCAAAAAGCGAAAAAAAGTAGAGCGTTAACTCAATTCCAGAAAAAGTTATGGCTATAGTAGTGGCTAGCCGAGGTTTATGTATTATCAATATTGCATTAGCACAGGTTTAGAAAAAAGAGCTAAATCGGATAAAGTATCCTAAATTTACCAATTCTAAGCATTCTTTTGGCAATTACTTTCGTTATATTATCATTTGGTCTCTTTTTTACTGTTTAGGTGTTTGTTCAGAGTTGGAGTTTTCGTGTAGGAGGGTGATTGCCCTGCTCCACCTCAATTTCCTCCTTATCTACTTGTGATGAGCAATGAGTTGCCCCCCTCATGTATCAAATTTGAAGGAAAATTGGCCGACTCAATGTGCACTTTTATCAGAGGATACACGCTTTTTATTTTATAAGGAGCCTACCTCAAGGCCTAGAACTAAAATTTCCTTTAATTTTCTATTGCCCACTATTGTTACATGAAACAATAGAAAAACAGAATCTATTGTATATTTCAAGAAATCCTAGTTCTAGGTTCCTTATAAACTGGTTTGTTATATGAAAAAAGCATGTAGCTGAACTTAAAGCAGTGAGGATGCTGATCCACTGCCCACCTTTACTCTTTTTCCTTTATAAGAAAAAAATTTTATAAGAATATTGAGGCTTGATATAGCCAAAGAACAATGGAAATTTAAGAATAAACAATGGATCTCAGAAATGAGGCTCAGAAAAATATCAAGTATTGTTATAAAAGAAAAAGAGTGTACTAAAACTCTTATGGGCAGGTCTGATTGAAGCTAACATGAAAACCAGTCATTTTAAGTGTGATCACTTTGACACACAGGTGTTTTCATTAAAACTGCAAACAGAAGTCTGCACAATTTCCTCAAACATCAAATCATGAAAGAAAAAAACCAGTCAGTTTGCAGAACAAGGAAGGAGAGACTTAACATCATGTATTATTCAAACAATTTAAGCCTCTGGACACAAGCAGACAACCTCAAGTTTAGCAAAACACATGTCACATTCCTAAAAACTGGTCTATTTGTCACAAGCTTCTACTGCTCTTGTATTCAGCACAAATAAACTGTCCTTGGGTACATTTTGCTATGTAGAACAACACTACGCTTTTTCGTAAGGAACCGGCCTATAAGGAACCAACATGCAGAAGGTCAAAAACTTTCAAGGAACTTTACTACTGAAAGCAAAAGCACTTGGGATCTTTTTAGTTCTGAATACAGATTTTTCTTGCAACCCTGAACTTCTGTTAGTTTGTCAAAGACTTCTGTTAATAATGGCTTGAATGAAAAATACAACAGTCTTTGATCACTTCAGGAGGGTGGCAAGGGTAATCAGAAACATAGAGAAACTTAATTACTACCAGAGCTGTGTCTCTAACACTCATCACAGCGAAGTACGTCATCACAGTCTTTGACTGGTACCAAACTTGAACAAGGCCAGTAAAATGGGAAGAACTGCGAAATATAGCCGGTTAACCGAAGCTTTGCATCTGAGACTCATTTGTGTTACGTCAGAAAGAGAACGAAAACATAAGCTAACATATATATACTACTACTCTAATGAATGTCAGAGGCAAGCTCTAGAAGTTATCATATTTTGCTATGTTTAAGATTTTCCTCACCATCATCAATAAAAATTAAGAAAATTTCTATGAAAACAAGGAAACTTTAAGAGGCCTAAACGCAGTAGGGAGATGCATCAAAAGAGTGGCAGCACTAACAATCCGAGCCCTCCTATCAGCTTTCAAATAGAAGGCATAAACATGTCACAAAAAGTAAGTTTCGTTTTGTCTAAAAATCATTCATTATATTAACGAATCTATAGTTTAAAATCATTTTATAGTCACTAACAAAACCTCTGTCGCCGATATATAAAACGAGTTTCTCAAAATCGAAAACGAGTAATATTTTACACCTACTAGGTAGGCCTACACAGTTATTTTGAAAAACAACCCTTATCCATTACGATCTACCATCAATCATCGACCTAATGAATAACAAAATCGTTTTTTAAATCAATGATTAAATGTGGTTTCATCTAAAGATGAATTAATGAAGCATATTAAATTAATAAATACCTGAAAAGGCCCAAGAAACAGGCCTGTCCGCTCCTCCAGAAGAATTATTCGGGCCACTGTTGGAAAACATTTTCATCCGTCGTTAAATTAGCTTAAATCAGTTGAAAATTTCCTCGCATTTGCTTCAGCTAGATATAACAGTAGATGAGTTTCAATTGAACAACAAACACATTCTGTTAGCCAGTATTCCTCCCACCAACTGGCCTTGCGGCATCTACAAAACAACGGCTTTACGGCGTGGTCAATAATCATCAAGAATTTAGGCCCATGCCGACGAATTTCCGCAGACCAAAATCACCGAAACAAAGCTGGAGTTCTTCACTGAATATGGCCGCAAATGAGTTGAAACTGTATTGAGCAACAAACTAAGCGTCCTTCGTTATTTCACATCATCAGTGATCTTCCCTTGTCCTGGTTATGTTGTTTAGTGTTGATTTTGGCCGCAGGAGGACTCGATGGTCGGCCATTAGGAAATTATGATCATGATGCTTACTATGGAAGGAATGTTTATCGCGTTTTTGGGACTTGACAGAAAACAATAACAAAGGTGGTTAAAGTCATGTGACTTTTGCAGTTTCTCACGTGACTCTACTCGTTTCTCACGTGACCAAAGCGATTACGAGACCATAAATCGTGAGAGAGGTTATCTTCTTTCTTTTAGCGTTCAGCGTTCATCCTCCGCCATTACGACAGAAGTGGCTCTGAACTAGCCAAACTTTGAACGATAAACTCGAGGAATTTGACTTGAAACTAACGTTAAAAGTTGCAGAAAACTCCGCAGTGATGGGTCAGAAGTTTGGAGAACTCGGTGTGAAATCCAAGAACATTGTTTCGTACTCGTTATCGCCGTTCGAGCAAAAGGCCTTCGCTGGTTTTTTTTCAAAAGGGCTGTCAAATTTATACCGAAGATTTCGCTCCCAAGTGTTTTACGTAGCACCACCGATGGGGGTTTTACTTGCTGTCTACACGTGGGGTACTTACGAGCACGAAAGGCTGATGCACAAGAACCCCAAAGATTACGAAAATGATGTTTGAGAAACGAAAACTTTGAGAATGTAAATGTAAAGGCCTAAATGAACTTCTGGTGGTTATGTAATTCTATTGGCTATTCTATTTTGTTATAAGGTTACAATTATCAAGATGTTGGACTCAAAATTGTTTGCAGTTTATTTTGAAGGACTTTCTTTTAATTTTGTGCTGTGAATGTAGAATGGAAAATGATTTCTATAAGTTTAATTTGTTGTCATTTATGGTGTTAGATGCTGGGTCGCAATAAATAAAGTGAAAACCTTTACAAGCAATAGAAAAAGCATTTAGTTTAGTCAATTGGCTGAGATTCAGTTCTAAGAAACTTGGGCTTGCCCGATGGCCAGGGTGCATTCCATGTAGTCTACGCCTGAGATCTCTGGCGTGGACTTTGAATAAAACAATAGGTCAGGTGTTATTTCTATTGCTCTTTGGTGTATTGGCGTAATGTCTCCGGCGTGGACTTAACATGGAATGCACCCTGGCCCGATGGTAGCGTATCTAATACTCAAAAGGCTTTTCAACTTGAACATTCATTTATTCCTCTAATTCTTCTCCACATATAAGAAACTACGAAACCCGGTTTTGCAACATTTGGACTCTTAGTGATGGTTTAGTACTGTGAGCATAATTCATTTATTATATAGGGTACCACTTGTCACAATGTTCTAACTCAGCCTAGTAGATTAGGGCAACAAATTCACAGTTGGTACACCGTCAGTATTCTAGCATTTTTGAAGAAAGTGTATGTTAACTTTTGACTTTCATTCATCCTTATATCATATTAAAAATCATTTTCATTGTGAATCATGGCAATGAACTGTAATTTTAAATTTTCCAATTTCAAACGTTCAAAATTACCTCATTCGTATGAAAATCAACAAACCTTTTTACAAGGACACATGTAGGTATTGAGTTTTCTTGAATAAATAGCAGAGCTTCAAGTATATCAGAACAACGATTGCCACAGATGTGAAGGGACATGGTTGGCCGGCTCTAGAATTCCAGATGAAAAGGCTAAAGGAATCACACGGTGTTGTAATATAGAAAGGAAGGACCAGCGTCCATTGCTTTAATACTAAAGCAACCTTTTCATCAAGTGTCTGGTCTGTGGGTAAACAAACACCTGACAAAGATAGAAAGGGTCAGTAACTGTATCTTGGTAGGGTGTTGGCTTATGAGCAAAGCATGAAGGGCTTTTTACATGGAAGAAATATTCTGAACAGAGCTAGCCCTCCTAATATAAATAGGACCATAGTTAAACCAGGACTATAGGACTATAGATATCTTAAGATACCAGGGCTAGAATATAAAGCAAAAAGCAAGCTTTCATGCTGTAACTACTAGTTCCATGCTTCGTGCAATCTCCAAACAGCAATCTTAAGTGAGTGAGTTTATATTGAACGTGCAAGCATGACTAAAGTAAGTGAGTTTCAGCGAGATTGCTGTCTGAAGATTGCACGAAGCATGGAATTAATATTTACAGCATAAAAGCTTGCTTTTTACTTAATATTCTAAAAAACGTTCTGCTTTAATAGCATTCAGCATTCTTGCCGTCAGCAGAATGAATGTCTAATGATGATACTAGGACTATAACTTTTTGGTCCATCAAAAGTTAAAACTTTTAGTCTATCAAACATCAACCATCAGGACTATACCAAGACTATAAGACTATAGTTATCCCTATAGTATTCCATTGTTTATAACAGTATCATAGTGCTCGATATACAAAGGTACAGAGCAATATAAACCAGAAACAAGAAGGGAGACTGGCTCTCTGTAACTCGAAGTTTCATGCTCTCCAAATCATCAGATAGACTATTATGGACTAGTATAATATTCTGAATCAGTACAGTCTGTCTGATGATTGGGAGAGCCTGAAACTTTTGAGTAAAAGAGAGCCAGCTTCCTTTCTTGTTTCTCATCTAAGACTACAGGTTTCTATATAATACCAGGATGTCAGAACTATAGTTAAACTTTTTGATCGGTAAAACATTAACCATGGTGCAGACAATGGAGAACAAAAGGAGGAAATTTAATTTATTAACTCTGAATTATCCTGAATTTATACAATATACTCGAAACTTTGATTTTAAGTTTAACATTATTATACATAATAATGAAATAATTAATAAGAGTGAGCATTTCTGCCTATTACAACTATTATTAAAATCGGTTAAATAACTTCAAGAAACACTACATAAAATTATTCAAATAGACCAGGGTCCAGAGAGTGTGCAGTTGTCCATTTATCTATAAATAAATATTGGGAGGGAGGTTGGCAGTGGCAGTTATGGCCCCAGGCACTGCGCTTCAAGTAAGCAGAAAGGGCCAAAGAGAAGTAAGAAAAATGCAAAATACCTTATCTCGAAAATTAAATTCGGTTAGATCAAGGGCATTGGCCCCGGGGCCCTCTAAACTGCCAGTGAAGGTTGTAGGGCTTTTAGGCAGCAGGAAGATGGGGGCTTGCAAGAGACAAGACGGTTGTGGGTCCAGACCACAGATCTCAAAAAAAGACTGGATCGAGTACTTGTCGTTCTGAAAAAAGTCATTAGCAGCCATATTGGGAGGTCCAATTCAATACATGGAGATTCCACTTGGGGTGCTTTTTTCTTATATGATTATTGGAATGTTAAGAATGATCAGTACTAGACTTAATAATCGTGTAGCTATTGTTAACAAAACAAGCAAGGCAACATAATTTCTTTGGCAGCCATATTGGGAGGTAGAAAGCAAGCCGAAGCAATGGCCTTCAAACATTTTGCTCCGGAAACAAAAGAATGCTCGACGAAAAGTCTTTCTTTTGTGATCAGTGGTCTAGGCCCTTTCAACATTTAAGTTGTGACCGACAGAACAACCAATTTCACAACTCACTCTGGATGGTTGAGAAACAACAATTAGCTATAATCAGGAAACTGGACACTTTTCTGGACCCTTCAAATAGCGGGGTGTACCCCACATCACTCTTACCTCTAACAAGACCTTTTTCTCCTAATAAGGCTATCTTCTATAACAAAGTAAGCTATCCGTGGGTTGTAAACTCTATCATTCTCAAACAGGGGCTCTGCAGATAGGGCATTAAGGTAATCACTAGTTACCAATATTTTCAGAGAATTAGACCCAATATCACTAGCAAATATATGAAAAGTTTCTCATCCATAAATAATCTAGAGATTTATTACCTATTTCTTAAACCTCTGCATTGCCCCTGGTTTCTTCAACAGGGAAGAGATGAGAGAGAATACTTGGGATATGGCACAAGCCGTCTTGCACATGTTCCTGTTTGTAACATGTTCCTACGTTAGTGGGAAATCACAAAGCAGGCTTGTCAAAATGAAGAGTATTGTATAGTCTTTCGGGTCTTATCTCCTTATCATACAAACTTTCATATACGTATTGCTTTCGACAAGCGGTTTTATTACTACTGCTTAGAGTAAAGCAGCAATGAACACATAAATCGTATCATGAATTGTATCTTTAGTGGTAGGGATTGCCAAGTGGTTAGATCACTTGACCCTGGTTCAGTGGGTTGCAGGTTCAAAACCAACTCCAGACCTGTTTGAAACTGTGAGGGGAGAATTCGCCAGCTCTCTATTATTCCAGGCAAAAGGAATCGCGAGGTGTGGTCACATCGAAAGGAAGGACCACGTTTTTACTGCTCCATCAGTCTACTTATTCAGAAGGCTCTTTTTGCATTACACATAAAACAATACCTTAACGAAGATAGCAATTGTACTTTCCTATCAACTATCAATGCACTGCTTCGTTTAGTTTACCTATTCAGTGGGCCCTTTGTGCTTTGCACATACACCAATACTTTACGAAGGTAGTAAGTGTATTTGCCTTTCAATGATCAATTATGAATACAATGCTACAATCAGACTTAGTGATCCATTTGTGCTTTGCAAATAAACAAACACCTCTCGAAGATAGTAAGGGCATTTGCCTACTTTGCCTATCAACATGAAACATCTGTTTCAAAGATGGACAATCAGATTAGATTCTTAATTAGATTCTTCAGTCACCCCTCGAAGCCGGCAAACGGGGAATCGGTCTGAAGATATTTTAAGGCAAACTACCTCTTTACCTCTCTAATGACCTGACTACCTTTCTGCGTCAGGCAAACTGGTCTTAAATGGTACTAAAAATTCAATACTTTCCATTCTGTCCAAGAGTTAATTCAAATGCATTTTCCGTAAATTTTTCAATACCAAATATTACAAGACAGTCTCCAAACCCAAACCTCGTTCTCAATGGGTGAACACGGCTGTATCCATCAGTCCAGATGCTCCTTCCAAGGGGTCAGGGTAGCCTGCGAAGGAAACACCAATCATCATTATCATCATAATGAACAATTTATAGACCATGAGTTTTTATACGACCAATTTGATTTCCCGTGTTAGGCGAAACTTCACTATACCGGTAATGTGGAGTGAAGTTTTATTTTCCATATAAACGTAAACTGAGATTTTAATTGTTTTCTATAGCAGGGTGAAATATAACTTGCCAGCCCAGGGCCAGCAGGTGAAGTAATTTTTACACGTATGAACAGGCCCAAAGTCAGGTCTTTTAGTGAAAAATATCCGAAATGGGTGCCAAATCGCCCTGCTAAATTAAGTTAGGAGGGCGATGGTCCCTAAAATTTTCAGTTACATTTTTCCGTTCTCCACATAGAGATATTAACCAAATGGGCAGGACCATGACTGCTTTTGATGATTTCCTAATTTCAATCTTTTGAATACAGCATGTTTGTTTACAGTTACCAAAAACTCCAACTAACTTTTTTAAATGCTTGCAACAATCGAAATCCAACCTGGGAAGACCTTTGTTGACGGGCCTATTTATTTTATAGTTCTTGATAGAATTATGAGATTTCAGGAAAAGTAGTGTTATATTATAAAAGCGAGATAAAATAAAATAAAAGCGAGTGGAGAACTGTGATGATTAAATCTTTCATCAGGAACTTTTAGGAGAGGAAACACGATTTTGCGAGGACGATGAAAAGCCCTGGTAACTGATTTTGCAAGGGCGTTGACGAGGGCGATCGCCCTCGTAAAACGAAAAGGCCTGGGTAAATCAATGCCTGACGAATCAAGGCTGCAACTGAGGATAAGCTAGCCAGCTTCAGACTAATTTTACTGGCTCTTGTAAAAAAAAGTGCACTGGAAACTTCACCAGTAACTTCAACTCGATTCAAGCTTTACAATAGACCTCTTGCACCATTACGTCAGTTCTTTAAAAATTAATCTTGAAACAGCCTTAGCCTCGACATGATGTATAGCTAAATCCTAAAGTGTGCATTGCTTTCAAACTCACAAGACAGGAAATTCCATTTGTTGCTCGAAGCAATGCACGCTTTTGGAATAAGCTAAACATCATGTCGAGGCTAAGGTTGTTTCCAGATGAATTTCATAAGAGATGACGTTATTGTGAAAGGGATTTATTCAATAAATTCAAAAGGCGTATTCGAAGCAATGATCTGAAATCTTACCTCTTCTAGACTGTGGCCGTCTGTTGCCTCGTTTTCCATCACTCATGCCTCCCATTGGTGCTCTCTTGTCGGATCCGTCCTCACCAATTTTTTCTTCTTCTCGTCTCTTGAGACAGGCGGCTTTTGGGTTCAGGTTTCTTTCTGCAGGAAACAAAACAGAGGTGAAAGGATGCTGGTAAATACAGAAACAGCACAATTGCTTTAAAGTAAGGCTGCATTTATATGGAGGAAAAAGCCTCGGCTTTCCGAGATTATTTAATGATGAGGTTATTTTCAGCTCATGTTTATATGAGAGGGAAGCAGTCTCACCTAACCGGGGCTATTTCAATATGGCGCTATGTCAAATTAAAACCAGCAAAGTTTTGCTTAAAAAGAGTTCTAAACGCCTCTAATCTATTTCCAATCGATAGTTTAACATTGTATAAGGCCTAAAGTACATGGATATTGTTAGAATATACAATCAAATGGTCTGCACTGGAACTGAGCAACACACCTTACCCCCCTTGGATGTGGTCCTATTTAAGTAATTCCCTACAAAAGGGACTGTATTTTGGAACCTTTGTGTTCAAATTTAGGTCTAGTAGATTGTCGTTCTGTACAAATTCTTATCCTTTCAAAAGCAAACATTAAACTAAGCTGTTTTCTATAATTTTCAAGAACTCCCTAAGGGCACCCTGCGAAAGTATAATCCAAACAGTTTTATCTGATAAACGTTTAATCCAATTTTCATATGAACATAATCAAAGAGCACAGAACACAGATTCCATCAGCAGCAATTCTCATTTAAAATATAGTCCCTGGATGGCTTGTTTGTGAAAAGCATAACTGTAGATTAATCTAATACATAGTTGAACTGGGAAGAGATCTCAGTTAATTTATATTTTCACACGCTGCAAATGAAATCATATAAATATAATGGGTTTATTGTGATCAAATTTAGAAGACATAGGAACTTCATATTCTGACATACATAAATCACGGTCCATAATTTCTATTCAGGGCTTTATGCCTGGCATATTTATATCTGGACTAACAAGGTGGAAAAATGTTTTTGACCAATCAGGGAAATTTTTTGACTGAGAATTCATCCAAATTGAATGCATCGAAATTGAATTTTTTTCAGATCACTGTAAAGACAATATATTTCCAAGATTCAACAGTTCAACAGCCGCGAAAATGGCGGAACAGCGCGAAATATAAGAATGGTACCAAATAGTTTACGTGTTTACGGCAGAAAAACAGAACCCTGAGCGCTATTTTTGCCACAGCTTTCGCGCCGTTCCACCATTATCGCGGCTCTTGAGCTGTTGAATCTTCAACATCTATTGTCTTTTCAGTGATTTGATTGGATGAATTGTTAGTAAACAAATGCCCTGATTGGCCAAAACATTTTTCCACCTTGTTATCTGGACTAACTTCGGCTCAACTAAGCCCTCACTAAATCCTGACTTTTAGAAGAAGCAGGATTTTGGAAATAAATCGAGGTAATTTGTGAGAATGAAAATGACCCGAGTACAACTCGAACCCACGACATCTCGATTGATTTCCAAATCCTGCTTCTCCTCAAGTTTACTCCTGTAACTCTATCCAGTGGTGGGAGTATGATGGTCCTCCTGGTGTGAGAAAGTCATCGCCCTTCGCAGGTCCAGTGTAGTGTTTAAGAGCCCAGATAAGTTCGTCTCTGCATTTGGTGAGTGGTGGTGCAATTTGTGTGAATGAAATGGCCTGGGTTTCTCGTAGCCCCGGTTGCGCAGTGGTAGCGTTCTAGAGTACAAATCTAGAGGTCGTGGGTTCGAGTCCTACTCGGGTCATTTTCAGTCTCACAAATTATCTCGATTGAATCCTGACCCTTAACCCCCTACTAAACCCTCATAAACCTTACCTACCCTCCCCCTAAACCTTACCGAGCCCTTAATGAACACTAGGTCTAAAAAGTTTTTAAGATTAAATCCTGAACCTTAATTTGGACTTTGAACGATATGAGGAAGGATTTCAAAGAGAAGGCTGGCTTAATAGAGCTTTCACGGCATTCGTGATCATATAGCGAGAAAAGATGGATAATTACAATTAATGTTTCAGATCTAACATGGTTGCTTGAGAATGTAGCCCGAAATTGGTGGCAAGCTTGATCTAAGGCTTATCAAAAAATGAACATATCCTCCCCGCCCGAATCATTTTGATACCTATATCCCATAGCTTGTCTTATGGACACTTAACAACAGAAATATTCTTCAGGGGGTCAGCTGACCACTAACTTGATCAAAAAGAACGTATCACCCCCCGTCCGTATTATCTTGATACCAATATCCTATAGTTAACAACACTAAGCAATGTAATTATTCTCCAGGGGGTAAGCTTACCTCTTACTTGACCTTCTAAACTCTGGATAACAGATACGGCCTGATGAATGACCATGAGCTAAAAGATAACAAGATAAAATTCAAAGTTGCCACTCGTTCAGGTTTGAGTTTCTTTCATCTCTTGCTGTCTTGCTAGTTGGATTTCTGAGCCATTCAAATCAATGCAGGCAAGAATGAAAATACGGGACGGGTTTACGGGACCGATATACAGGACGGAAAATATGGGACGGGTTAACAGGACGGAAAATATTGGACGGATTTACAGGACGGATTTAGAGAACGGAAAATATGGGACGGATTTCAAGACAGATTTACGGGACAGGTTTACAGGACGGAAAATATGGGACGGATAATTAATCGAATGGGACTAAGTGATAGAGAGAGAGATCAGACCAAAATTAATTAGGGGTAAATTGGGACATTGGTTTTAAATCAGAGTGGGAGAAAAATAGTTCTGGGGTATTAAACGAGATTAAGAGGATGGAGCAGAGAGAACTAAAGGTATTGGAAAAGAGGAGAGTAAATTAAGGGGCAGACAAATTAATAAGGGGTAAATTGGGATATTGATTTTAATTCAGAGTGGGGTAAGAGTTGTGTTGTGGTATTAAACAAATTAATAGGATGGGCAGAGGGAAACAAAGGATAGGGGAAAAGGGGAGAGTAAAGTAAGGGGCAGAAGAATAAAAAAGGGTTAAATGAGTCAAAAATCCAACTGAATAGGTCTCCAAAAAGATGATCGTGTAAAACTGGGGCAAATGTTAAGTAGCATTATTTCCATCCTCCAGAGACGTAAGAACAAGAGGAGCGCTGAGTGCACATGTCCTTCCCTTATGGTTTAAGCATGTACCCCTTGTCCTCTTATATGCTGATATGATAGAGAGCTACCATATCAAAAAGTCAAAGGAACATGGAGTCGTTTTCCAAATATCACAAGGCAACATAGAATTAGAATTTTATGATCAGGACCCAAAAGGAAAAGCAACTCAATTCCTAACATACCCCATTTATAATACAACCCATTTGAAACATACCCCTTCCATGACATACCCCACTCGTAACATGCCCCACTTATAACAACCCCCCCCATAACATAGCCGATGCCAACACGATCACCCTTTGGGAATATCCCCAAGAACAAACATACCTTTGGACATACCTTTGTTTGAGGCTTTTCGGTTTTCAGATGGAGGCTGCACATTCGGCCCAGTTCTTTGAATGCTTCGTTTATATCTCTCACCCGCAGCCTTTGAAAATGAAAGAGAGGTTGATTCAAAAGGGTGAAAAACAAAATGCCCAGTTTTTAAATCTCTCACCCGCAGCCTTTGAAAGTGAAAAAGAGGTCGATTCAAAAGGGTGAAAAACAAAATGCCCAGTTTTTAAATCTCTCACCCGCAGCCTTTGAAAGTGTAAAAGAGGTCGATTCAAAAGGGTGAAAAACAAAATGCCCAGTTTTTAAATCTCTCACCCGCAGCCTTTGAAAGTGAAAAAGAGGTCGATTCAAAAGGGTGAAAAACAAAATGCCCAGTTTTTAAATCTCTCACCCGCAGCCTTTGAAAGTGTAAAAGAGGTCGATTCAAAAGGGTGGAAAAACAAAATGCGATTATGTAAGGCCAGAAACAGGGAAGAAATGAAGTATAATCATGATGAACTGAAAAAGAGCACTAATCTAGTACCAATCTAAAAGTGGTGGGATTCAAGAAAAAAAAATAGCACCAACACTCACCCAAAGCAGATACAAACCTACTTGTGCTATCTAACAATTACACAGGACCTGGTGACGGTGCAGTTGATTAACTATAATACTATAATACTAATCTAGGGGTCGTGGATTCAAGTCCTACTCCGATAATTTTCATTAGCTATCACAAATTATCTCGATCTAATGTTAAAGCACCATACCCTATCAGCTCAATTATTTGAATAATACATAACATGTAAGTCGTTTGACAAATACTTAAACACGAAACTCAGAGTAACAGAAGGACATGTCTGTTGTTTAATGTGTTCATTCTGCCTTATATGCTCTATTTGTGTATCGAGCACATTAGCAATTTCTAATAGGCAATTTCTAATTGAGCTGGACAACATGTAAAACAACTATAAAAAATTAAGAATTATAAAAGGGTGCTCTCTCTATGGAGTCCTACTACTTTGATTGAGTCTTCTGTTGATTAGCACATTCAGTCCCCCATAGCCAGCAGCATCACCACGATAAAACAACACCCCCTTGCGTAAAGGGGCAAAAGAAAAATGAAAAATAATTCAGTCTCCCATATCAACATTAACAGCCTGATAAAATGGCAGAATATTGAGTAAAGGGCAAAATAAGAATACAAATAATTTAGTACCTTTCTCTAGCATTGTTAGCGAATCTTCTTTCCTGCTCTCTGACGACCTTTTTACCCTCGACTACCGTCCCATCATCAGAAGAACCCAACCGGTCACCGATGGAGCCGTCATCATCAAAATCATCTACAAGTGGTTGTTGTTGCGGTGGTGGTTGTTGCTGTGGAGGAGGTTTTTTGTCGACCAATGGGTTGTCGACTTTGGCAGCTCTTTTGCGTGATTTACCTTCACCTTTGCTTTTTGACGGTCGAGAGTCGCCTATTGAAGAAGCGAATTTAAGTGAATAAAATTGATTAGAGCCAAAAGTCTAACCCTTATCCTAACCCTAATCCTAACTCTAGCCTTGACTAGACCCTGAACCTGGCACCAGCCAAAACCATAGCTCTTATCCTAACCCTGACTTTAACCCTAACTTTAACCCTAACTCTAACCCTCAGTCCTATCTTGACTCTAACCCTAACTGTGACCCTAAACCTAACTCTAATCCTAACCCTAACTAAACCCTAGCACAGGCCCTGAAGCCTAGCTCTAATACTAACTCTTACCCTAACCAACTCCAACCCCGACTCTAACCCTAGCCCTGACCCTAAACCCAATGCTAACCCAAACTCTAACCCAAACTCTAATCCTAACTCTAACCCTAAATATAACTCTAACCCTAACACTTACCTAGCTTTAACATTTATTTCATATATTAGAATAGAAACAAGAAAGGAGACTGGCTCTCTGTTACTTAAAGTTTCATGCTTACGCAATCGTAAGCATGAAACTTTAAGTAACAGAGAGCCAGTCTCCTTTCTTGTTTCTATTCTATATTGCTCTGTACGTTCGTACATCGAGCACTATGATGTGGAATTGATAACGCATTCGCTATAGAGATATTTCATATATTATATATTACAGTAGTAAGCGATGACGAAGTAAATTGTTATCAAGTAGATACAGGGAGAACCAGAAAAAATTGAAAACCTGTTTGCAGAGAGGTAAATTTGAAATGACACGTTTTCATAATCAAAGGATTTAATATTATTTGCACCAACCTGGTTCATTGGGTCCACCAGAGTCATGCGTTGCCATGGCACTATTTGATAAGATGTTACTCGTAGCCTCGATATCGTTTTCACTGGCAACTACTGGTTGGCTCTGTGAATTTGTGGAAAATTGCATTAAAAGGATGAATCAACTTGAAGACCTGAAGAATTCTCAAACCCAGTAGACAGGGTTTTTTCTTCTAACAATCTGGGAAAGAGGGTAACCTAGGGTTTTTATATGAAACAACCACTTAAAAGCGAGTGATAGATATCACTAGGTACACTAACGTTTTATGATAGTGGTAATCACCAGACTAGAATAACTTTTAATCAGCTATTCCTTAACTTGCTGACCTGGAGATTAAATAAACTTGAAATCCTAAAGAATTTTCAAACCCAGAGTTGGCTTGAAATGGGCTTATCAGACAGGAGTGGAATGACTTGTATAATGTAGAAATAACCCCTTATCATGGGTTCTCCAGCGAAACAAACAATGAATACTAAGAGATTCCTAATGGGGAAACGTGTTTTTTCTAACAATATAATATGGAATCCAATGTTTGGTAGTAGACAGACTCTAAAATTCCTAATTGGCTTGTTGACCTTGCTCTACCGATGGATGCAAGTTCTTGGTTGTGAAACAAGTCTTGACCAAGGAGATTTGTGTTTTAATGTTTTCACAGCTTTAGGGTAACAAGATGCCGGAAACATAATGAAACGAACACATAAGCTTAAGCTTTTCGTCTGACACTCAACAGAGTAAAACGTCAGAAAGAGAACGAAACAGAAACCTAACTGATTTATATACCCTGACGTGGATCGAAATAGGCAAATCAGAAAAGAGGTAACAAGTTGGTTCTTCTAGATGTAGATGATGTAGGTAAGTGTTTTAGTGAATTGTTGAGGGCACATGTTGCTTGATCCTTAATCAATATGAAACGGCCTAAAGTGGAAATTCTGCAATTTTCTTAACAGCCTATATTGGTCACACATATGCCGGGCATGTAACGTGAAGTAAATTGATATCAAATAAGTAAGTACCTGTAATGCTTCTGTCATCCCTTGAGGGTAAGCAGCAGCAGGGTAACCAAGAGGGGGCATACCCCGCATACTGGGGTTTTCAGCATGACTTTTCAACACCCAAATCGCATCATCAAGTCGTTCTTCCATTCTGCTCTGTAATTTTAAAAATATTCAGGTAACAAAAGGCTTTTTTGATAAGTACACCTCTCAAATAAGTACCTCTCTTTAATAAGAACTTCTCTCTAATAAGTACCCTTTTCTAATAAGTACCCCTGAGTACCTCTCTCTAATAAGTCCCCTTCTGTTATAAGTACCCTTTTAAATAAGCGCCTCTTTTCTATATGTAAACTTCTCTAATAAGTACCCTTCTTTAATGAGCACCCTTCTCAAATACGTACCTCTCTCTTATATTAACCTTCTCTAATGGGTACCCTTTCCAATAAGCCCCCCTTTCCTATAAGTACCCTTCTTTAATAAGTACCCTTCTCTAATAAGTTGTAACATTCTCTAAAGAATACCTTTTTCAAATAAACGCCCCTTTCTCGGCAATAACTTTTGAATCAGCGTCTCTATCAAGTAAAAACCCCCTGGTTTTATTGAATTACTTAAGTACTTACCAGTGTGTGTAGGTTATCGAACGGGGGTGATTGAGTTTGAACGGCTGGTACCCATGCATTGCCACTAGGTTGGGCTGTTGATACTGGGCCTGAAATAAAGTTATAAAATTTAAATAAAAATTGATATTTGGTGATGGTTTTTTAAAAATTCAGTCCTAAAAGATTATTAAGTAGTCCAAAACTTTGCTGGATTGCAAAAAAAATAGTTTTCTTCCCCCTTGGCTTATCAGCATTAAAACTCACACCATGAATTAAGATGATTGGCTGAAATTTTCCGAATAAAAATCATCCAGAGGTATAACAAAGTTCTCTGTGGTCCGGATTCACAAACTTTGTTTAAGGACAAGCCCCTTAGCCCCCTAATAATCGTCATTTACAATGAGTTAGCTTCCTAAAATTCCGGTTCTACATTGGTACTAGGAATAGAAAGTAGTTTCAATTTGTGAAAAGTATTTGCTCCACAACAAGGTTACCATCCCTCACTTTTCAGCAAATGCTCAGTATGTTACACCTACAGCTGAACACAAAATATGTCCCAAAGTTATTTTTTGTACAAAAATTTGCTGGATAGTAAAAACATAAATTTCTTCTCAATTGGCTCATTTCTGACACAATATTCGACATGATAGTCACTAATTATCATGATAAACCATAAACTGGTGGATTGGCCTACATTTTCCAAACAATACAAACAATTTTCCATCAGTAAATTATGAGTAAACTTGCTGCTAAAATAACAACTGTGGAGAAAAAAGGGGTGATTACCTGTAAGGGCTCTGTCGCTGATAAGAGGTGGGGGTGAAGCCACGGGAGTCGATGGGGTAGATGAATAACTCTGATTCGAATGCGTGTCTGTTGAGTACATCTGCAAAAAAATATCACGAATTACATTGAAGGCGAAATGCATATTAAAAATTACATTTTTGACAAAACAATAAGAACGAAGTTGATATCTATTGGTTCTATTTGGGCACTGAAATTTCCATCACATTTTTTGCTCATTTCTGATATTGTTTCAAAAATCCAGTTTTCTTTGGATCTTTTGTTAAGCACACCTCCGAGGGGACCAATATAGAAGTAAGGTCCCTAGGAACCTATTAATGCTATCCCTGCCACTGAATTGTTTTAATCTTCTATGTTACATTTGAAAGCTTTAAATATAAATCAATGTATTGTGTATTTTTTACCATTTCTATTTCATATTTTCAACAGTGTAATTAGTTTTTAGTGGCAAATATAATATGTCAAATGTGCCGTCCGGGGGGGGGGGGCACATTGGGTCTCTTGATCCAAAAACTCGTATTTTAATCATCGGTCTTGCGATTTCTTGAGCTTTCTTTGTCTTGGGCCACAATTTACCATTTTACTTTTTGCTCATTGCTCATTGCAATTTGAGCACTCTCTGGTTCTTGAACACAAAAAGTGTGTAAACATACATCGTATGCCCAAGTTTACAAGTTGCAGCAAAGCCAGTGTGTTGATAACTAGGAAGGCATATTGGGTCTCTTGATCACAGACTCAAAGTGGCAAATATATACATAGATACTGTATTTTCAGCTTAACACTCAACACTGTTCAAACAGTTACATTTCTTCCTGTGTGGACAGACCATGTAAAGAAAAAACTGTGGGATCTGGGAACCAGTGTCCTGGTTAGGAAAACTAGTTTCCAGGCCCCAGGGTTTGAGTAGTTGCATGAGGGAAGTAAAGATGGCGGGGACTAGCAAAGCAGCTTAGTTAATCATATTGTGATTGTACCATCTTACAAAAACAAAGGAGATTGAAAAAGTACTTACTGATGCCAATGCTTTACCAAGAGCATCAGCGGTCTGTGAAGTGCCAGCATTTCCTAATCTTGAAGTGGGAGCTACAAAAACAAATAACATAACAAGTAAAGACACAGTGGCAGAAAAAAGTCATTTAAAGCAGGAAAAGGTTTAGAGGGTGCTGTTGGGGACAGTCCTCCTTTCACAGATGAAAACAACCCCCAGCGCCCACTTTCAGAATGTTTGGCCCCTATTTGAACATCTGATTCATGATATTACTGTTAAAAAGATAGCATTTATAAGCGTCCCATAAACCTGTCCTATTCAGATTGATTCTGGCTCCACCCCTGATAAGAAGGAGCAGTATTTGGAAAATCTATTCAGATCATTAGTGTCAAAGTACATAGGCAAGCAGGAATCCAAACTAATGACTGCTGACATTGTGCATTAAAACAATAATTAAAACTCTTATACATACTCATTTACATACTCATTCAACAATAATTAAAATTCTTACACACAGTTATTATAAGCAACCGCTTTATAAGCAAGGCAGTACGAGACAAGATATAAACTTAAGCAACTCTAGTACTGGATAGAGGAATGCTAAGCAATTTGAAAATTCTAGTTCTGGTCAAATTGGCAATGAAAACTGTGCTGTGGGTGTAGAGAAGCGGGTTACAGTGGATATCAGTACCCAAGCACACTTTTGTATGCAAGATACCACCGACATTTGTTGTACAAAAACGTGAAATAATATCCCAAGAAACAACTCTTCAAGTATAAAAAGCTAAGCAATTGTTATGCAATTTTGAGTACTCAAATTTGCCCTCTAGCTAAGTAAGTTTTAGTACTGGGCTCGAGCAGATATTGCTTATAAAAAATGCGTGCATTCACTGAGGTATTAGGCAAGTTTTGAATCTTAGGCTGAGCGTAACCCCCGGTAAGGGGAATGAGATCAAAAAAACATCATTGAACGTACCTCCGTTGACAGGGGGTGACATTGATGTGTACATGTATGGTGACGATGGTTGAACTTGTGTTGATGACTGAAAGAAAATCGTGTTACTTATCAATTCAATTCAATTTCATATGAATTCAAACTTCTAATTATAGAATAAGTAATAAAAGATTAAAATTAATTAATTAAGTTTAGGACACTTGGAAAAAACTCATCAACTTATAACTCTCGACGAGGCCACAATTTATTCTATGGTCCATATCTCATAAGTGGTATAAGATATTGGAAAAGTACGACGGCCGTTCAATACAAACATAGGGTTAAATAGCCTAATCCGATGGAGCCGCATTTTCCGCGTCTGTGCCACTTTTGTCTCAAATGATTGATGCCAAAATTTGTGACAAAATGTTACTCTTAGGCCAATAATTTTTGAACTACAAGGGGTACCTTGGAAATTCTTTTTGGTACATATTCACCATTATCTTGGCTACCTGTTTTTAAATTTGGTGTCTCTACCTATTACATTTAAGATGGCAAGGTCGACTGTATCTTTGTTTACATTAAAATTCTGACTTAGGGCCATATTTTCAGTGTTTTGACTGCTTTGTTCCCCTGTGGTTGAATTGGTGCGTTAGTGGTGGAACTGGCAAAATTTCGATTTCCATTATAGGGCCAAATCTTGAAGATCTTATATAATGATTTATTTATAGGTGCGTGAAAAGAAAAACGCGTGATATACTTGTGATTTCTATCTTTTATTATGAAGTGAAAGAAAATCAGATCACAGCCGATATAACACCCTTCATGAAATCTGTCCACTTTTAATGGAATCTGTTCTTTTTTCATGAAATCTGTCCACTTTTAATGGAATCTGTTCACTTTTCATGGAATCTGTTCACTTTTCATGAAAGCTGTTCTTTTTCCAAGTAAAAGCAAACACAGTGAGCATCTCATTGAACATTGCTCAACTTTCATTCATAAAGTGTTGTGGGGTCAAGAGTGCTTGGTGAAAACAGGCTTTCAAACATTACAAATAAAAGTACAATTTTAAAAGTCCTATGGACAGGGAAAGGGAGGAAAATAGGAAACATAGTAACTTCTTAAGATTTGCATCTGACACTCATCAGAGTAATACGTTAGAACAGTCTTTGATCAGTACAGAACTTGAGGATGTTGAGGAAAATAGGGAACATAGTGAAACATGATAACTACTAAAGCTCTGCGTCTAACACTCATCAGAGTAGTACATCAAAAAGAGAAAGAAAATGAAACCTAACGAATTATTATATGTTCTATATACTTTCCGACGTATTATTCTGTTGAGTGTCAGACAAAAAGCTTAATATCCATGTTTTTGCTATGCTTCCGATTTTTCGGGCTATATTCAAGTTTCAAAATATGAAAATCAAATAATGATAATAACAAGGGTGATTTTCACAGTTTTGCTACATAGCTATTTAGTAACAAAATATATGTATGTAACCAAAAAGTTAGATAAACAAAACAATTACCATTTCAGCTTGAATGCCGGCATAACCCCCTGGAACGGAGGGTCCCGTTTGACTTCTGTTACTTGTAATGTGATGCCCCCAGGGGTCCGGAGATCCATGATCTGTAAAAGAACACACAATCATTTATTGCTTATCTGATGATTGCGTAAGCATGAAACTTTAGAGCCAGTCTCAATTCTTGTTTCTTATACATATCGCTTAGCACCTTCCTACATCGAGCACTTTGATGCAGGTATACACAACGCAATGCTACAGGGATAGGTTAACTCTTATACTAAGAAACAAGAAAGTAGACTGACTCTCAATTAATAGCTACGAGTTAGAAGTAGCAGTTTTCTTAGGTTTCCTTTTCTTGTTTCTCATCTATATCGCTCTGTACATTTGTACTTCGAGCACTATGGTGCAGTGTTGGGCAATGCTATATAGATGATAATATTAATCTACACTCTTTTTTTTTATAAGAATATCTAATTTTTTCTGAGCCTCAATATTCTTAATTTTTTGCTATTTTGAGCCTCGGAATATTCTTAAATTATTCTTACGGCAGAGAACACGGATATAGCAATAAATTGTTATTATTATCATAAATGCCAAAAAAGCACACCAACAGTATTACAAATATGGTGGATAGCAGAACAATATCCTTATTGCCTGTAAAACAGAGCTCATCGACACTTGCATCAAAATTTAGGTGAGTGTATGTATTTAAACCATTCCCGGTAAAAAGCACACCAATTCAGAAGTAAAGGAACACTCGCTAAAAATTTTTTCCATGGGATCTGAGCCTCGCAATATTCTTAAAATATTCTTAAATTTCACCGATTTTGAGGCTCATTATTCTTATAAAATTTATTCTTATAAAAAAAAAGAGTGTAATTTATCTTTGTATACCCGGTTTATCATCTATCATAGTTTATCTGATGATTGCAAAGGCATGGAATTTTAAGTTACAAAGAGCCAATCTGATTTCCTGTTTCTAATCTATATCTCTCTGTATCTTTGTACTTCGAGCACTATGATGCAGTGTTGGACAACGCAATGCTATAGAGATAATGATAATGATCTACTTTTTCTTTTTCTGGGCGAGCAGAATTTGCAACTTAAGCGAGCAGTATCTACGAAAAAAGAGCATCAGCCCTAACGCCAGGTTTTTTCTACACTCAGGAAAAAACACTGAAGTCTAAAAAGCACTGCACAACACCAGCACTGTACCAAAGATGAGCACCCCTCTGTATAAAAACTAGGTTTCTCATTATGAGTTTCTAATGATAAAATACGTGACTAGAATTAGCTAGCATCAAGAACTGGAAGATAATACACGAAAGGCGGTTTCGTGATGAATATTGGTGTCCACTCCAATAAAAAAACAAGAATTGGGAAAGTTAGGTATATTATTATGTTTTATGTTAAAGGTAGGTAATTTCTATTTTCTTAAATACGTATCATATACATAAGCATATAATGTATAAAGGAACAAAGAAGAAAGACGATTCGGATAATATAATATTCTCAGCATATAATGTATGTTTATATATTTGATACGTATCTAAGTGTACGTATTAACAAAGTTTTAGAGGACATATGAACAATTTCAGTAGGAAAGTGTTGAAACTAGTAAATTAGTATGAATTCGTGTTTGCTCTACTTTTTTAAAGCAGACTATAGAGAGTTCTATTGATATGTTTTTGATAGGTACAAATCTAAGTCCTATTTTTCAAATTCCTTACCACTGAAGTCCTTTGAAAATGCCCTGACACTTATTAATTATCACTGCGAGCCCCCATCAATAATTTCATTAACTAAGTTACTATATTCCTAGTTATCATGTCTATGCATTACTTTTCCACATTAGAACAATTTTATAAGAACACGAGCTTCAAATTCTGCCAAATGCTAAGAACAATCTGAAGCTGGCCATCTTTGCTCAATTTAAGAGTTACAGTTTAACTGCGAACCACCATCAATAATTTCATTAACTAGGTTACTACATTCATATTAGTTATCATGTCTATACACTCTTCTTCATATAAGAACAATTTTATAAGAACACGAGCCTCAAGTTCTGCCGAATGCTAAGAACAAGCTTAAGCTGGCCATTTTTGCTCAATTTAAGAGTTACAGTTTAACTGCGAACCACCATCAATAATTTCATTAACTAGGTTACTACATTCATATTAGTTATCATGTCTATACACTCTTTTTCATATAAGAACAATTTTATAAGAACACGAGCCTCAAGTTCTGCCAATTGCTAAGAACAAGCTTAAGCTGGCCATTTTTGCTCAATTTAAGAGTTACAGTTTAAATGCGAGCCACCATCAATAATTTCATTAACTAGGTTACTATTTTCATAGTTATCATGCCTATACACTCTTTTTCATATAAGAACAATTTTATAAGAACACGAGCTTCAAATTCTGCCAAATGCTAAGAACAAGCTAAGAACAAGCTGAAGCTGGCTATTTGTACTAAATTCAAGAATTATTAGAAATAGCAACAAGACTGAGAAATAATATAAAACAAGCAAATTGTTAACACAGTGGTATGTCAGATTGGCCAGGAAAGTAGCAATTTGCGACAATAAACACAACTGATAGCAAAAAGGCTTTCGAATCATAATGAAATTAAGAACAATCTAAGAACATTTCAAGCTGAACAAAGGAGGAATATTTAAGAAAAGCTAATTTTAAACTAATGTTGCTGGTTCTTGTAAGTTAAAAAAAATTTATTATATTCATAGCTATCATATCTACATTCATGGATTTTATGCATGGAACAAGTATTACCTAGCTAATCAGTAAAACCTTCCAAGAAGGTTCAAAACATGAGCTACGCTCTTTTTCTTTCTACAAGAACCAGTAAAATTGACTTGAAGCTGGCTGTTCTTGAATATTCCTCTATTTTCATTTTCAGCCTGAAATGTTCTTAAATTGTTCTAGCATTGATAATGCTCTCAAAGCCCGTTTTTGCTATCAGCTGTGTTAATTGTTGCAAATTGCTTCTTTCGCTTGTCTATCTGACATGCCAGTAGGCTGCCAATTTGCTCGTCTATCTTTTATCTTTCAGTCTTTTAGTTGTTTCGAATAATATATTGAGAAAAAATAGCCAGCCTCGGCTTGTCCTTAGATTGTTCCTAACATTTGGTAGAATTTGAGTCTCTTGTTCTTATAAAATTGCTCTTATAGGAAAAAAGAGTGTAATGCTCTCAAATTCCGTTTTTGCTATCAGCTGTGTTAATTGTTGCAAATTACTTCTTTCCTGGTCCATCTGACATTGCACTAAGCTGCCAATTTGCTTGATCCAAATTCATGTCTCAGTCTTATGGTCATTTCTAATAATTCGTATATTGGGCAAAAATAGACAGCTTCAACTTGTTCCTAACATTTTGTAGAATTCCAAGCCCATGTTCTTATAAAAGTTTTCTCATGTGAAAAAAGAGTATATAGACATGGTAACTAAGGCAGAATGAACGCGTTAAAAAGTAGACATGTTCTTCTGTAACTCCGAGTTTCGCGCTCACGCACTCATCAGACAGACTATACCAAATTGAGTGCGTGAGCACGAAACTCAGAGTTACAGAAGAACATGTCTACTTTTTAACGCGTTCATTCTGCCTTATACACTCTTTTTTCTTTATAAGAATAAATTTTATAAGAATATTGAGGCTCAAAATTGCCAAAGAACAATGGAAATTTAAGAATAAACAATGGAAAAGTTGAGGCTCAGAAAAATTTTGAATATTCTTATAAAAAAAAAAGAGTGTAACTGCTCTATACTAATGTATATTGAGCACTTTAGCCAGGATAGGCACTCTCTTCTCGTGTTAGACATGGTAACTATGAATATAGTAACCTAGAAAATAAAATGATTGATGTTGACTTGCAGTGAAACTGTAACTCTCAAATTAAGCAAAAATAGCTAGCTTCAGCTTGTCTTTAGCATTTGGCAGAGCTTGAGGCTCGTGTCCTTATAAAATTCTTCTAATATCATAAAGGAACAATGGTATACATCAAAACATTTGAAAACTCACACAGATAGTTATGTTGCAACGAGTTGACTTGATAATTTCCATGTATTTTCGAGGTGTAATCCATGGCAGATATTACGTGATTCCGTGATGAAGTTACGAGATTATGGAGACACAAAAAGCAATATCAAAACCCTCACTTCCTCGAATTATAACACTTTTCAAGCACACTGATTGCCCAGCCCTCGGTCCCTAGCCCTAAGCCCTCGGTCGGGCTATGCTTTTGGGACAGTGTACTAACGCGAATACACTTACTATCTTCGTAAGGTATTGGTTTATGTTCAAAGCACTATGGCCAACTATATAGGTAGACTAATCGAAGCAGTGTATTGATAGTTGATAGGTAAATAGACCTACTATCTTCGTAAGGTAATTGGTTTGTGTCCAAAGCAAAATGGGCCTACTGAATAAGTTGACTGATTGAAGCAGTGCATTGATAGGCAAACACAATTACTATATTTTGAAGGTTTTGGTTTAGGTGCAAAGCATAAAGGGGCCAACGATATAGGTAGACTAATGGAAGCAGTGTATTGATAGGCTAATTATCTTCAGAGGGTATTGGTTTATGTGCAAGGCATAAGGGTTAACTCAATTGGTAAAGTAATCGAGCAGTACATTGATAGTTGATAGGCAAATACACTTACTATCTCCGTAAGGTATTGGTTAATTTTCAAAGCACGAATTGCCAACTTTATAGGTAGACAAATTGAAGCAGTTTATCGATACGCAAATACAATTACTATATCTTGAAGGTATTGGTTTAGGTGCAAAGCATAAAGGGGCCTACTGAATAGGTAGACTAATTGAAGCAGTGCATTGATAGGCAAATACATTCACTATCTTCGTTAGGGTATTGGTTTAGGTGCAAAGCACAAAGGACCTACTGAATAGGTAGACTAATTGAGTGCATTGATAGTTATAGGCAAATATGCTTACTATCTTCGTTAGGTATTAGTTTCTGTGCAAAGCAAAATGGCCAACTGTATAGGTAGACTAATTGAAGCAATGCATTGATAGTTAATAGGTAAATAGACCTACTATCTTCATAAGCTATTGGTTTATGTGCTAAGCACAAAGGGCAACCCTTGGTCTTAATCTCGATGTGACCAAACCTCGTGATTCCTTTTTGCCAGGAGTTACAGAGAGCTGGCAAGTTGTATCATCACACATTATGGGACATGTCTAAAGTTAGTTTCGAACCCGGGACCCTTGGCACGAGGGTCGAGTGATCTAACCTCTACGCCATCCATACCATCAACTGTGTATGTACTGTAACTGTATATGTACTGGGTCCTTTTACAATTGTTTCGAAAATTCCTGTTCTCTCGACGAACTCTCAAGTACTGAAAACCGGTTATTTTTTCTGGTTTCGCAACTGTCAGGGGCGGATCCAGGCTACAGCTACTACACACGCTTTCTTTAAAAAGGAACCTGTTATAATGAACCTACATGTTGAGGGTCAAAAAAAACTTAAGGAACTGCTACTACTAAAGGTCCAATTACTAAGGAACTTATAATTTTCATATCACAATCAATGGTGTAGATATGTAACTTCTTTAATTACTCTTATCAACTTTTATTTTATATAGGCCTGGCCTAAGATTCTTTATGTTGTAGCATGTTTTATTATAAGAGCTTATTGCAAATTGTGGAATTTCTTGCGTCGGTACGAATTCCTATCCACTAAATGAGCATTTGAAATTAGGGAACTCTTAAAAAAGTTCTAGAACTACAACTTCAGCCTGAAAATGGAAGGAAATTTAAGAATAGCCAGCTTCAAATCAAAGTTCCTGGTACTCAGAAAAAAAAAGAATGTAAAAGCTTAATTCATTTTCTCCAGCCCTGGAGATAATTCTTATTTTACAGTTAAAACTGATTCACAAATCGATTAAATGTGTAGACAAGAATGGACACGCAATTCAATTCAATTTGGTCCGTACAGGATAGAGTTGAAACTTCGGCCGCAAAAACCAAAAGACAACTGAAGGATTTAGGCCCATTTTTAGATGAGAATTTCCCTGTGTGTTTTCATACTCTTAATTCTTATTGCACAGTTAAAATTGATTCACAAATCGATTAAATGTGTAGACAAGGGTGAACACGGAATTCAATTCAATTTAGTCCGTACAGGATTGAGTTGAAACTTCGGCCGCCAAAACGAAAAGACAACTGAAGGATTTAGGCCCATCGTTTCGATGAAAATTTCTCTGTGTGTTTTCAGAGTCTTAATTCTTATTTCACAGCTAAAACTGATTCACAAATCTATTAAATGTGAAGACAAGAATAAAATAAACAGGGAATTCAATTCAATTTAGTCCGTACAGGATGGAGTTGAAACTTCGGCCGTTAAAACCCAAAGACAACTGAAGGATTTAGGCCCAACCTTTCGATGAGAATTTCTCTGTGTGTTTTCAGACTCTTAATTCTTATTTCACAGTTAAAACTGATTCACAAATCGATTAAACAGAAAGAAACGAAAATCCCGAACAATGAATACCAAAATGAATCTTCGACATCAAAATACTTGAATTTTGACCCTCTGAATGAACAGGAAATTGGAAATCGGATCAACTACACCGCACTACTTTGCAGCAGTGTGAAAACCGGACCAGGGGACCCGTGGAACTGCAACAGTTACACTCTTTTTAATGTAAGAAGCAGTAGATTTGATTGAAGCTGGCTGTTCTTAAATTTTCTTCCATTTTTAGGCTGCAATATTTCAATAACTGGATATTATCTGTATCCTTTCCTTTGTATGCTAGCTGTACGCTTACACTCTTTTTTTATAAGAACACGAGCCTCAAATTTGGGCAAAACTCAAAAACAAGCTGAGAAGAAACCAAAGCTGACCATTTTAGACTGAGAGATGATTACAAAACAAGCAGATCGATAGCACACAGATATGTCAGATAGTCAAGAGAGTCAAAATTTGCAACAATTAACACAACTGATAGCATATAAGGCTTCCCAATCATTGTAAAAGTAAGAACAATTTAAGAACATTTCAGGCTGAAAATAGAGAAGTATTTGAGAACAGCCAGTTTCAAATCAAATTTACTTGTTCTTATAAAAAAGGGTGTAGTAGCTACTACGATAACCTCAACTTGAGTTCTCAAGTTTTGGGAATATCCAAAGCACACTTGTTATGAATGTTCCATCATGAAACAACTGATTACTGGATTTGATAACCGACCAATTTTAAGTCTAGCCAACGCCTAACCGTTGAATTCTGGTAAACAAAAACGAAGGAATGAAAACTATTTTTTCATTTTGGACATTCATCTAAATTTGTTTTATAACGATAAACCTAATTCTGATTATGATTAGGACTTTAAAAGTAATCAGATTAATCAAATCTAGTGAAGATTTAATTAGGCTGGTAGTCTTAAGAGTGGTGTTGGTTAAGGACAATCGTCATGTTCATGTGAACTTTTTGCAAGTGTGTGGGCCATAAGAGGTACTCAGTTATGGGCTATTCTAGAATTATGTCAACCAAAATTTCTAAAA
Source organism: Pelagia noctiluca (assembly GCA_963924455.1). NCBI lineage: Eukaryota > Metazoa > Cnidaria > Scyphozoa > Semaeostomeae > Pelagiidae > Pelagia > Pelagia noctiluca. The sequence continues at coordinate 2,354,886 of OZ004330.1, read as the reverse complement.
ACACCCATTTTCAAAGTTCTCAATTCAAGATCAAAATCAAATAAACATATCATCAAGGTATTGAATAAATCAAAAACCTAAATTCCAAATTCTTTAACATTATGTTTCGTTGAAATTCTCATATTTTTAAGGGTTCTGTTGGTTAAGGGCAATCGTCATGTTCCTGCGAACTGTTTTCAAGTGTGTGGGCCGTAGGAGGTACTCAATTAAACTTGGAATAGGGAATGCTCAGGCTAGGCTTCTATGGTCGGTGCCAGCTAGAATTGATTTTGAAAAGGACTGGGAACGGACCAAGTAGCCCTCCACAGTACTAATAGTATGCCTCCATCGTACTAATGATGTCCTTCCACTGTACTGATGGTTTCCCTCCACAGTATTGAATATCCTCCACAGTACTAATGGTATCCCTTCACAGTTCTGAATATCCTCCACAGTACTAATGGTATCCCTTCACAGTACTTAATATCCTCCACAGTACTAATGGTATCCTTTCACAGTACTGAATATCCTCCACAGTACTGATGGTATCCCCCACAGTACTGAAAATATCCCTCCACAGTACTAAGAATCCTCCACAGTATTGAACATCCTCAACAGAATTGATGAATCCCTCCACAGTACTGATGATATCACTCCGCCGTACTAAATATCCTGCACTGTACTGATAATATCCCTTCATCAAACTTGGACATAGCTAAGTCCGAAGGGCCCAAGTGTGCTGTACTTAAGTTTTTTTTCTTTACCTCGTTTTTATACAAAACATAGAGCAAAATGGAAAACTAAATAGCTAAATCGTTAACTTTGGCACATCAGCAGACAAAAAGAGGCTATTTTCTTCTTTTATCTTTTGAAATACCTTAGTGTTCTGATCGACTAGAGTCTATAGCCCAGGACCAAAAAGTCCAGGATCAAAGGGTCCAAGGTCATCTAAAAGACCTGAAGGTCAAAGGGTTCAAGGTCTTCTAAAGGATCTAAAGGTCAAAGGGTTCAAGGTAATCTAAAGGATCTAAAGGTCAAAGGGTCCAAGGTCATCTAAAGGATCTAAAGGTCGAAGGGTCCAAGGTCATCTAAAGGATCTAAAGGTCCTACATTCCATGGTCCCTCACTCAAAGGTCCTACACTCCAAAGTCCCTCACTCCAATGTCCTACAGTACAAGGTCTTATAGTCCAAGGTCCCTTACTCCAAGGTCCTATGCACAGGGTCCAGCTTTCACATTATCCCAAGCCTTACTTCCTTGTGAGACGACCAAGGAAACATCAAAGAGACCGACAACATCTCTTGTCAGGTTAAAATTAGCCCTGTTCGACCCACAGTTGTGCTGATTGACACTAAACAGACATTATTCCGCTGTGCAGCCTTAATCCTCCTCCTCAGGGGTTAATTCGCGGCAGTGAGATCTTTCAGGGCTCAAGAGGAGGGGCTGAGGGGCTAGCTATTATCAAACCTGGGTAAAAAGTATCTGAATGTAATGGGATGGAGAAGTTTAGATAAATATAGGTTAGAAAAGTTTACTGATGATGATAATATTGAAATCTTTAATAGGAATGATTTATTTTGAAACTAAGCAGTGAACTTATTGTTATTCAAAATGCGTTCCTAAACAGAGCATTGTATTTTTGGTCTAAATTTAAGTGTCCCTCAGAAACAAGATTGGTGTTTTCAATGCACACTACACTCTTTTTTCTTTATAACAATGAATATCATAAGAATATTGAGGCTCAAAATTGCCAAAGAACAATGGAAATTTAAGAATAAACAATGGAAAAGTTGAGGCTCGGGAAAATTTTAAGTATTCTTATAAAGAAAAAAAGAGTGCATTTTTTCAAAAGAGCCAGTATAAACTTGGTATGGAGCTGGCTAATCTTAAATATTCCCCTATTTTGAGCCTTAAATGTTCTTAAATTGTTCTTACTTTATACTAATTTGGAGGACTGCTTTTGCTATTAGCTGGGTTAATTGATGCAGATTTTGCCTCTCTTGACCATCTGATATATCTGTGTGCTGTCTATTTGCTTGTTTTGTAATTATTTGTCAGTCTCGTGGTTATTTCGTATAATTCATAAATTGAGCAAGAAAGCCAGTTTCAGCTTGTTCTTAGCTTGTTTGTAACATTTGGTAGAATTTGAGGCTTGTGTCCTTATACAATTGTTCTTATAAAAAGAAGAGTGTAGATGGAGATTCCTAATTTCTCCAGAAACAAGAATTAATTTTTCTGCTGTTTCAGTGGTTTAACAGCATTTGTGTTTGGTAATGGATTCCAGATATTCAAGCCTTTCAAAACGATGTGACTTGATTCTTTAATGTTCTGTTTTAATATCAAGAATCCACAGTGAACTTGAAAAATTATCTGTTATTTTTGGCAAAAACTTTTTAACCAAAAACACAGACCACAGGGTCTAAGTTTTTTATGCATGATTTTATTTTGTGCTTCTGCGGAGCTTAATAATGATAATGATAAAATAATATATATCGTTTTTGATGCATTTTAAAATTTTGATTGTAAGTAGGGTGGGGTTGGTGGGTAATCAGTTTTGTCATGTAAATAGTTCCTTTTATTTTGTAAATTAGAAATTTTAGAATAAGTACTCGGCTGTTGTAAATTTTGCCCACACTGAGGAAGGTTGTATAACCGAAAGCTATGATACTTGTACAGTTCTTGTAAATATTTATTTCATCGGTATATATTGAATGTGGGTTTAGTGATGTTAATAATAATATATATATATTTTTTGTTGTTAGTGCTAAGATAGTACAGGGACTCATATAAACTAACATAAAGAAACTTGGAGTTACATCAAGTATGACCGCTGTCATGACAAGTTATTTTTGGCAAAAAGAGCAGCAACATACGTTCTCAAGAAACCAAGTTTTTGTCTGTGTTCTAAAATGATTTGCAAAAGAAGCTAGCTTAACTTCATCTGGGAGTGAATTCCAGATTTTGGACCTTCCAACTTTCTGGATTTGACTAAGAGAATCCTAGCTTCTCCTTTATAGGTTACCACTAATGAAAAACAATAAAGGGCGGAAAGGGCCTTCAATGATATCAGAGGCTTAATCTCAAAAGTAAATTGTTTGGAATTCAAACCACTTCGAAAAGGTATCTTTCCAAGAAAAAGTAGGGGGGCAAGTCTCCATCATCCTGGTTTTTATATTCAAGAAGTTGGTAAGTCTTCTCTGTTTACCTTGCTTTTAAAAGCTAGTGACCCTGAATTGATAAAACAAGATAAGATAATTGATCACTTTTCTTGCATAAAGACCTACTATAGAATATTCTAGAAAAATCTGATAAAAATGCTTACCCATATAATACGAGTCTCCACTTTGAATGCCTCCTTTTGGGGAAGGGTACTGTAAACTAGGATCCCCTCCTTGTGATAACATTTCTTCTGGACTCGGAGAATAAACCTGCAAAATGAAAATTATTATGGTTATGATTCTCAAAATATGTTCAGACCTTTTCACAAAAGGAAATTCCACAAGAGTGGCTTCTCACTCTGGTCATTTGGTTTACAAGCTCTTGTGGTTATTTTACCAGTGTGCTCGCGAGAGCTAAGAGTGATTGCTCTGGTCAGAAGAAAAGGCTTGTATGTTAGACCTGGGTAGACTAACAGGAATTTTAGAAGATAGGATATGACCCAGCATGTGTCTCACTTTTCAGCTAAAACTTATGCAAGCCCCTTTTGGTACATAAGAAGTACAATCTTTCCTTTGTTAATGTTGGAAATTTCACACAAGGAACAAATGTTAGAGCTTGAGACCTAGCACAAAAAGTCTTCTTAATTATGAGACCTATAGAGCATATTCCACAAAATATAACAAATTTGCAGGCTAGAGATTGAGAATCAAACTTTGGGATTCATATACTAGTTAGAAGGCTTTCGTTAACACAGATTATTTTTACAATTCCCGCCTAAAGTCTTGGAGCACTTGAACATTATTCTACATTCTTCAACCTCCCCCTTAAAATTCTGACTGCAAAAATAAGCTTAATAACACTCGAATGTAACATGCTTGTATCTGGTGTAGTCTTATCTACACTCAGCTTTTTATAAGAAACTATCTTAAATCTTTGTACCAAAGTTTCTTAGCTTTCAGCCCTATTATGGTCCGAAGAGCTTCTTAGCAAATTTCTCAACCCAAAGAGATATTATTCTTTGACTTAATGTTGATATGAAGAGTTTGAACTTTATGGTTATAAAATCTCACCGCATGCAAATCAAGTCCAGAAAAAGTATCAAGTAAAAGAAATAAATATAAAAGAATACACCACCATCTCTGTAGTACTTTTGTTTACAAACAACTTAAGTTGCATGCAGAGTTTAATTTGTTTAAATCTTATACATATTTTTTATAAGTACTTATTTTATAAGCAAGGCAGTACTTGACAAGACAAAAACTTTAGCAATTCTAGTGCTGGATAGAGGAACGCTAAGCAATTTGATGATTTTAGCTCAGGTCTAATTGACCATGGAAATCGTGCAGCAGCTAAAGAAAAGTAGATTAAGGTGGATATTAGTACCCTAGCACACTTTTGTATGCAAGATACCATTGACATTTGTTGTACAACAACTTGTGAGATAGTATTCTAACAAACAAATTCTTTAGTAAATAATGCTTAGCACATGCTAAGCAATTTTCAGTGCTCAAATTTGCCCTCCAACTAAACAGTTTTTAGTACTGAGCTTGAGCTGAAATTGTTTATAACAAAAATGCATGTAAGTGAAATGTATAATAACAAAAAACAAGGCAGAAAAGGCAAGGTAAAAATGAATTTATAAGTCCACCACCTCTGTAAAAACTATTATTTACAAATAACTTAAGTTGCATGCAGAGTTTAATTTGTTCAAAGCTTATTGTTAAAAACAAAAAAACAAGGCAGAACTGAGGCTGAGCATCAAGGTACCTGCTGTGGATTAATGTGGATTTAATAAACTTCTCCCTGTGCAGTTTATCAATTAGAAATTACACTCATTTTTTTTATAAGAAATTGTTATAAGAAACTTTAGAAAAAGATTTACGAAACTTAAAAAGCACTGGTAGCAGGCTTTGTGTGAACAAAATGATTTAGGAAACTTTTTATGTTCTCTTTACAAAAAGAGTTCAAAAATTCTCAATGCCCTTCATTGATACAGGATTGTTACATATCTCATCTCATCGGGTATTTTCTCTGGAATTAATTGGCATGGAGTAAGATTTATAAGCTTACAGCTCAAACTCCTCCTATCAAGATAAAGTCAAGGAAAAAATATCTTGTGGTTAAGAAACTTGCTAAAAAACATTTCTTACCAATATTGGGGTAGAAGCTAAGAAGCTCTGAGACACAAATTAAGCATAGTTTCTTATAAAAAATGAGTGTAATGTGGATCTAATAAACATCTCCCTTTGCAGTTTCTGAATTAGAAATTATTATCTGAAATCAGAATCAATTTGCTGAGTAACTTTTAAGCTCAGAGTCCTAAAAACAAAAACAAAATAAAAACAAAAACACCCTTCCTTATTAGAAACAGATGATTTTGGCTGAAACTCTGATATTCTTACAATTTATATTGTTTCAAACAATATGCTTATGTTTCTCTATTGTTCTTGATCAAAAATCGTGTCTTAGTTTTTTATTTTTGTGCGTTCCTGAAAAGAAGTCAATAATGTTTCGGCATACAGCATCAAGAAAAATCTGAAACATTAGAAAAGAAAATGTTGGTTTTGTTCCTTCTGTTCTTCTTACCCTCCTGACATTGGCTTAGACACTTATTTTATGCATAAGGCGAGGCTTTCACCATTATCATACATATAACTAGCTGACAGGGAACATGGAACAAAGCTTTCTAGTAAATTACAATTGATTCTTTGTTCTATTTTTTCCTTGATTAATGGAAAAAACAGAAATTTCAGGAACTTTTTGTACTGGAAACTTTTTGAACCACTATGATAAAAAAGTGGGCTTTTCTTACTTATGACAAGGACTCGATAATCATAAAATGTGTTCATAAAATGTGAAATAGGTGCATTCTAGCCTAATTCTTTTTTTAAGAGAGAATTAAAAATCAACATAAAAAAAACTTAGCAGGCATATTGAAATTGGCCAATGATAAAGAGGTAGCCATTAGTTGGAAATAATATCGTAAATTTCAAATCATGCTGGCAAAGTTAGGCCTAATCTCCTCATAAACCCATACAATTGATCGCTCTTTTCTCGCCATGAGCTGGAAAAGATTTTTAGGCCTAAATTTCTTCGAAGGAGATTTCATCATGAAGTGTTTTGAAATCTTCCCACGCAGAACCAGAAAAAACTTTCTCCACTGGCTTAAAATCAACAGACAACGCCATTTTCGACTACTCATCATCAAAAGGAAAGGCTAATTGTATAAATCGATCAAAGCACCACTATTCTCGCTCGCTGGGTCTTATCCCGGCTCTCGCCTCGCCGTATACAGTCAACTACATCGAAGTATAGGCCTATCTTTCTTTGATAAAACCCGAGTCTATCTTACCGGCATATTAAACAGGTATTTGGCCATATTTCAAGGATTTAACATCAGCAGGAAGAACAGGTGTCTAAATTTCTCTTGCAGCTGGTTATTTATGGTTTCCCATCCGTGTTTCGACGAAAAACTTTCGCATACAGGTCTTTTCCTTGTAACGTAAATAATCCTTTCTCTAAATCAAACGCGAAAAGTCACAACGACAACAGATGGACACGTGATCGTTTTTGTTCTCTCGGCCGGAGGACTGGGGGCTAATGGCAAGATGGCGAACTGCTGACGTCATACCGGGTACAGGAAATTTAGCATTGAAGAAGCGCTGCACTCTCTGGTCTCTTATAGACAGGGGGGTGTGAATAGAAAGGGGGTGAGAAAACTTCATAAGTTAATAAGCGGGGGAGGGGGCTGGAATAAGAATGTCCTGGAAGAAAAATTTTCTGAACATAACTACAAGGGGAACACATGTGAGAGACAGAATGTAGCGACAGTGAGGTGTTAAAATACAGTAGAATAAATTCGCGTATTTCACTGCATAGGGGGCTGGAATAAGAAAATTCAAAAAGCGGAGGGGCGTCTATTGGAGACAAGAGAGATACTGTTTTATTTTAGTTTTTTTTATAGAGTATGCAGTTATGTCTAGAGAGGGCACCGTAACTAGGGTAGTTATTAAGGGATTAGTTAACAGGGCTAACATTGTAACTAGGGTAGATAACTGGAGTGGCTCTGGGGAGCGTGTAGGACGTAAATGATTTATGTTTATACAGTGTAGGCTCTTACTCTTGGGAATTAAGGCCCATTTACCTTAAGGATGTCCAAACGGCCCTTCTTATTTTTATTTCATTTCTTATATGCGATATCGTCTATTCTGGGCGGCAGAGTGCTCGATATCATAAAGATAGAGCTAAATTAATAGAGTGAGACAAAAGAAACTCAAGTATTTAAGTTGTTACTTCAAGTTTCATGCTTTAATCGCAATCCTCAGACAACTAAAACATACTCGTGAATATTGAATATTGAACTAAAACTCGTGAGGATTGCGATTAAAGCATGAAACTTGAAGTAACAACTTAAATACTTGAGTTTCTTTCATCTCACTCTATTATTTCATTTCTTATTAACTTTCGTTTATTCTCGTTTTCTGTTCCTATCATGCTGCTCAGGGGCGGATCCAGACTACGGCTACTACGGCTCGAGCCGTAGTCAGATTTTCTGACATAGTATTTTTCATTTCTTATAATTATGGCTCTTAGATAAAAAGTCTATGATTATTTCATTATAATATTTATTTCTTTGTTTTGTTCCCTGGAACCTTATTTCTAAAGAAGCTCAATTTCTTCTTTCAAACAAAATCTCCGCGTAGTTTCTGTTTAAGGGAACGGGGCAGACAAATCGTCTTTTGAATTTACTGTGGGGGAGCAGTACGGCTCAAGCGGCTCAAAAAGAGCGGGAGCCGTAGTGGGATTTGAAAAAGCTAAACGTTATCCAATGAGAGAAGAGAATTTTAGGCTCATTTTGGCGGGAGCCGTAGTGCACTACGGCTCGATTTGAAAAATTGGGTTATGCCCAATCAAAGGCCGAGTTGACTACGGCTCAAAATGAGCGGGAGCCGTAGTGAGAGTTTGAAAAAGTTAAGTTTCATCCAATCAGAGTGGAGTATTCGCAGTCAATTTACGCGGGAGCCGTAGTGAGCCGTAGTGAGCTGCAGCGAGGAACCACAAGGAATTCGATATCAAAACATATGGATGTCGCAGCTTCGAAGTTCGGATCGAAAACTGATAGTCGCAGATAAGTCTTAAATAAAACTCGCATTTCTAACCTATATTTAGTGTACATATTATTTGATATATTTGTTTTATCATTAGCTACTCCTTTTTGACACTGAAAAACACGAACTCTGGGCATTTTAATTTAGGCCGTAGTCCTACTCAAGGCCTTATGAAATTGAAAGCAAAGGCCTTGAAGGTATTTCAAAGACATAGAAGGTATGCTTATTATTTTCAAAGCTATTACCCGTTTTATTTTTATTTTCAAAATAATATTTTTTGAATCACATACATACTTTTTGGTGAGAAAGATTTCATGAGGGTGCACGTATTTTTTAAAAATAAACTAGAGATGTTTGCCAGTACTGAAAAATTCTTAAAATTTTGAAATTATCAGATTTTTAGTACTCAGAGTTTTTTTACAAGTTTCTTACGCATTTTTCCGTGCATTTTTCGTAACAATCTTCATGTTTACAACCCTGTCCGAAAAAAACATTTTGAAGCTTGCCCACATTGTTTAGACATTAAAGTGCCTTAAAAGTGGTAATTTGATAAAAGAAGCAAGTGGAAATAAAGTGAAATTACGTTTAAGATTCCTTTGTAAAACTAATAATTTGTTTCTTGAGGTATATTCTACCAGTACACTTTCTTAAATTTTTTGACCATTCAAGGGTCTGGGTTTCTTATAATGAGTTCCTTGTAAAAGAAAACGTGTACGATACGAGGAGGAATCTGGCAGTGCATTATCTGAATGGTGTCACTGCTTCTGCTTCTTATCTATTCTTTCCGGGTTAGGAAAAATGAAATTCGATTGAGATTTAGTCCTCTTTTTAACAATAGAAATCGTTAAAAAGGAGAGTGTACTGCCTTGATTTTGGTGTTTTGTTAAATAAAGAATTTATTTTTTAATGTATTATTACTTAACGGCTTGCATTATTAAAGCGTGCTGAAATATTGAATACTATTAGATAAAAAATTGTTTATTAAGATCTAAAATCTAGAAAAGGAGCTTTATAAAAAGACTTGTCTTGAATGGAGCATGGTTTTTATAGCATGAGCAGAGCGATTTTAAGCCCTCAGAAATTCCAAAACCTCAAGGCCTTTCCGGGGGATCCGCCCCCTGGGCCACGCCCATTTTTACTTTGACCATTTGAGCCGTAGTCAGAATTTTTCCTGGATCCGCCCCTGCTGCTGTTAAATAAAAAATAGAGATTCGGAATTTTTGTGTACAATTTTCAAATAAGCAAAAACACAAAAGGCAGTTGAGACATTAATAAACTATGCAGTGAGGTGAAATTTAATTCCAATTCCCTATATCTTACGATTTTCAACAATGAAATATATTCTAGACTTTTTATATAATTGTACTTTGCTCAGCTGTTCAGCTGCTTTTTCCATTGTGATGAAGAACAGCCCTCGAGTTGCTTGCTATTTTGAGGATTTCAGTTCTGTTTGTTTCTTTCTGTTTGCTATATGCAAACATCAAGCCTTTGCTACTGAAGCGTTTGCTACTGTTTTGAGCTTTTCTAGGTGGCATGAGTTGTAGACCACCCAATTATTAGAGATATCATATACAATCATATTTTTATAAGAAACTACACTCTTTTTTTTTATAAGAATATCTAATTTTTTTCTGAGCCTCAATATTCTTAATTTTTTTCTATTTTGAGCCTCGGAATATTCTTAAATTATTCTTACGGCAAAAAACAGTGATATAGCAATAAACTGTTATTATTGTCATAAATACCAAAAAGCACACCTGCAGTATTACAAATATGGTGGATAACAGAACAATATCCTTATTTCCTGTAAAACAGAGCTCATTGACACTTGCATCAAAATTTAGGTTAGTGTATTTAAACCATTCCCGGTAAAAAGCACACCAATGCAGAAGTAAAAAACACTCGCTAAAATTTTTTTCCATACGATCTGAGCCTCGCAATATTCTTAAAATATTGTTAAATTTCCCCGATTTTGAGGCTCATTATTCTTATAAAATTTATTCTTATAAAAAAAAAGAGTGTATGCTGAATCTTCGCACCAAAGATTTTCAGCTCTCACCCCAATTACGGTACGAAAAGTTTCCTAGCATGTTTCTTAACAGAAAACCTAATTGTTCTTCATATACTGTCATTTCTTTTTTCTATCATAACCAAACATGGAGAATGGGATATAGAGAAGTAAAAATGATGCAAATTTCACTGCAAACAGCCAAAATAATCAAATGTAACCAAACTGAATTAGGAACAAAAACAATCACGCTAGAAGCTAATGTCTCGTGAAAAAAAATATAGAAAGTTTCTTAACTTTTTTGTTCACACAAAATCTCCTACCGAACTTTGTAAAGTTTTGAAAATCCAGCCCTACATTTTTTTATAAACAAGTTCTTATCTAAAAAAATGAGTGTATGCAGTAACATACTATCTAGATTCTACACTCTTTTTTATAAGAACAAGTCTTAAGAACAATTTAAGAACAAACCGAGGCTGACCATTTCAAGGCCAATATAAGAATTATACGAAATAACCACGAGACTGCCAAATAATTACAAAACAAGCAAATAGACAGCACACAGATATATCAGATGGTCAAGAGAGTGCACATCTGAACCAATTAACACAACTGATAGCGAAAACAGGCTTCCAAATCATTGTAAAGTAAGAAAAATTTAAGAACATTTCAGGCTGAAAATAGAGGATTATTTAAGAACAGCTAGCTTCAAATGAAATTTACTGGTTTTTATAAAAAAAAGTCTAATTCAGATTCTTTACATTATATATTAAAAAATTCACTTTCTATATCATTGTAGTTCTGTTAGATCAGCTGATAGATCTAAAAGTTCGGGGGCGGATCCAGCTATTTTAGTATCTTTAGTAATGGGGAAGTCAGGAGAGCGCCCCCTAATTATCCTAAAATTTAATTGTTCACAGCATTGTCCATAGTCTTCCTATTGTTCTCGAACAATTGTTGTCCCCCCAAATAACTTTTCCCGAGCATATTTCAGAACAAGGGAACATGAGACAAATTTAAAAGGGAACAAGGGAACATGAGACAAATTTAAAAGGGAACAAGGGAACATGAGACAAATTTAAAAGGGAACAAGGGAACATTGACAGCAAGCAGGGATCAGGCAACACAAAAGATCAACATTTCTTCTTAGAACAATGAGGGAACATTTGTAAAACCACTTTCCAAGGGGGTTTTACTGTGTGGGTTCAGCCGGTTCAGCAACAGACGACGAAAATAAATGAAACTCAAATTATAAGAAAGTCGACATATATAAACTATAAAAAATCTTAACTCTATCAATACCAAGAGCAGTTCGGCTCTATCAATAACAAGAGCAGTTCGGCTCTATCAATAACAAGAGCAGTTCGGCTCTATTCTTAACAAGAGCAGTTCGGCTCTACGGAGTTTCTACGAAGTTATATAAAAATGCTTCCTTAAAATGTTCGACTGATTCTTGTGACTTTCTGAAAACGACTGACTTGCCAGCGAGGGTTCTATTGTTTTACCGTGATGGCACCGCTGCGCCGAAGCTGTGAAAAATCAAACGTCACGAGAGACGCAGACACGAATGGTAATCGTTATGCAATGGCTACTGTTGTTTCACAACACATTTGCAATTCCCATAAGGGAACAGGGGAACATGGCCCCCTATATGACTCTGAATTAATTCAAGGGTCCTTGTCTAAAAGTCTGTATTCTAGGGTAAAATAGTTGAGGGTTGCCTAAGAGACTTTATTCGAACGGATAAATTTTACACCAATTAAATTGTCCCTAGTGTTCCTATTGTTCTCGAACAATGGTTGCCCCCACCAACAATTTTTCCCGAGCTACGGTGCTGACATTGAAGATAATATAGGGGTCCCGGGGAACATGCCCAAAATCAAACAGGGAACAAGGTAATGCGAGACAAGTTAAACAGGGAACAAGGTAATGCGAGACAAGTTAAACAGGGAACAAGGGAACATTAACAGCAAGCAGGGATCAGGCAACACAAAATATCAACATTTCTTCTTAGAACAATGAGGGAACATTTGCATTTTCTATATGGGAACAGGGGAACATGACCCCCCTATATGACCCTCTAAATTAACTCAAGGGCCCTTGTCTAAAGGTATGTATTCTAGAATAAAATAGTTTAGGGTTGCCTAAGAGACTTTATTCGAACGGATAAATTTTACACCGATTTTCACACTTCAATTTTCAAAGTTTCACTCGAAAACTCTTACATTCGACAATCTTATTCATAATTCAAACATTTGCGGTTATGAATTACCTGTGGTCAGCCAATATCCGTACGATTATGGTTCACCTGTGGCGTACAACTTCCTGACCAAAAAACCGAGTTTGATCCGAGGAGTATGGAAGGGATAAGGAAACCAAGCTACCTTAATTATTGATGGACTGGCGAATTACTATTGCGGAAGAACGCTTTTGCTTTTGGTAAAGACTTCATTTAACCAATTATACGCGTTTTTCTCAATATAAAGTCATTAAAAGAAGGTAAATACATTTGGTCTTATCAAGGCTGTTTCTGACACAATATTCGACATGGTAGTCACCACTTATCATGACAAGCCTTTGATATTAAGCGGGGAAACGTTTCGGGAGAGATCCGTCTCCCATCGTCAGGCAACGAGAAATGTGGTCTCTTCCCTATTAATGCAATCCAAGTTAGTTGCTTAGAGGTTTTGCTTTCTACGTAAGTTTGAAATAATTTACGGAAGAACGCTTTTGCTTTTGGTAAAGACTTCATTTAACCAATTATACGCGTTTTTCTCAATATAAAGTATTTTATGGAAGAATGCTTTTGCTTTTGGTAAAGACTTCACTTAACCAATTATACGAGTTTTTCTCAATATAAAGTCATAAAAGAAAAGTAGATATAAACTTGAGAAGAAGTAGGATTTTGAATCGAGAAAATTTATCAGCGCACAAGATTACCGATCCAGAGGTCGTGGGTTCGAGTCCAACTTAGTTCCTTTTTATTCTCACAAATTATCTCCACAGAATGATATGTCTTAACAGCTATATGCTATGATTACTATTCTAGTGCACTATAGTACGGACCTAGAGGTCGTGGGTTCGAGTTCTACATGGGTCATTTTCATTCTCACAAATTATCTCCATAGATTGATATATCTTAAAAGTTATATGCCAAGATAAGTATTCTAGTCCACTGGAGTACGAGTCCAGGGGTCGTGGGTTCGAGTCCTACCCAAATCCTTTTCTATAGCACAAATTTTCTTGATTGATATATTTTACCAGCTATATGTTATGATAAGCATTCTAGTACACTAGAGTACGGATCCAGAGGTCGTGGGTTCGAGTCCTACACTGATTATGTTCATTCTCACAAAGATTCTCGATTTATATATCTTAACAGCTATATGCCATGATTAGTATTCAAGTGAACTAAGGTACGGATCCAGCGGTCGTTGGTTCGGATCCTACAAGGGTAATTTACATTGTCACAAATGAGCTCCATAGATTAATATATCTTAAGAGCTATATGCTAAAATTAGTATTCTAGTTCACTTGAGTACGGATCTAGAGGTCGTGGGTTCGAGTCTTACTCGCTTTATTTTCATTCACAAAAATTACGTCCGAATCAGATATGTATGAAAGCTGGAAAAAAACTTACCGATCGGATGGCTCCATTACTTTTGCTACTTGATTTGTATCTCCTCCCTGTAATTTCGAAAATACATTTTAATCAGAGGAGGCCCCAGATAAATACATACCTCACACTAGAATTACAAGAGGGTCCCGAATGGGGGTACTGACCCCAATTGCTAGCACTGAAATAATCAACAGTCCTAATCCTAATGAAGAAAATAAAGAAATTCAAATTTAGTACAGCTAGAAATATTGGAAGCATAGCGAAACAAACACATAGATTACTTAAGCTTTCCATCTGACACTCAACAAAGTAATACGCTAGAAAGAGAACGAAACAGAAACCTAACTGATTTAAATACCCAGATGTGGATCGAAATAGGCCAATCAGAAAAGAGGTGAATGATTGATATAGTGTGGGTAAACCAATCAACACCCACGATACAGTGAGCTAACCAGATTACTTTAAGAGTCCTAAGGTAAAAACGAACTATCTCTGTCTACACAATAGGGGACCCCTTTTTTTTAAACAGAACAGAGTGGAATGAAAGCCTCGATTACTTACAGTCTGGGCTTGATAGTCCTACGTCACTCCCGCTTTGAAAACTACCAATGCCCTGAAATCGAAGTTCATTATAGTAAAGTTAAAAAAGTAAAATCATATATTAATAATGTGAAGATAATACCCACGAGAATGATTTTGGTTTCCCTCTACCGTACTGAATGTTTAACACAGTACTGATGCTAACCCAAAACATTACTGAACATCCTCTATTGTATTTAACATCCTCCACAGTACTGATTGTATCCTTCCACAGTACCGATGATATCGCTTAGAGGACTGAAGATCGTCCACAGTACTGATGATATCCCTTCACAGTACTGAATATCCTCCAATGTACTAATGGTATCCCTTCACAGTACTGAATATCCTCCACAGTACTAATGGTATCCCTTCACAGTACTGAATGTCCTTCACAGTACTGATGGTATCTCTTCAAAGTACTGAATATCCTCCACAGTACTAATGGTATCTCTTCACAGTACTAAACATCCTCCACAGTACTGATAGTATCCAACCCATAGTACTGAATATCCTCCATAGTACTAATGGTATCCCTTCATAGTACTAAACACCCAATATTACTGAACATCCAATGTACTGATGGTATCACTCTAAAGTTACGGAGCTTCTTCCACAGTACTGATGGTATAACTCCAAAGTACTGAATGGTACCCCCCCCCCCCCCCTACAGTAATTAACAACCTCCAGTGTATTGAAGCTATCCTCCACATTGCCTATTGAATCCGAAACGAAATGAATCTGGCATCGTTTGAACGAGGCCTCAGAAACAAAATGATCAGCTTACCTGTCCAGAACCAGGAAACAACATGGCTGAGAAGGGATCTTTGGATTTTCCTAGAAAAAAAGGGAGTGATTAGACTTGAGTGTCTTCTGAATACCCTCCACCATAACTGATAATATTTCTACATAGTACTGAATATCCTCTGATGAGCAGATAATATCCCTCCACAATACATACTTGTGGTACCCCTAGTACTCATGTTATCCCTCTAAGTTACTGTAGATATTCCTCCCAAGTACTGAATATCCTACGATAAACAGATAATATCCCTCCACAATACATACTTGTGGTATCCCTCTACAGTACTGATGTTATCCCTCCAAGGTACTGATGATATTCCTCACCAATACTGAATATCCCCCTACTGATGCTATCCCTCTATAGTAATAATGGTACTCCTCCAATGTACTGATGTTATCCTCTAATCTACTGTTGATATTTCTCACCAGTTCTGAATATCCAAAGATGTACTGATGTTATCTCTCCACAGTAGCTACTAATGATATCCATCCACCGTACAAAATATCTTAAGATGTTCTGAGGCTATCTCTCTAAAGTACTGATGTTATCCCTCCAATGCACTGATTTTATCTCTCAACTGTACTGATGTTATCCCTCGACTGAACTGATCCCCCACAGCACTTAATATCTACAGATGTACTGATGATATCCCTCCAAAGTACTTATGATATCCCTCCAATGACCTAAATATCCTCAACTGTACTGATGGTTTCCCTCCACTGTACTGCTGGTATCCCCCACAGCACTAAATATCCACAGATGCACTGTTGATATCCCTCCAAAGTACTGATGTTATCCTGCAATGTACTGTTGATATTCCTCACCAGTAACTATCCAAAGATTTATTGATGTTATCCCTCCACAGTACTGATGATATCCCTCCAGAGTACTGATGATATCCCTAAAAGGCACTGATGCTATCCCTCCAAAGTACAAACGTAATCCCTCCACTGTACTGATGGTATACGCACAGCACCGAATATCCAAACATGTACTGATGATATCCCTCCAAAGTACTGAACATCAAAGCACTGATGATATCCCTCAACCGTAGTGAATAACCTATACCTTCCAGCACACCCTCCACTATACTGTACCTACTGGAGATGGCATGTGTTCTTAAATCTACTCTGAAATGCTCAAATTAGCCTACGAATTGAGCAAGATCCACGTCACGTAGAAATACTACTCAAAACTACCATCTGGTTGGCGTCTAAAGAGATTCATGTAAACAGAAATAAATGTATTTACGTCAATGGATTTCACAATATCGTTTGCGTTTCGGAACCGACGAAAAGGATATCGACTAGTGGGCGGAAGACGTATGCATGCAAGATACTTGCTTACTGTCGTGGATACACTGTGCTGAAGATATCCCTCCCACTGTACTGAACATACTGAACATCCATGATATCTCTCCCACAAAACTGAGTATCCACCACAGTACTGTTGGTATCCCTCCAAAATGTTCTAATAATATCCTCCACAATATATAAAATCCTCCACAGTACTGATGTTATCCCTCCACAGTACTGAACATCCTTCACTGTACTGAACATCCTCAACAGTACTGAAGGTATCCCTCCAGAGTACTGAACATCCTTCACTGTACTGAACGTCCTCTACAATACTGATAGTATCCTCCACAATACTGATGGTATCCCTCCACAGTACTGAACATCCTTCACTGTACTGAACATTCTCAACAGTACTGATAATATCCTTCACAATACTGATGGTATCCCTCTACAGTGCTGAAAATCCTTCACTGTACTGAATATCCTTCAGTAGTGAATAGGGTATTCAGTAGTGTATAGGGTATTCAGTAGTGTATAGGGTATTCAGTAGTGTATAGGGTATTCAGTAGTGTATAGGGTATTCAGTAGTGTATAGGGTATTCAGTAGTGTATAGGGTATTTAGTAGTGTATAGGGTATTCAGTAATGTACAGGGTATTCCGAGGGGCGCTTCATTCCCTTCCAAAGTGTACGAGATTTTTTCAAGAACAAAAGGATTTCCAGTGATTCCCAAGAAATTTTCATCAGAACAATAGGATTTTCAGGAAAAGTGTACGAGATTTCAAGGAGTGATTTGCCCCTCGGGGTATTCAGTAGTGTGCAGGGTATTTAGTAATGTATAGGGTATTCAGTAGTGTATAGAGTATTTAGTAGTGTATTGGATATTCAGTAGTGTATTGGATATTCAATAGTGTATAGGGTATTTAGTAATGTATAGGGTATTCAGTAGTGTATAGGGTATTCAGTAGTGTATAGGGTATTCAGTAGTGTATAGGGTATTCAGTAGTGTATAGGGTATTCTGCAATGTATAGAGTATTCAGTAGTGGATAGGGTATTCAGTAGTGTATAGGGTATTCAGTAATATATATAGGGTATTCAGTAGCGTATAGGGTATTCAGTAGTGTATAGGGTATTCAGTAATGTATAGGGTATTCAGTAGTGTAAAGAATATTCAGTAATGTATAGGGTATTCAGTAGTGTAGAGGGTATTTAGTAGCGTATAGGGTATTCAGTAGTGTATAGAGTATTCAGTAGTGTATAGGGTATTCAGTAGTGTATAGGGTATTCAGTAATGTATAGGGTATTCAGTGGTGTATAGGGTATTCAGTAGTGTAAAGGTTATTCAGTAATGTATAGGGTATTCAGTAGTGTATAGGGTATTCAGTAGTGTAAAGGGTATTCAGTAGTGTAAAGGGTATTCAGTAGTGTATAGGGTATTCAGTAGTGTATAGGGTATTCAGTAGTGTAGAGGGTATTTAGTAGCGTATAGGGTATTCAGTAGTGTAGAGGGTATTCAGTAGTGTATAGAGAATTTAGTAACGTATAGAGTATTCAGTAGTGT
This sequence comes from Pelagia noctiluca, assembly GCA_963924455.1. Lineage (NCBI taxonomy): Eukaryota > Metazoa > Cnidaria > Scyphozoa > Semaeostomeae > Pelagiidae > Pelagia > Pelagia noctiluca. Next base: position 2,336,771 of record OZ004330.1, on the reverse strand, counting down.
ATAGAGTATTTAGTAGTGTATTGGATATTCAGTAGTGTATTGGATATTCAATAGTGTATAGGGTATTCAGTAATGTAAATGGTATTCAGTAGTGTAAAGGGTATTCAGTAATGTATAGGGTATTCAGTAGTGTATAGAGTATTCAGTAGTGTATAGAGTATTCAGTATTGTATAGGGTATTCAGTAATGTACAGGGTATTTAGTTGTGTATAGGGTATTTAGTATTGTATAGAGTATTTAGTAGTGTATAGGATATTCAGTAGTGTATAGGTTATTCAGTAGTGAATAGGGTATTCAGTAGTTTATAGGGTATTCAGTAGTGTATAGAGTATTCAGTAGTGTACAATGTATTCAGTAGTGTAAAGGGTATTCAGTAGTGTAAAGGGTATTCAATATTGTGGGGGTATTCAGTAGTCTATACAGTATTCAGTAGTGTATAGAGAGTTTAGTACTGTAAGGGATATTTAGTAGGGTATAGGGTATTCAGTAGTGATTAGAGTATTCTGTAGTGTTTGGGGTATTCAGTAGTGTATAAAGTATTCAGTGGTGTATAGAATATTTAGAAGTGTAAAGAGTATTCAGTAGCGTCGAGGAATACCATAAGTAACGTGGAGGAATATCATTAGACGTTTTATGGGCTTTGCCTAAGGATGTGCAGTCATCAACGGTTTGCGATCTAGAATTTCCAATTAACAGACCGGAATATCTCAATCACTTTTAAGCCTTTCAATGCATGCTGATTAAATCGCGAAGATTTGAAAAGCTGAGCTGAACAAATTAACTCTTGCACAACGTTCGCTTCATGAATAGAATTTCATTCTTGTCGAAATTATCAGGAAACTCTTCACAGCGAAGCACGCTTCTATTAAGCTCTTGTACCCTCTTTTTTATGAAGAGGCTGCAAGTGAATAAGCAATGTCGGCTGGAATCACCAAAACGACCAGCAACTCAAGGGCTCCATAATATAAACCAAGAAAGTTGTCAAGAAACTAAACTGAGAGCGCTAGTTGATAGGCAAATACGCTTACTATCTTTGTAAGGTAATGGTTTGTGCGTAAAGCACAAAGGGCCTACTGAATAGGTAGACTAATTGAAGTAGTGCATTGATAGTTGATAGGCAAATACGCTTACTACCTTCACAAGGTATTGGTTTATGTACAAAGCACAAAGGGCCCACTGAATAGGTAGACGAATTGAAGTAGTGCATTGATGGTTGATAGGCAAATACGCTTACTACCTTTGTAAGGTAATGGTTTGTGCGTAAAGCACAAAGGGCCTACTGAATAGGTAGACTAATTGAAATAGTGCATTGATAGTTGATAGGCAAATACATTCACTATCTTCGTTAAGGTAATGGTTTGTGTGTAAAGAGCAAAGGGCCCACTTAATAGGTAGACTAATGGAAGCAGTGCATTGATAGTTGATAGGCAAATACGGTCACTATCTTCGTAAGGTATTGGTTTATGTGCAAAGCACAAACGGTCCAATGAATATCTAAACTAATAGAAGCAGTGCATTGATAGTTGATAGGCCAATACGCTTACTATCTTCTAAAGGGCCTACTGAATAGGTATTCTAATCGAAGCAGTGCATTGATAGTTGATAGGCAAATATACTTACGATCTTCGTAAGGTATTGGTTAATGTGCAAAGAGCAAAGGGCCCACTTAATATGTAGGGTAATAAATGGCCTACTGAATGAATAGACTAATCGAGCAGTGCGACCTTGGTCCTTCCTCTCGATGTGACCAAACCTCGTGATTCCTTTTGCCTTTTGCCAGGAATTACAGAGAGGTGGCCAATTCTCTCTTCACTCTCTGTGACAGGTCTGACGGTGGTTTTGAACCCAGGAACCTTTGAACAAGGATCGAGTGATCTAACCACTCGGCCATCCCCGCGGCAGAGTCAAGTTGCTTTTTGAAAAAAGTTGTAGTCAATTCCGTATGTATGTGGTACATATATGTATGTAATGTTTATGAGTTATTATGATAATCAAATTAAATCGCTATCATCTTCAAGAAATAAAATTCTATTTTTCTTATTTAAGAAATTTCGAAGATATCGAAATCGTTGTCAGGATTCTTCAGGATTTCCTGGACTCATTCATTCATTGATGAGCGAAACGGAATCGAGGCCAGTCTCAACAATAGCCGCGAACGCTGAGTGATCTAACCATTCGGCCATCCCCGCCGCAGAGTCAAGTTGCTTTTTGAAAAAAAGTGTTGTCAATTCCGAGTTCGACCCAGGCAGAACAATTAAGTCAGTCACTCAGATGGATTATGACTAGTTGAAGAGGTTGATCTCCTTAATTATGCATGAATCTCATTAATTATTCACGAGTCTCATTAATTATGCATGACGTGCTAGGCAGATGCAAAAGAAATCGACGAGCAGATGGCATAATTCTCGCAAACTCATGCATAATTTATGACTTGCTAATATCATGCAAAGCAAAGAAAGACGGGGGCTGTGTTGTGCTTAGACGGGGGTATTCTTATGTAACTCTCGTATTTCTGACATTGAAATGTGTTATGAACAAGTAGCAAGTACTTTAAGCGTCGTTTCTTAGCTGGATCGAGGGGCATTTCACTTTCTCTCAAATCGTACGAAATTTGTCAAAAAAACAAAAGGATCTCCAGGGATTTTCAAGGGATTTTATTAGAACAATATGATATTCACGAAAATTTTACGGTACAGTAAAAACCCGCAACCAAGAGCCTAGAATTAAGGACATTTTAGCCTAAGATTTTAAACATTGTGACCAAATATTAAGGGCAAAAGTGACAAATTTTAGGTTTAAAGGTTTTTAATTCTAACCACCGATAATAATGGTATTTAAGGAGTATCCAAAGACCTATAAATAACAATTAACCATCATTATTTCTGCTGTCAACTACACCTTTTATAAGGAACCTACATGTAAAAGGTCGAAAAAATTAAGGAACTTTTACTACTAAAGGTCAAATCTCTAAGGAACTTTATAATTTTGCATGTATTCATTTGGTGTAGATATGCAATTTCTCTAATGACTATGTAACTAACTTTTACGTTTTATAGGCCTAGCCTAAGCTTATTTGTGTTATAATATGCTTCATGTTTCCTTATCACAAGTTTATTGCAAAATGTTGAATTTTAATGCTTTTCTTACGTTGGTACTTATTCTTATCTACTAAATGAGTACTTAGAATTAAGGAACTATGAAGGAACTTTTAGTACTACAAAGAAACCACAAGAGGTCTCAAAATAAGGAACTTTTAGTACTAGGCCCTGACCTAGGTTCCTTATAAAAAAAGCGTGTATAACTTGTTGAAGAACCTGTTTAGGCTAACTCTTAAAATGGTAGGTTTTTAATTGCGGGTTTTTACTATATTTCTAGAGAGTGGTTTGCTATTCAAGCTGCATTGTTGCCTATCACAGTTGGATCCACCCTTGCCTTGCAGTGGCTTATCATATTGCAGAAGATTGAACAGTCTAAATCTTCCTTTTCCCTGAGTAAATACATTCAGACTTATCAAGGCTGTTTCTGACATGCTATTAGACATGATAGTCACCACTTATCATGACAAGCCTTTGATATTCAGTAGGACGACATTGTAAATACATTCAGACTTATCAAGGCTATTTCTGACATAGTATTTTGACATGATAGTCACCACTTATCATGACAAGCCTCTGATATTTAGTAGGACAACGTTGTAAATACTTTTGGTCTTATCAAGGCTGTTTCTAACACATATTTGACATGATAGTCTCCCCTTACCATGAAAAGCCTTTGATATTCAGTAGGATAACACTGTAAATACATTCAGACTTATCAAGGCTGTTTCTGGCATACTATTTGACTTGATAGTCAGCACTTATCATGACAAGGCTTTAATATTTAGAAGGACAACATTTTAAATACATTCAGACTTATCAAGGCTGTTTCTGACACAATATTAGACATGATAGTCACCACTTATCATGACCAGCCTTTGATATTTAATAGGACAACGTTGTGAATACATTTGGTCTTATCAAGGCTATTTATGACACAATATTTGACATGATAGTCACCACTTATCATGACAAGCCTTTGATATTTAGAAGGACAACGTTTCGGGAGAGATCCGTCTTCCATCGTCGAGCAATGAGAAATGTGGCTTTTTTACCTATAAATTGTAAAGGCTAGAGCGAAAGGTGTGAACGCTGAAAAATACAGTTTTTCCTTTCTCTAACGTGATATCTATACTTCCTCCCTTTTCCCTCCCTCTAAATTCTCCCTAGTTAAGAATTGTGAGTGTTAAGTGTTTCATATAATGGCCACAACAAGTCATTTTCTGTAGTATCGTTTCTATCATGTATTTTTAGTTTTACGAAGTCTGTGGGTCGGTTTTCCATGAAAGTGCTCGATACATAGAGTACAGCTATATACACTAAGGATCTGTACATCTCCTAATGAGTGGGTAACCAAGAAACAGGCTGGCCGAGATGGAGAGTTTTGTCCTTTGAGTCTTTTTCTTCTCAGTGTATTTTTAGTTTTATTTATTTAAATGAAATTTTTCAATGAGTATAAGAACAAATATCCCTTTCCGTCGTGAAAGTTATCGGAAGCCTACCTCCCCCTTTGAAGTAAAAGGTTTTACTGGTCCTTTCAGTACTAGAAGTTTGCTGACATTCTGTTATAATGACAATATCATTTATCGTTCTTAAGATATCAATCCACTGTACTGAAGATATCCTTCCACTAAATAAATTCCCTCCATATTACTGATGGTATCCATCCACAGCACTTAACATCCACCACAATACTGATGGTATCCCCCACAGTACTAATGGTATTCCTTCACAGTACTGAACATCCTCCAAAGTACTAATGGTATTCCTTTACAGTACTGAATACCCTCCACAGTACTAATGGTATTCCTTCACAGTACTGAACACCCTCTACTGATAGTATTCCTTCACAGTACTGAACACCCTCCACAGTACTAATGGTATCCCTTCACAGTACTGAACACCCTCCACAGTACTTATGGTATCCCTTCCTAGCACTGAAGATCCTCCATTGTGCTGATGGTATCACTCCAAAGTACTGAACATCCTCCAGTGAACTGATTATATCCCTTCATAACCCTGAACATCCTCCACCATCCTGAATAACCTCTATCGTACTGCTCACTCTCCACTGTACTGCACACACATTTCTCAAAGTGCAAATGCTAAAATTTCCATTGACGATTCCATAAAAGATAACGAATCTCATTTCGCGCAATGCATGATGGGAACATTCCCCTGGCAACGCATAGCTACCAATAAGAAAACGATTGCAATATGACTGAAACTGTAAAAGATTTAGGCCCCTGCAATATTATTACCTTCAATCCCTGACATAAGGTATGAGACAGTGCTTAATTGCAACTTGATATATACTAATTGTCGAAGGAAGACCGCCATCCCCCTAAACAATGTTGTTTCAGATGTTGCTTTGGTGCGGAAATGCATCTGCAACATCCTCCGATGACATCCAGACCTAATATCAACATTGGTTTCGGGGAGGGGGCTCCAACATCATCTTACAGGTTCATAGCTCCATGTTTAGGGTAATGCTAAAATCACCATTGTGTCTCAGTACCTTATGGCGAGAATTGTAGATGTTGCTAAGGAGCAAATTCCCATGATGCATTGCACGAAATTCCATATTTTGGAGAATCATTTATATCTTCTTCCGTGCCATTATAAAGTTCTGTACCGATCAAAGACCGTTTTAACGTACTGTAGGGGATGAAAGTATGGAAACGGTGGGCCTAAATTTACAACAGCAAAAAACACCAAACGAGGCTTAATTCTTCGGGAAAAGCGCGTTTGATTAAATTTTCTTGTTTTGGTCAATCCAGCTTTTATTTTTTCGCACGAAAAATTTTACTTAACGTTTTATAGGCCTAGTCTAAGCTTCTTTGTGTTATAATATGTTTCATGATTCCTTATCACGTATTCATTGCAAAATGAGGAATTTTAATGCTTTTCTTGCGTCAATACTTATTCCTATTTATTAAATAAACGCTTAAAATTAAGGAACTACTAAGGATCTTCTAGAACTACAAAGTGGTCAAAAGAGGTATCAAAATAAGGAACTTAAAGAACTAGGCCCTGAGCAACGTTCTTTATAAAAAAAAGCGTGTAGGCGAACATTGAACACAGTTTGACCTCATGGTCCCGGGTTCGAAACCACCTTCAGACCTATCACAAAGTATGAGGGGAGAATTATCCAGCTCTCTGTAATTCCAGGCAAAAAGGCAAAAGGAATCACGAGGTGTGGTCACATCGAGAGGAAGGACCAGGGTCGCACTGCTCGATTATTTTACCTATTCAGTGGGCCCTTTGTGCTTAGCAAATATACCCATACCTTACAAAGATAGTAAGTGTATTTCTCTATCAACTATCAATGTTAACTCGATTAGTTTACCTATTCAGTGGGCCCTTTGTGCTTAGAAAATATACCCATACCTTACAAAGATAGTAAGTGTATTTCTCTATCAACTATCAATGTTAACTCGATTAGTTTACCTATTCAGTGGGCCCTTTGTGCTTTGCACATAAACCAATACCTTTCGAAGATAGTAAGGGTATTTCTCTATCAACTATCAATGTTAACTCGATTAGTTTACCTATTCAGTGGGCCCTTTGTGCTTAGCAAATATACCCATACCTTACAAAGATAGTAAGCGTATTTGCCTATCAACTATCAATGAACTGCTCGATTAGTTTACCTATTCAGTGGGCCCTTTGTGCTTAGCAAATATACCCATACCTTACAAAGATAGAAAGTGTATTTCTCTATCAACTATCAATGTTAACTCGATTAGTTTACCTATTCAGTGGGCCCTTTGTGCTTAGCAAATATACCCATACCTTGCGAAGATAGTAAGTGTATGTGCCTATCAACTATCAACTATTAATTATCAACAGTAAAAAGTAAGCCCAAGTACCACAGCCATAGGCAACAACCTACTTGCTCATTACGTAGAAACTGCTAAACTATTCAAAAGGCGAACATTGACCTCGAGTACTACAATATCTGATGAAAAAACCCAATTTTCTCAACGAGGACGTCAAACGAGACAGTATTTCAGCAGATAACATGTTTTCATAATCATCAGCAGACGATAAACTTACAAATAGTCTTAAAATTACACTATAGTCTAACTGCTAATTGTGAAGACATAAACATTGAGTATCAGAGAGCCAGTCTCCTTTCTTGTTTCTAATCTACATTGCTCTATACTTCTATATGTCAAGTACTGTGATGCAGTTAGAGACTAAGCATTAGTATAGAGACAGGTTAACTCTTACAGTAAGAAACAAGAAAGGAGACTGCCTGTCTATAAACGGTTGTAAGTTAGAAGTAATAGAGAGCCAGTCTCCTTTCTTGTTTCTAATCTACATTGCTCTTACTTCTATATATCAAGTACTGTGATGGACTAAGCAATACTATAGATATAATAATTGTAAATATAGTTGTATACACTATTGTATATATCAGTACAATCTATTCAATTAACGTCAAATATATCGAGCACTATAGCCAGGATAGGCACTCTCTTCTCGAGTTAGATGTATAGTTTTATATATAGGTCTATAGATTTTTTGTATTTGATTTTTTATGTTATATATAAGAACTAAGTAGAAAAAAAGACTATTTCAAACAACATCGTGCTTCCAGAAGCTATTTATGTTATCAATTACAATCTTGAATACAGCTTAAAACCCAAACTTTCCCATCAAGGAGCTTAAATATAGAGTTTTATGTATAGTTCTATGGATTTGTTATATACAATGTTATATGTTATTTATAAGAACTGAGAAGAAAAAAAGACTATTTTAAACTTTCAAACAACTCAGAGTTTTAGGCTTGCAGAAGCTATTTATGTTATCAAATACAATCTGGAATACAACTTAAAACCCCAACTTTCCCATCAAGGAGCTTAAACAGAGTTTTATATATAGGTCTATTGATTTGATCCACACAATGTTATATGTTATAGGTAAGAACTGAGAAGAAAGAAAGCATATTTTACACTACTTAGAGTTTCCAGAACATTCACTATTTATGTTATCAATAACAATCTTGACCAAAACTTAAAACTCCAACTTTTCCAACAAATAGGTCAAATAAAGAGTTTATATAAAGTAGAATGAACACATTAAAAAACAGACATGTTCTTCTGTGACTCTGAGTTTGTATAGTCTGTCTGATGAGAGCGTAAGCACGAAACTCAGAGTCACAGAAGAACATGTCTGTTTTTAATGTGTTCATTCTACTTTATGATTGCTCTATACTTAGGTATATCGAGCACTATTGCCAGGATAGGCACTCTCTTCTCGAGTTAGATTTTTATATATAGTTCTAATGATTTAAAATAGTTATATATAAGAACTGAGAAGAAAGAAAGACTATTTCAAACAACTCGGAGGCTCATACTGCCAGAAGCTATTTATGTTATCAAATACAATCTGGAATACCACACTATCTAGGCCGGGTGTGAGAAGTGAGAAACCAATGAACTTGGCCTAAATAATCGACAGGTGACAGTGGCGAAGGTACAGCTGAACCGAAACCAAAACCTGTTGAAAAACACCTGAACTCAAAACCTTCTCGCCATAAGTTCTCGTCGAAACCAGCTGAACATAAATTCAAGCAGAAAATCATGATAGATAACATCTTCTGTGCGAGCCGAGGACGTTTCGGTGGAATTTTGGAGTTTATATTGATGAATATACGACTTGTTACTTATAAATAGCTCAAAAAGTGCCTTAAACATCAGATTGTTGATTTTTGTGTGATATTTATAGAGACTGCTCGACGAGAACTACGAGGAATCATGATTCGTAGATGGCTTAGGCCAGAATTGGAATTTCGCAATGTTGAACAACTCGATTTCGAGATTTGAAGTTTGGTGACTGAAATTTGAAAAAAACCTCGTTTCTGTGGAGGAATATTGACATGGTAACGTGAGTCGATTTGCGATAATAATGGTGTTGTTTCGTTTTTCAAACATTCTCTAAGTTTGTCGTTTAATGCGTTATGTTTATCATCAAAGATGGTTTCAATTTTGAAACATTTTTAATCGAAACGATTTTTGAATTATTTTTGAATAAGTTAGGACACAAAGCTCATGTTGACATGACTCGATTTTTGATGATAATGGTTTGAGTTTCGTTTTTCAAACATTCTCCAAGTTTGTCGATCAATGTTTTATGTTTAACGTCAAAGTTTGTTTTAATTTTGAAACATTTCAAATTGAAAAGATTTTTGATTCATTTTTTGAATAAGTTAGGACACAGAGCACATGGTAAGATGAGTCGATTTGTGATAATAATGGTTTTGTTTTGTTTTTCAAACATTCTTCAAGTTTATCGATTAATGTGTTATGTTTATCGTCAAAGTTTGTTTCAATTTTGAAACATTCTAAATTGAAACGATCTTTAAATCAATTTTGAATAATTTAGGACGCAGAGCTCATGGTAACTTGAGTCGATTTGTTATAATAATAGTTTTGTTTTGTTTTTCAAACATTGTTTCAGTTTGTCGATTAATGTGTTATGTTTATCGTCAAAGTTTGTTTCAATTTCGAAACATTTTTAATCGAAACGATTTTTGAATTATTTTTGAATAAGTTAGGACACAGAGCACATGGTAACACGAGTCGATTTGTGATAATAATGGTTTTGTTCCGTTTTTCAAACATTCTTTAAGTTTCTCGATTAATGGGTTATGTTTATCATCAAAGATGGTTTCAATTTTGAAACATTTCTAATCGAAACGACTTTTGATTTATTTTTGAATTATCTAGGACACAGAGTTCATGTTGACATGACTCGATTCGTGATGATAATGATTTGAGTTTTTGTTTCGTTTTTCAAACATTCTCTAAGTTTGTCGAATATTGGGTTATGTTTATCGTCAAAGTTTGTTTCAATTTTGAAACATTTTACATTGAAAAGATTTTTGATTCATTTTTTAAATAAGTTAGGACACAGAGCTCATGGTAACATGAGTCGATTTGTGATAATAATGGTTTTGTTTTGTTTTTCAACCAATCTTTAGATTTACGCCAACTCCGAAAAATCACTTCTTTGATCCTCATTCCTTAAACAGAAGGGTCGATGGGTCAAGAGGTCACAAATCAAAGATCAATATAGTATCAAAGGTCAAACCTGAGACGTTAGTGTAATTCGATGTTGATAAAGGTTGCTTGAGCTAGTAATTTAATTTGATCTTTTATCAGCTAATAATGCACTATTTTGATTCTCATCAACTATGCAGAAGGGTTAAGGGGTCAAGAGGTCAGAAATCAAAGATCAATACAGTAGCAAAGGTCAAACCTGAGACATTGGTGAAATTCGATGTTGATAAAGGTTGCTTGAGCCAGTAATCTAATTTGATCTTTTATCAGCTAATAATGCACTATTTTCATTCTCATCAACTATGCAGAGGGGTTCAGGGGTCAAGAGATCAAAAATAAAGGATAAATACGGTAGCAAAGGTTATACCTGAGACATTGGTGAAATTCGATGTTGATAAAGGTTGCTTGAGCCAGTAATCTAATTTGATCTTTTATCAGCTAATAATGCACTATTTTCATTCTCATCAACTATGCAGAGGGGTTCAGGGGTCAAGAGATCAAAAATAAAGGATAAATACGGTAGCAAAGGTTATACCTGAGACATTGGTGAAATTCGATGTTGATAAAGCTTTCCCTGTGCTAATTATCTAATTTGATATCTTATTGGCAAATAATCCAATATATCGACCCCAACTAATATAGAACAGGAGGGTTAAGGGATCAAGAGGTCACAAATCAAAGATCAATTACAGTAGCAAAGATCATACCTGAGACGTTGGTGAAATTCGATGTCGATAAAGCTTTCCTTGAGCTAGTTAGTAGTTCGGATTCATCATCTCCAAACAATCCACTATTTTGACCCTCAAAACTCTAAAAAATAAGGATAACAATAAAGTAAATAAGTAAATACCAAACTAAGAAAAGTCAGCAACTATGATAAACGAGCAATGAGCACAAAGTAAATAAGGATAACAATAATGTAAATAAACTCAAAATAAACAAAATAATAGTCATTATGCAGTTTTCCGACAATTTTCACGATACCAGCCAAAACAAATTTATAAATGAAAAACAAAGATTAACACAATAACTATTGTAAACAAACATCGTATCAAAAGTAAACAAACAAAGAAGGATAACAATGTAGTCAATTAACTCAAAATAAATATAATAGTCCTCATGCAATTTTGAAGCAATGTGCATGATATAAACAAAAACAAATAAGTAAATATCAAACCAAAAAAAAGTCAACAACTACGATAAACAAACAAATTACACAAAGTACACAAACAAATAAGGTTACAAATATAGTAAATAAACTGAAAATAAACAAGATAATAGTCATTAAGCAGTTTTCAGGCAAAAAGGACAAGTAAGTAAATACCAAACCAAAAAAAGTGAGCAACTATGGTAAATAAACAACATATACTAAGTAAACAAACAAATAGGGATAGTAATATACTAAATAAACTCAAAATAAGCAAACAGTCGTTATGCAGTTTTTAGGCAACTAGCTCAACACCAAAAAAGACAAATAAGTAAATACCAAACCAAGAAAAGTCAACAATAATGGTAAACAAACCATGTACACAAAGTATACAAACAAATAAGGAAAACAATAAAGTAGATAAACTGAAAATAAACAAGATAATAGTCATTAAGCAGTTTTCAGGCAATTTGCTCGATACAAAAAAGGACAAATAAGTTTATCACGAAACCAAGAAATGTCAACAACTATGGTAAACAAACAATGTAAACAAAGTAAACAAACAAAGAGGGATTACAATATAGTAAATAAACTGAAAATAAACAATATAATAGTCATTATGCAGTTTTCAGGCAATTTGCTCGATACAAAAAAGGACAAATAAGTTTATCACGAAACCAAGAAATGTCAACAACTATGGTAAACAAACAATGTACACAAAGTAAACAAACAAAGAGGGATAACAATATAGTAAATAAACTGAAAATAAACAATATAATAGTCATTATGCAGTTTTCAGGCAATTTGCTCGATACAAAAAAGGACAAATAAGTTTATCACGAAACCAAGAAATGTCAACAACTATGGTAAACAAACAATGTACACAAAGTAAACAAACAAAGAGGGATAACAATACAGTGAATAAACTGAAAATAAACAAAATAGTTATCAGACAATTTGCACGATACCAGCCAAAACAATTGATAACAAACAAAGATAAAATTGTAACAAACACCAAACAAAGATTAACTCAACGACTATTGTAAACAAACATCGTATCAAAAGTAAACAAACAAAGAAGGATAACTATGTAGTCAATAAACTCTAAATAAACAAACAAATAAAAATACACAAATAACAAAAAATGAATAAACAAATGGTCATCAAGCAGTTTTGAGACAATTTGCATGATACCAAAAACAAAAAGTAAATGCCAAACAAAGAAAAGTCAACAACTACGGCAAACAAACAACATATTCTAAGTAAACAAACAAACAAGGATAACAAAGTAGCAAACAAACAAACAAGCCGCAAAATAAACAACATAGTCAAGATGCAGTTTTTAACGCAGTTTACATGCTATAAACAAAAACAAAAAAATAATACAATAAACTAAGGAGAACTAATTAATTACAGTAAACAAAACCTTTTTCATAGTAAACAAATAAACAAGGATAACAATAGAGTAAATAAACTCAAAATAAACATTTAAGTAAAATGCAGTTTTTAGGCAATTTGCATCATACAATCAAAAACAAATAATTGAACACGAAACTAAGGAGAACTCACCAATTACAGTAAACAAATAACCTTCATTAAAGTAAACAAACAAACAAGGAAAGCATTATAGAAAATAAACTCAAAATAAGTAAATAGTCGTTATGCAGTTTACAGGCAATTTGCATGACAACAAAAAAGTAAGTACCAAATTAAGAAGAACGCACTAATTACAGTAAACAAATATTTTTTCAAAGTAAACATGAATAACAAAAGAGTAAATAAACTCAAAGTAAACATTTGAGTGAAAATGCAGTTTGCAATTTGCTAAACAAAAACAAAAAAGTAAATACCAAACTAAAGAGAACGCACTAATTACAGTAAACAAATAACCTTTATTGAAGTAAACAAATAAGTAAACAAGGATAGCATTATAGTAAATAATCTCAAAATAAACATTTGAGTCAAAATGCAGTTTTCAGGCAATTTGCATCATATAAACTAAAACAAAAAAGTAAATACCAAACTAAGGAGAGCTAATGAATAACAGTAAACAAAACCTTTTTTATAGTAAGCAAATAAACAAGGAAAGAATTATAGTAAATAAACTCATAATTAGTAAATAGTCGTTATGCAGTTTACAGGCCATTTGCATGATACCAAATAACAAATAAGTTAGTACCAAACTAAGAAGAACGCACTAATTACAGTAAACAAACAATTTTTTTTGAAGTAAACATGGATAACAAAAGAGTAAATAAACTCAAAATAAACATTTGAGTCAAAATGCAGTTTTCAGGCAATTTGCATCATACAAACAAAAACAAATAATTTAACACGAACATAAGGAGAACGCATTAATCACAGTAAAGAAATAACCTTTATTAAAGTAAACAAACAAACAAGGAAAGCATTATAGTAAATAAACACAAAATAAGTAAATAGTCGTTATGCAGTTTACAGGCAATTTGCATGATACCAAATAACAAAAAAGTAAATACCAAACTAAGGAGAGCTAATTAATTACAGTAAACAAAAACTTTCTTATCGTAAACAAATAAACATGCATAACAAAAGAGTAAATAAACTCAAAATAAAAATGCAGTTTGCAATTTGCAATGATATAAACAAATAAACAAAACAAGAAAGAGTAAACAACTAAATGATAAATAAAAAGCGAGCAAATAAACATACCCGAGATTCATACGCAGGCCAGTTATCCTCCATTGTCGAGCCTGAAGGAGAAAATTACGAAATAAGCACATGCGAAAAATGTGTTCTTTTGATGGAGCCTGAGGGCTTTGCATGAACAGGTGTTACTCGAGCATAAATTTTGTGATTTTATTATCGCAACCTTACAAGGCGCTGTTCTTTTTGAGCTGGAAGGAAGGGGGTAGCTATTTTCATCATCATCATCATCATCATCATCATCATCATCATCAGAAGAAGAAGAAGAAGAAGAAGAAGAGAGCATTATCATCATCATCATCATCATCATCATCATCATCATCATAATCATCATCAGAAGAGAACGTTATCGCAACCTTACAAGGCGCTGTTCTTTTTGAGCTGGAAGGAAGGGGGTAGTTATTTTCATCATCATCATCATCATCATCATCATCATCATCATCAGAAGAAGAAGAAGAAGAAGAAGAAGAAGAGAGCATTATCATCATCATCATCATCATCATCATCATCATCATCATCATCATCATCATCATCATCATCATCATCATCATCAGAAGAGAACATTATCGCAACCTTACAAGGCGCTGTTCTTTTTGAGCTGGAAGGAAGGGGGTAGTTATTTTCATCATCATCATCATCATCATCATCATCATCATCATCATCATCATCATCATCATCATCATCATCAGAGAACATTATCGCAACCTTACAAGGCGCTGTTCTTTTTGAGCTGGAAGGAAGGGGGTAGTTATTTTCATCATCATCATCATCATCAGAAGAAGAGAACATTATCATCTTCTTCTTCGTCATCATCAGAAGAGAACATTATCATCATCATCATCATCATCATCATCATCATCATCATCATCATCAGAAGAGAACATTATCATCATCATCATCATCATCAGAAGAAGAAGAAGAAGAAGAGAGCATTATCATCATCATCAGAAGAAGAAGAAGAGAACATTATCGCAACCTTACAAGGCGCTGTTCTTTTTGAACTGGAAGGAAGGGGGTAGTTATTTTCATCATCATCATCATCATCATCATCATCATCTTCATCATCATCATCATCATCATCATCATCATCAGAAGAGAACATTATCGCAACCTTACAAGGCGCTGTTCTTTTTGAGCTGGAAGGAAGGGGGTAGTTATTTTCATCATCATCATCATCATCATAATCATCAGAAGAGAACATTATCATCTTCTTCTTCGTCATCATCAGAAGAGAACATTATCATCATCATCATCATCATCATCATCATCATCATCATCAGAAGAGAACATTATTGCAACCTTACAAGGCGCTGTTCTTTTTGAGCTGGAAGGAAGGGGGTAGTTATTTTCATCATCATCATCATCATCATCATCAGAAGAAGAGAACATTATCGCAACCTTTCAAGGCGCTGTTCTTTTTGAGCTGGAAGGAAGGGGGTAGTTATTTTCATCATCATCATCATCATCATCATCAGAAGAGAACATTATCATCTTCTTCTTCGTCATCATCTGAAGAGAACATTATCGCAACCTTACAAGGCGCAGTTCTTTTTGAGCTGGAAGGAAGGGGGTAGTTATTTTCATCATCATCATCATCATCAGAAGAAGAGAACATTATCGCAACCTTACCAGGCGCTGTTCTTTTTGAGCTGGAAGAAAGGGGGTAGTTATTTTCATCATCATCATCATCATCATCATCATCAGAAGAGAACATTATCATCTTCTTCTTCGTCATCATCAGAAGAGAACATTATCGCAACCTTACAATGCGCAGTTCTTTTTGAGCTGGAAGGAAGGGGGTAGTTATTTTCATCATCATCATCATCATCATCAGAAGAGAACATTATCGCAACCTTACAAGGCGCTGTTCTTTTCGAGCTGGAAGGAAGGGGGTAGTTATTTTCATCATCATCATCATCATCATCATCATCATCATCATCATCATCAGAAGAGAACATTATCGCAACCTTACAAGGCGCTGTTCTTTTGTGAGCTGGAAGGAAGGGGGTAGTTATTTTCATCATCATCATCATCATCATCATCATCATCATCATCATCATCATCATCATCATCATCATCATCATCATCATCATCATCATCATCATCATCATCATCATCATCATCATCATCATCATCATATCATCATCATCATCATCATCATCATCAGGAGAGAGAGCATTATCGTGACCTTATAAGGCGCTGTTCTTTTTGAGCTGTAAGAAAGGGGGTAGTTATTATCATTATCATCATCATCATCATCATCAGAAGAGCGCATTATCATCACCATCACCATCATCACCATCATCATCATCATCATCGGAAGAATGGAATACATTATCATCATCATCATGAGAGGACAACATTATCGTGACCTTACAAGGCGCTGTTCTTTTTGAGCTGGAAGGAAGGGGGTAGTTATTTTCATCATCATCGTCATCATCATCATCACCATCTTCATCATCATCATCATCATCATCATCATCATCATCAGAAGAGAACGTTATCGAGACCTTACTAGGCGCTGTTCTTTTTGAGCTGCAAGGAAGGGGGTAGCTATTTTCATCATCATCATCATCATCATCATCATCATCATCATCAGAAGAGAACATTATCATCTTCTTCTTCATCATCATCAGAAGAGAACATTATCATCATCATCATCATCATCATCATCATCATCATCATCATCATCATCATCATCATCATCATCAGAAGAAGAGAACATTATCGCAACCTTACAAGGCGCTGTTCTTTTCGAGCTAGAAGAAAGGGGGTAGTTATTTTCATTATCATCATCATCATAATCATCATCCGAAGAGAGCATCTTCATCATCATCATCAATATCATCATCATCAGAAGACAGCATCTTCATCATCATCATCAATATCATCATCATCATCATCATCATCATTACCATCATCACCATCATCATCACCATCGGAAGGAGAGAATAAATTATCATCATCATCATCATCATCATCATCATCAGAAGAAGATAACATTATCGTGACCTGACCAGGTGCTGTTCTTTTTGAGATGAAAGAAAGAGGGTATTTTCATTATGTAGTGCATGCTTCCATGCCCCACTCGATCAGCATAAGGCAGGATATGAATTGAATTGAATTGAATTGTACAAATCGGATTGAATTGAATTGAGATGAATTGAGGTCGCGCTTTTTCTTACAAAGGCGTCGAAGAGCGCGGGAAAATCGCAGCGGGAGTCACGATGGCGTTTTCATTAAATCTCAACGAGACGCGGCAAAACGCTTTCAGAAAACAGCTCGACTAAAGACGGGGGTCACATCTATTTGCTAACACATGGTTTTCAATTAATTGAAGCCTGCTTGATAGCTAGTTCAAATTTACACACATTTTTTTATAAGCAATTGCTTTATAAGCAGTTAGTTCTTGACATGACAAAAACTTTAGCAATTCTAGTACTTGATAGAGGAATACTGAGGAATTTGAAAATTATTGTTAAGATCCTATTGGCGATGAAACTCTTGTAGCAGCTATAGAGAAGATGGTTACAGTGGATATTAGTATCCCAGCACACTTTTGTATCCAAGATACCATTGACTTTTATTGTACAACAACTTCTGAGATAGTTTTCGATGAAAAAATTTTATAAGTAAAAAAGCTAAGCAATTGCTAAGCAATTTCGAGTACTCAAATTTGCTTTTCAGCTAAGCAATTTTTATTACTGGGTTCGAGCTGAAATTGCTTATGAAAAAAATGCGGGTACAGAAATTCATTCATTAATGGGTGAAATAAATACACTAGGACCCCTTGCTAATATATGTAGTGATGTAGTGCATGCTACTGACTGTAGTCCTACTGGAGACGGAAACTGATTCACCCACTAATGAGAGCATTAAACGCTCACAACAATACAATTTTTTTATAGGAACCAGTAAAATTGATTTGAAGCTGGCTGTTCTTAAATATTCCTCTATTTTCAGCCTGAAATGTTCTTAAATTTTTCTTACTTTATAATGATTGGAGAGCCTTATTTGCTATCAGTTGTGTTATCAGTTTGAAAGTTTGACTCTCTTAACCATCTGACATTATATGTGTGCTGTACATCAGCTTGTTTGGTAATTATTTCTTAATTATTTCTCAGTCCTTCAATTATTCCTAAAAATTTTCATTATGAGTAAAAAATGGTCAGCCTCGGTTTGTTCCTAGCTTGTTTTTAAGTTTTGGCCAAATTTGAGGCTCGTGTTCTTATTAAATTGTTCTTATAAAAAAAGAGTGTAGTATTTAGTGATGTATTCCGGCTAGCTTGCTAAACATAAACTTACTCACTCACAAGTGGTTGCAGTAAACAAACTAGTAACTCATACTACTATATGTAGCTAGTGATGTAGTTTATGCTGCTGTCTTACTGCTGGAAACAAGGCCTACTTTCGTCAGGCTAGCACGTTAAATAGAAACTCAATCACAGATGGGTGTGATAAACACACTAGGCCCTCGTAGTAGTGATGTAGTGTATGCTATACTTCTGCTGTAAACAAGACATTGCCTTGCGTTAAACAGAACTGAGTCTATAAGAAATAGGTGGAATAGAAATACAAGGACCTCATATACTACTAATTATTAATAGTAATGTTGTGTAAGCTATTGTGCCCCTTTAGAAGCAACGCCTTCCCTAGGTCTACTAACACGTTAAATAGAAACTCAATGATGCAGTGTACACGCTTTTTTCTATATAAAGAACCAGTTTATAAGGAACGTAGAACGAGGATTTGTTGTAAATACAATGGATTCTTTTGTTCTATTGCTTTCTGTAACAGTGGAGAACAATTTAGGGAACTTTTAGCACTGGGCCTGAATGTGAATGTTAACTAGCCCATTCAGGAAACTTTACGGTTATTAGTATATTTATTTAGACGTTTAGTTATATTATTCGGACATTTAATGGACATTTATTGTAGATGTAGAACGTTTAAGGGTCTGGGCTCGATTAGCGAGTATTTGAGGACTGGGTTCGAGTATCGAACCACCCTTGCCGCATGCGAGATCAAAAATGGCGAACGTGAGTTTCGCAAGTGAGTAAAATCGCAGTCAGATTCCGAAAAAAACAAGGCCCTACCTTAGTCAGGCTAGCACTTTACACAGAAACAAATTACTCACAAATGGATACAATAACACACTAGGGCCTTATCTAACTATAGGTTATGATGTTGTGTATGCTACCGTACCCGAGACCGTACCCATACTGGAAACAAGGCCTTGCCTTGGCGAGGCAAGCACGTTCAACAGATCTATGAGTAAATAACTAATGGATGCAATAAACACAGGAAGACCTCATACTATTAACATATAGTGATTTAATGTATACCCCTGCTGTGAGCAAGGTCTTGCTTTCGCCATAATAAACAAAAACTGAATCAATCATCAATGCGTGTAGTTAACACACCGGGAGCTCATATTATATGCATAGTATACTATTCATAGTGATGTGGTGCATCCACTGAGCTCAAAAGAAGACTGGGTCGAGCATCTGTCGTTCTGAAATGAAGTAATTGACGGCCATATTGGTAGGTTAAGTTCGATACACTCTTTTTTATATATGTAAGAACAATTTTATAAGAACACGAGCCTCAGGATTTTGCAAAATCTTAAGAAAAATTTAAAGACAAACCGAGGTTGAGCATTTCAAGGTCAATGTAAGAATTAAGAGAAATAACCATGAGACTGACAAATAATTACAAAACAAGCAAAAAGACAGCACACAGATATATCAAATGGTCAAGAGAATCCACATTTGAACCAATTAACACAACTGATAGCAAAAACAGGCTTCCAAATCATTTTTAAGAAAGAAAAATCTATGAACATTTAAAGCTGAAAATAGAGGAATATTTAAGAACAGCCAGCTTCAAATCAAATTTACTGGTTCTTATAAAAAAGGAGTGTACATTGAGATTCCATTAGGGGCTGCGTTTCTCTTTGATGATTGTTGGGATGCTATGAATGCTCAGCACGAGACTAAATAATCGTGCAGCTATTGTTAGCAAAAATTACAGGCAATATAATTTCTTTGGCAGCCATATTGGTAGGCCAAGTGCAAGCCGAAGTAATTTGCTTCAACATCTGAATCCAGAAACAACAGAAAATAAATAACGTTATACCCAGTGCATCAGCAGAATAAGAAAGTCAGTATAGCACTCTCATATCGAAACCATGAAGATACAGGGACAATAACATTACCCCAGATTGATAGTAAGTTTTAATTGAGTGCATTAACACACTAGGACGTCATAGTACTATATGTAATGATGTAGTGAATGCTACCATACCCATACTACGTACAAAGCCTACAATCCCCGCCAAAAGTAGTTGGAACGCACTTTATCTTTTTACCAAATAACTACATTTTTAGCTTTTCTAGCCTTTTATTTCAAATCCAGCCCCGCTTCCCCCCACAAAACAATGTTGTTCACAAAAGGAACTTTATGAGACCATACCAAACACTAGCTGAATGTAATTGGGCTCCTTTTTGTTATCAGAAACAACATTGTTTAAAGGGGGGAGGGGGCAAAATGTAGAAAACTGTAAAACTAATGCAAGTGTTCCAAGACTTTTGGCGGTGATTGTAGCTCTTCTCGTGCTGGCATAATAAACAGAAACTCATTCATTTATTCACCGAGGCATGCACAGGTCTTTAAAACATTATTGCAGCTTGATAGTTAGTTTTAATTGAGTGCATTAAGACACAAGAACATCATTACTATATGTAGTAGTGTAGTGTATGTTATACTCGTGTGGGAATCTAGCCATTGCCTTACTTACACTAGCGTACACTCATTTATTCACCGAGGCATGTACAGGTCTTTAAAACATTATTGCAGCTTGATAGTTAGTTTTAATTGAGTGCATGTTTGTGATTTCAGAGATCGTGATTAACTTGATCAGCTGATTAAACAAGAATATTCAAACGAGCAATGCTTGAACAGATGGGCAAACATTCTATGAATCAGTTTAGCTGCGCTTAAAGAGTCGTCAGGTGCGATTTTGAAATCAAAGCTACAAAATGTCTGCCTGTGCAAAGATAAGGACTTGCTCAGCAGCTGTAGGTTCTTATCTCAAACTTAACTAGTTTAGTTGGCAATAATTCTTCATTTGAAGATTTAACTGTGGCCTAAATGGTGGAATAAACAAACTAGGTGCTCTTAGTGATGTACACGCATTTTCTTTTATACGCAAATTGTCAATTCGAGCTCAGTACTGAATATTGCTTAGCCGGAGGGCAAATTTGAGTACTCAAAATTGCTTTTCAATTTATTACCTTTTATTTATTTAAAAATTGGTTTCTTAGAATACTATCTCACAAGTTGTTGTTCAACAAATGTCAATTATCTTGCATACAAAAGTGTGCCTGGGTACTAATATCCACTATAACCTACTTCTCAATAGCTGCTGCACGATTTTCATTGCCAAATTGATCAGAACTAAAATTTTCAAATTGCTTAGCATTCCTCTATCCAGTACTGGAATAGCTTAAATTTTTGTCTTATCGAGTACTGACTTGCTTATAAAGCAGTTGATTATGAAATAAAATACGTGTATCTGCGCTTAAACATTCCTCAGGTGTGATTTTGAAATCAAAGCTACAAAATTTCTGCCTGTGTAAAGATAAGCACTTGTTCTGCAGCTGTAGGGTGTTATCTCAAACTTAACTAGTTTAGTTGGCAATAATTCTTCATTTGAAGATTTAACTGTGGCCTAAATGGTGTAATAAACAAACTAGGTGCTCTTAATGATGTAGTGTAAGCTACTGGGACTCTGCCCTGCTAGAAAAAAGGGCCTACCGTTAGTCTGACTATTAGCACGTTAAACGGAGACTCACTCAATTATTAATGAGTGCGATAAACACACAAGGAAATTGCACTACTATTTGTAGTGATATAGTGTATGCTACCATGGCACAAATACTGAAAACAAGCCCAGCCTTAGTAAGGTAGCACATGCTCGGGGGGGGGGGGTATCAAAAAAGGGATATGGTAGCAGGGATGTGCCATTTTTAGGGGTACCTTTTCAAAATCAAATACGGAATTATGGGTGTACATTTTCACTTAATAGTGGGTTGTACTGGGAATTATGGGTATGAATTTTGAGAAAAAATAAATACAAGAGAAATGTGGTGATCGTAGATCAACCCAATGAAGAAGAATGACACATTTACACTGATGTGTGGTATGAGACTTTTATTTAGAAATATTTTAGCTTATTCAGATATAATCATGTGTGGTACTACTGGAATTTGGTTTCTTTTACATTTTCCGCGACAAGGAATTATGGGTCCCTTTATCAATTTGCTACCCGGAATTATGGCCCCAATGTTTTTTCCAAAATGACACATCCTTATCACTTAACTCCCAAAGGTACCCCCCAGAGGTTAAACTCTACAAAATCTCGGAAGTGCCGAGTGCTATCGAGTGAAGAAACGAGACCACATGTGACGAATATTAAGGAAGTGATTAGGTTTGAAATTTTGATTGAAATTCAAAGATCTTTCGAATGATATATAACATATTGCGAAATGTTGGCATAAGCATTTTGACTGATGACGTCATCAAAATATTTTCCGTTGTTTTTGATCTTTTTTGTTAGGGCAATTTATGGATGTGATATCAACTTAAGCCATTGAAAATTACCTGAGAGAGAGAGAGTGCCAATTTCTAATGAGCTACTGTTAGCTAGCAAAAATAGTACAATGCGCATGCGTGAATACTAGGCGTATTCCAAAATGTCTATTAACAGGTTCTGGGTACCTTTTTGGAGGCTTGCAAAATGTTTTGAGAAATTTGCCCAGCGACGAGTCTAAATAAGTATGAATTCAGCATTCTTCATCAATAAACAGTCTTAAGTCGGTACAGAACTTTACGATGATCGCCATGTTCTATTCATAATCAGTATGTCTTTGGGAGAAGCATTACTGACGGTTTTGGAAGATTTTCGGCAACGAAATTTTGCCAAAGAATAAGTAAGTAATTAGGCTTCATACCTGCTCGGGATACTGGTCCTGAATCGGTTAGGCCATTAGTTCGAGTTGTTGATGATGAAGAAGTATTATTAAACATCTACAACAAAAACAAAATATGGATCAATTGATATACTCTCTTTAAACTTACTAAACTCGCAATAAACTCACCAAACTAAATAGAAAACTCACTGTACTGACAACAAACTCACTAAATTGAATGTAAACTCAATAAATTGACTGTAAACTCACTTTACTGACTGTAAACTCTCTAAACTCACTGTAAACCAAATTAACTGCCTGTAAACTCAACAAACTCACTATACTAACTAACTGTAAATTCAGTAAACTGACTGTAGACTCAGTAGACTAACTGTTAATTCACTAAACTCACTTAACTAACTGTAAACTCAATAAACTGACAGTTAACTCACTAAACTGACTATAACATTACTAAACTGACTTTTAACTTACTAAACTAACTGTAAACTCACCAAACTGACTATAAACTTACTAAACTGATTATAAACTCACTAAACTGACTATAAACTCACTAAACTGACTACAAACTCACTTTACTGAATGTAAACTCTCTAAACTCACTGTAAACCCAATTAACTGCCTGTAAACTCAACAAACTCACTATAAACACATCAACATTTAACATTTACAATGAAAATAATATATGGATCAATTGATATACTCACTTTAAACTCAATAAACTGACTGTAAACTCAATAAACTGACTGCAAACTCAATATACTGACTACAAACTCACTTTACTGACTGTAAACTCTCTAAACTCACTGTAAACCCAATTAACTGCCTGTAAACTCAACAAACTCACTATAAACACATTAACATTTAACATTTACAATGAAAACAATATATGGATCAATTGATATACTCTTTTTAAACTCAATAAACCGACTGTAAACTCACCAAACTGACTGGAAACTCAATAAACTGACTGTAAACTCAATAAACTGACTGTAAACTCAATAAACTGACAACAAACTAACTTTACCGACTATAAACTCAATTAACTCCTTATAGTCACTATGTACTCAGTACAAACTCAGAATAAACTCACTTAACTCACTAAACTGACTGTAAACTCACTAAACAAACAGTAAAGTCGATAAACTGACAGTAAACTCAATAAACTGACTGGAAATTAACTGTATACTGAAAAAAATGAATTTAAACTCAATAAACTGACCATAAACTCACTTTACTGACTATAACTCACATTACTCATTATATTCACTATATATTCAGTAAAAGCTCATAATAAACTCACTTTACTGACTATAACTGACTTTACTGACTATAACTGACTTAGCTCATTATACTCACTATATACTCAGTATAGACTCACTTTACTAAACTGTTAACTCACTTATAGTCTCACAATAAACTAACTATTATCACTAAACAATCACGATACTTTCTGCACTCAGTCAAGGGATGATAAACTTACTATATACTCAATATAAACCAAGTATAAACTCAGTATAAATTAAGTAAAAACTCAGTATAAACAAACTATACTCAGTATAAACTCACTTTATAGAGCTTTGAGATCGCGAAGGAAATCAGAAACATAGTCATCTATAATAACTACTAAAGATTTGCATCTGATACTTATCAGAGACGTAATTTAGATCAGTTGTCGATAAGTACAGAAATTGTATTGAGGATGACCAGGAAAATCGGAAACATAATAACTACGAAAAAAACATAATAACTACTAAAGCTAGCGTCCGACACTTATTAGAGTAGTACGTCAAAACGGTCTTTTATTGGTTTAGAACTTGAGGATGGTGAGGATAATCAGAAACATAGTGAAAAATAATAACTACTAATACTTTGCATCTGACACTTATCAGAGTAGTACGTCAGAACAGTCTTTGATTAGTACAGAACTGCAGTATAGCGAGTGCAATCGGAAACATAGCGGAAAATAATAACTACTAAAGCTATAAGTTTGACACTCATCAAAGTAGTACGTCGGAACCGTCCTTAATAGGTTTAGAACTTGAGAATAGCTAAGATATTCAGAAACAAATATGATAACGAAAAATAGCTTATCAGAGGAGTACGTCAGAAAAGT
The DNA here is from genome assembly GCA_963924455.1 of Pelagia noctiluca. NCBI lineage: Eukaryota > Metazoa > Cnidaria > Scyphozoa > Semaeostomeae > Pelagiidae > Pelagia > Pelagia noctiluca. Next base: position 2,311,668 of record OZ004330.1, on the reverse strand, counting down.
CTTTGATCATTACAGGATCG